>CM060948.1:18749366-19104366 GCA_030765055.1 Mantis religiosa
CAGGGGACCGACCACGGCGACAACAGGAAGCAACAACTACAACTTCACATCACGACAACGGAGAACGCCAGGGACGAGGGCATCCATCACGACAACAGAGACGTCACAACCATCAGAGCCAAAGGAGGTAAAAACAACACATCAGCACGAGTAAGTACACCTTAAACATCTTTCTACAAGGAGAAGAGACATAGGGCCAGCCAAGTAGTACATCCGTAGACTGTCGTTAAGTATATGCTACTGAGAAGTGGTAGAACGACAAAAGTAACAATGGCGGAACAATCACAGGAGCAAAACATGAAGAGCCCAGCACAAGACATTAGTACCGCAACAGTAGTAAGCCTCACAACTACAATGCAACAGATGCTCCAACAATTTCAGAACAATATAGAAACTAGATTAGAAGAACAAAGCCAGCACATAGAAACTAGATTAGAAGAACAAAGCCAGCACATAGAAACTAGGTTAGAAGAACAAAGTCAGCACATAGAAACTAGATTAGAAGAACAAAGCCAGCACATAGAAACTAGATTAGGAGAACAAACCCGGCACATAGAAACTAGATTAGGAGAACAAACTCAGAACATAGAAACAAGATTAGGAGAACTAGGTGAACAAACCCAAAGACTAGAAACTAAAATTGTAGAGCAGAACCAGACCCTAGAAAGTAGATTAGAAGAACAAAATCAGAACCTAGAGACCAGATTAGGAGAACTAGGAGAGAAAACCCAAAGACTAGAAACGAAAATATTAGAGCAAAATCAGACCCTAGAAAAGAAAATAGCAGAACAAACACAAACTTTACGAAAACAGTTAGAAAGTAAACTAATGGAACAAAATAGACACCTAGAGAACATTAGGTTAGGACAGGCCACAACTCAGGCAGAATTCCTACACATGCGTACAGAAATGCATGATGCACAGCAGGACATTGTAAATATCAAAGAAAGAATAAATAACATGTCTAGTACCAGTAACAATGTGCATGCCCAGTTGAGCGATGAGTTGCGAAATACCTGCGCCAGTATAGAAAATAGACAAAAGGAATGGCACGAGCAGACACAGTCTGAACTCATAATAATTAAAGAAACTTTGACGCAGGCGGCCGCAGCTCACCGGTCAACGCAAGTAACCATTGCAAACCATACGCGAGAAATGACAGTGCTCAAAGAGGCCATTAACGACCTCAGAATAACAAATGACCAGCCTCAGAGTACTGACATTCCGAACGTACCGGTTAGGCAGGGGATGTTGAACTCGTGCCAGAACACGCCTTCATCAGCCCCCACAGATACATGTAATAGTGTGAATCAGGGTAGCATTTTCAATAATTGCGCAAATACAGGATACCCCTACCATTTTAACCTATTAAATGAAATTACCGTGCCAACATTCAATGATGAAAGGGACAACGCGAAGCGTTCTATAATGGACGTAGAAGCATATTTCACTCTTAAAAACATCCCAGAGGAATACAAAATGCTTATTATTAAGAAAGGCTTACAGGGACGATCACTCACGTGGTTTCGATTAGCAGTTGGTGACCATACCAGGTATGCAGAGTTTCGACAAAACTTTCTCACCAAATATTGGAATGGTGCCACACAATATGCTGTGCGGACTAAAATAAATACAGGGAAATATCTGCACAGGGGAACACAGATGGTTGACTACTTTCTAGACCTAGCACAACAGAGTAAGATGCTTGACCCGCCGATAGAAGATCACGAATTCATTAATCTCGTGATAAAACATTTCCCAGAACATATAAAGAACCATTTAATAGTAGCAAGACCGAACACTATAAACGAGACGATCGAACTTCTGACGGCACTGCAACCACAGATGACGGACTCAAACACAGGACCACGAGAGGGCAGACCGGTATACAATGAACCGAATCTTAGTGGGACCAGGGCATACAACACAGGAAATGCCCGGAGAAATGACAACGCCCAGAATAGAGAACGATACAGAGACCATGTACCTGCCTTTGAACACAGAAACTACAATACACGCTACCAAAGACAAACCCGAGAAAATCCCAACCATTTTCAGGAACCACAACTACACAACGTACATTGGATACGTACACAAAGACCACAGCAAAGGAGAAACGGCTATGGCAGGAACACAACAAGAGAGAGAAGATACAATGCTTTTAGGAGACCCTATACGAACGACATACCACGAGAAAATCCACCAGACCGTAATTGGACCAATAATGGACATTACCAGGAAAACCGACCCGCCGTGACAGACAACCGGACAGAACACATGAACAGTAGGGAAAACCAGCAAACGTCGAAGCAAGAAAACCCAGGCAATACATCTGCAACGACAGTATATAATAACAATGGCGCAGTGACACGACAGAAATGGTTTGCAAATCAGACGTTCGTCCCAACTACACACACATCTCTAAACGGCGCAACGAACACACTCAACCAGGAAAACTAGATGTGGGTAGGATAACGTTCCCGAATCCGACCCCGAGGTATGTGAAACAAGATGGGAACAGGAGCAAAGCTGTAGCAAAATTACAAATACAGGCAGACGAGACAGTAGCGGAAAGTGACAATAGGACTGGAAAAATAAAACAACCGGACATTGTAGAAACGCCACAAATAGAAATCACCATAAACGAAGAAATTTATCAGGCAACCTTGGATACAGGAGCAACTGCTTCTGTATGCAGTTTAAAATTCTTTAACGACTTAGAAATGAAAGGTTTACGTCTACAAACACTACCCACAAAGAATGTATATTTTTTGACAGCCATCAGCAGAAAAAAACAACGCATTCAAAAACAAACAATGATTCCATTTCGTTTAGGACAAATGCACGTTGAACTCATTTTCTTAATAATACCACATCTGGCAGTACAAATCATTTTAGGAAGTGATTTCCTAGAGACATTTAAAGCTAACATCAACTATGCAAACAGGTATTTAACTATACGACGAGATAACGAAGAGGCAACGATCGGGTTCTCTCAGCTGACTGACCAGGTCATTAACTTAACAGAGGCAGAAAACCTATTAGAGGAAGAAACCTTTTTTGTGCAATATGTGCAGGTAAAATCAGGTGTTCACATTGCGGAACTTAGAATCCAGGAAGTAAACAAAGATGATACAGTCGAGGATAATTTTGACGACACCTGCGAGAGCAAGGAAGACCCAGGTAGACGAAACGAAACCAGTTATCCACACATCACTATAAGAAACGGCTCCCTGGACGTAAGAGAAAATACACCTTTCAAACAAGGAGAGACAGAATCAACCTTTAGACTTCCCCCTGAAATACCAGATCCGTACGTAAACATATGGACCAAAATAAATGACAAAGTACAGGGAACCACACAACTAAACGACAGCCAAAAACAAACTCTTTTCTCCGTTTTATGGAAGAATAAAGATGCATTTACAGAAAAAACAGGCTTATGTACATCATTCTGTTACGAATTTCACATAAAAGAAGTAAATCCCTGGCGCTACAAATGTAGGAACATTCCTATGAATTTAAAACAAGCAGTAGATGAAACCATCAAACAAATGCTAAAACAGAATATTATACAGGAATCAAATACGCCCTACATAAACCCTCTGTGCATTGTACGTAAGAGTAATGGGAAGGCACGCATTACCATAGATGCCAGACACCTCAATAAATTTATTATGCCAGACCACTTTAGAACCCTCAGCATAGAACAAACACTAGCCAGCATAGGAAGAAAGAAATGGTTCTCCTCAATAGATCTTACAAACTCATATTTACAAATTCCCATACCTCCACACCTAAGAAAATTCACCGGATTCTTGTACCAAGGCCGCGTGCTAGAATTCACGAGATTGCCTTTCGGCTTATCAGTGAGCGCAAGTGGTTTCTTAAGAGCCATGTATGCAATATTTAAAGATCATGCGCAAGAATTCTTGACAGAGTACGTCGATGACTTCATTATTCACGACAAGACAATAGAAGAACACATACAACATTTAGATTATGTCATCTCAAAGCTGAGAACAAATGGGCTGACCTTGAATTTGGAGAAGACAAAGTTCTTCCAGTTGGAAACAAAATATTTGGGATACAACATTTCGGAGAAAGGAATATCTCCAGACAAAGATAGAATTAAAGCAATCAGGGAAATTCCACCTCCGAAAAACATTAGACAGTTACGTCGAGTATTGGGCATCTTCCAATATGAGGCACGCTTCCTAATTAATTATGCGAAGGAGATAGCACCTCTGAGAGCACTCTTAAAGAAAGGCACAAGATGGCGGTGGACGAACGCACACCAAGAAATTTTCGAAAGGGTGAAAGAGCTATTCGGACAAGCAATCTTACTAGAACGCCCACGCAGCGACAGAACTTTCTATATATACACCGACGCATCAAGTTCAGGTTTTGGAGCAATCCTGTGTCAACTCGACGACCAAGGAAACCAATGTGTCATAAGTACGGCATCGAGGAACCTGACACACACGGAGAAGATAGCTTGTGTCACTGAACAGGAAATAGCAGCCATTTTTTTCGCGATTCAAAAATTTAAGGATTTCATCTTTAACTGCAAAATATCAATATTTTCGGACCATGTGAGCCTCTCCTTCATAAATAATTGTAAACTGACAAGCACCAAAATCTCCCGATACATACATGAAATTATGTCGCATGACGTCACCATTAAACACATCCCAGGAAACCAAAACATTTTTGCAGACACATTGTCACGTTTGAACACAAAAGGCGACATACCTGAATGCATAGGTAACACACAAAGAGAAGTCCACGTGTTGAAACTAGACCTGCAGGGCAACAAAGAACTGACAAAACAGATAAAGGACATTAAGAAAATCCAACAAGAAGACGACAAACCTGCTAAAATTTTTACAACAGCTCCTGAAATTCAGAAAGACACAAAAGGACTATATGGCAAACGTGATGGAATCCTTTATAAACTTCAAGGTAGACACCACCCAACATGGCGAACATACGCCCCACGCGTCCTTGAAAATCTTATAATTGATTCATTTCATACAGCAATTATCCACGGGGGAACAGAAAAAACGTGTTTGACGATAGAGGAGTATTTTTATATCCCTCGGCTCCAACACAAAGTACGGCAACGTATATCTGCCTGCATTATCTGTCAAAAAGCAAAACCCATGAACGTGAAATACGACACTCCACCAATATCAATATTACGCGACAAACCACTAGCTCTCGTCACAATAGATGCTCATGGACCAATGCCTACGGGAACGGCAGGAATGAAGTACATATTCGTAATGGTGGACGTATTTACCAAATTCACTAAATTATACCCGATGAGGAGGCTAACAAGCGCAAATTGTGCAAGCAAAATTCTGGACGATTTTATACCGAAATATGGTAAAATGGACGCCATTTTGGCTGATAACGCGTCCATACACAAAGGCAAACATTTCGTAAATAAGATAAGAACATCAGGTATAAAAATATATAACTCCACAGCATACCACCCGGAAAGTAACCCGTGCGAGAGATCGATGAGGGATCTATCCATCTACCTGCGAATATTAACATACCGCAAAAGACATACCTCGTGGGTCACCCAACTACCACTAATAGAAAAAATCATGAACAACACGATCAACCCGAACACTGGTATAGCGCCAGTCAAGCTACACCTAAACCAAACGCCAGAAAGCATTTTACCAGGCTTAAAAAGAGCAATTAACACAGACGAAATGAACGAAATCCAGCAAATACAAGAAGCCTACGAACGCCTAAGGAAACGAGCAGAAACTAGAAATAAAAGGAAGAAAAGATACAAAAAGAAATGGACGCCGAACATAGGAGATAAGGTGCTAGTGAGAACCCACAACAAATCTTCAATGCTTAACAAAACATCACAAAAACTGCATATCCTTTGGGAAGGGCCGGCTATGATCGTTGCGAAGTTCGGTGATCGTTCTTTTGAGCTGGTAGACTATAAAACGAAGAAAAACATAGGTAGATATAACATAGCACTATTACGACCCTTTAAAGAACTGGAAATCACACATACCCAAACCATTACCTGACGCGAACCGGAGCCACTGAACCCATTAATGTACGGCACAGGTAATTAGCAAACACCACTTTGTTACAAATAGAAGAAATACACACGTTTCACAGAAATAAGAATAACGGACATAAAGAATAAACGCGATGGAATTTAACTATAATATAAACAAATGCTACACCTGGTTATACTAATAAAAAAAAATTGTACTTAGAATAAGTTAGCGGAACATACAAGGAGTTATAAATACAAGTGCTGAAAACAAAAGCAATCACGACATTGCAGTGACGCGAGTGACAGTGTATGAAACATTAAAGGTTCACTATACTTAAAGAGGCAATGTAAAGCCCAAAAGACAACAATAAAACAAATAATGTAAATAAATAGAGAAAATCAGAGACAATCCAAAAAGGCAAAATCAGATTGATAACGTAATGTAAAATATTGGACACATTGAAAACTAAGAAAATATGTAACAATGTATATAAGGGTATAAATGTATAAATGTATGTATGTATTTTATTGTAAAAAAAAAAACAACCAAACAAACGCTCTAAAGCTCCTTGCTTGCACTTGCGTTGACGAAGGGAAAGAGGAGTAACTAGGTAACAATTGTCAGCGTTAGCAGGTTAGTTAAACTTTGAAGGTCGCGGTTTAGTGGGACTTTCGAAGGAATTTGAAATTTTTCCCAACTTGTGAGAAAAATAGCAATATTCCTCCGAAGGGCATTTGAAGCAGAAACCTCAGGTTCTAAGAGGGAAAAGATCAATAGAAACTAATACAACAGTAGAGATCATAAATAAGCATAATGGGAATAAAAAGGGAATAAATGATATAAGAAACATAGCTAAAAAGAATATTCGAAATAGCAATACAGTACAAATGAAGGAAAAATTGGACAGGAGTTGCCTTTGGGCACATAGAAGGCAGGAAACACAGAACAATAGAACCGTCATCAAGACGCCAGTAAAATATGCGAGGTATAAGGAAAACTCAGCCAAGCATGATAGAATACCGTTATGACGCTGAGAGGTCATACAACCCAGAGGGGCGGAGAATAGTACTGATGCAGAGGAACGACATACGGAGGTGACCAATAAGAGAAAATTAAAGAAATAAACCCTGCCAATAAAATGTAGAGCAATCCACGTGATAGGCATAAAATAGGAAAGGAATAGAAAATGGGCGGTGATAGGAAAGAAAAGCTAGGATAGAAGCTGAAAATACGAGAGGCAAAAGAGCGTCACTCTGCTAGTGAGGACGACGGAGAGAAGACGTGTTATTGGAAGGTTACTCCGGTACTGAGTATTGTGATAAAAGTAGGATCAGATGTCGCAGTCCGACTTAGAGTTATGGTCTTGAAGATAGTGCAAATATAGGGAATAACAAGGGAGTTCGCGAAGCAACGTAAAAACATCGTAAAGGGGAAAGGAAAATTAGGAAGACAACGCAAGTGTTAACAAGAGAACTACGAGCGCCAGGCTAAAGAAAAATAAAGGAATTGAGAGACGGTCAACACGACTTTTCATAACTGAACCCTGAGAAAGAGATCCCAGCTCACCGACGATTAGACAAAACACCCACCTTTCCACCTCCCCGTCAAACCTTTCACACTCCATCCCTAACCAAGCACACAATAAGACAACAAGCCGAAAAAGAACCCACACCACGTTGAACGAACTTTCTTCCAATATTTTTGTATTGTTTCAGTGAGAGGAGCAGAAAATTCACGTTCGACAATTTACGAATGTACATGGTTGTTCACTTTAATTCCCACATCGAAAGCAATGAGGAGGATAATATATTGTAACGTAGGTTACATTTTGTATCTGTACCGGAGTGTACACACACAGCGTATCGGTGTACTTGTTGACACGGATGTTTGTTTATGTCACGCTTGGTCTTGTATAGTACCTGTGTGCGTACATTGATTGCTAAGGTGTATGCAATCCTATGTCTGCTCATGGTTCTGTTTCTTGTATTATTAAATATTGGAAGCATAGAAGAATATAAATGAATATAAATAAATTTAAGTTAAATTTACATTATATCCATGATGACAACAATTTTATGGTAGGTTTATATTAAAAGGATCACTGAAACCATTCTTAGGCACTTCGAGAGAAATTGGAGAACATTCCAAGTATGAGGAGGTTCTAGGTGGGTGCAACAACGTTATGCCTCATTCAGAAGCTCAAAACTGACTAGGTAACAACTTGAGCCCGTAATTGGTCTGCAAGCCTTCGTTGTGGTAACGGTACACGAATAATAACGTAGGGGTAATTCCGAAACACTTTTAGTTGCCCATTTTGTATACCCATAGCCCTCAGCAGAAATTCAAACCGAAATTCTGTTGAAGCAAAGAAGAGACATTTGTCAATCCTCTAACGAGATCCAGAGTTCTACGGCGTTGCCTCCCACTTCCTTCGGGACGTGTAACACATCGTTAAGAGACGCATTCCTACTTTCTCTACTTTTTACCTTAGGTAGGGGAAGCATGCAACTACTATATATATATATATATATATATATATATATATATATATATATATATATATATAGGATGATTCAGAAATACTTTAATAAACTTAGGGTATGGGCTCTTCACACCAAAAGAAGGAAAATCTGACAGCTACCTGTTTGTAGTTAACCAGTAAAGAAACATCAAACAATGCCATGCAACTTAAATAAAACAATTGAAAATAATAACAGTCTTCAGAATAATAATTGAAAGTGATGACTATTACACGATAAAGAAAAGCTTGTATAACTAGACAGAGGATTTGAACGTCCGTTATAGTAGAAAAATGAGACTCTAGTTCTGCTTTCGTATCAACTGAGCTACCTAGTAACTCTGAGGTGAATATCCCGTTTAACATATAGTATTCCAGTGAACATTTACAGACGTGCGAACGTCAACTGTCTAATTACGAATATACTACAGACGATATGATAACATCTATATTAGTAATAATTTCATTGAGTGTTTAACATCCATGTTTCATACGCGGGTAGAACCTAGTAATGGGGTCGATGTTTTCATGTTGCAGTGTAAGATGTGGATTCCATAAAACACACACACACACACACACACACACACACACACACACACATATATATATATATATATATATATATATATATATATATATATATATATATTCATTTCTGTTCGTTCCTCGGCCCTCTCTCACTATTCGAAGCTATAGGCTTCCCAAAACTGACAAATAATATATCATGAAGCATTAGTGATCAATTCAAATATAAAGTGACCACGCATTGAACATTTTTGACGTATGCTTTAACATATAAACTATGTTGATGCTTTTACACTGATCATTAAAAGTTGCATTTAGTAGATGTTGTACTTCGTTCTCTCACCATATGACACAAAGTTTGTATAATTCCCTAATCTCTGCTCACAAGCACAGAAATGAGATGCCACATTGGACAGCCATCAAAATGTAATTTCTAGAGCTTGAGTGTTCGTACAGGTAATCCAAAACAACATGAAGATACGCTACGTCTTGCATGAAGCATTGGTAGCTCTGCAGCAACACTATTCTTCAACTTGTGTTTATAGCGTCGACTGTTAATACGTTGAAATGACGTCGATCTGGATGGCTGAGTTGGTTAAGCGTGTGAAGGGTGCGACAGCCCTTCTGGGTAGACATATTGGCATATGGTGCTGATACAACCGAGCCAATAGACGGAATAATGTATGTTCGTGTCTGTGAGCTTACGATGCCGTGTGTATACGGGCCAAATAAAAACTTAAAAAAATCTACTCCCCCATGGATGGGCTCAAATCCACGAGTATTTCTAGCAACCTATATACTCAACAAAGTCAAATATATATTCTTATTAATAGGGCAGGGCGGGGCTTTTCCGCCCAAAATAAGCAAATTGGTTTACTGGCCAACAATCATCGGCAGCGATGACTTCACTGTCAGTTCATTGTCGAGCTTGGTGTTTGTGCAACGTTTCTATGAATTTACTTGAGGTTGTAGGCTGCTGATTTAATAGTAGTTGACTTTAATAAAAAATACCGTTTGTAATTTAGGGTGTAGTCTCTGCAGATAGAGAGATTTTTTATTGAAAATCAGTGTCAGTGTAGGTTATAGTTTGGGTTATGTCCATGCATAGCAGATGACGCGTTTCTTTTATCATAGCTCTCACATGGCGCGCAATTTCAAAAGTTCCACATTGGGGGTTATTCCACCCAAGCAAAGAGGGGGTATTTTCACTCATTTATAATATAGGTTTTTTGTACTCTTTTAACATAATTATTTCTTATACAGCTATTACTGAATTTTATTTGATCGTTTCAGATGGCACACACACATAAACAAAGGAAACTGGACGAGGACGACATTGCTCGTGCTGTTACGAGCGTATTAAACAACAATGTAAGTATGAGAGGAGCAACGGACCTTACTCTACACTCAAGGATCGTGTTCATGCACATCAACGTCAAGAAGCACTAGGAGGAGGAGTGCACAAATCATTTGGTCATCCTACAGTGTTCAGTTTGGAGGAGCAGAAAGATTTAGTTTCCAGGTTAAAATACTTGGCAGCAAGAGGCTTTGGATGTACACCGGAGCAAAAAGAAAGAAAAGCGTAGATCTATTGTAAAACTAAATTGTGGGAATAGTGAGTCAAGTGATGACTTGGTTCCAGTCCAAATAGAATAAAGGGATGAGGAAGATACACCATGTGGATTTTGAGGGTTAAAGTTTTGTCCTCCTAAATCAGCAACCAAAGGAGACTGGATCAAATGACAGAAATGTGGACTATGGGTTGTACCAAGTGTGCGTTGGTGCAGTTGGTAAGAAAAACTTCATTTGTGGCAAATGCATTTAATTAAGATACAAAAGTACTGTGAGCGGTAATAGCCCCATTAAATCTGAGATTTCCTTTCTGTGTAACATTCGCTGTTTTATTTGATCACAACTATACCAAGTAAAATATTTTTATAACATCTGTACGCTTAAAGGGATTAATAGACTGTTATGCTCTATGTTTAACATAAAAATTGTTTTTATTTGTTCTATGATACCATCAATTTGAAATTAGCGGAATAGCCCCGCTCTACCCTACAGTATGTTCATCAAGTACATAATAAGAAATATTAAAGAACAGCTGATATTTCTATGCCCATTTAGTGATTTTGTATGATGTTAAAGACTAATAATATTATGTACTGCACTAAAAATATATTTTAGTATCTATACACTGGAAGGTTGTATGTGTTTCAAAATTAATTGAGAGAGGAAACCATTTTCACAATGTGCAAAAGCTCTCTGCATGTTTAACAAAGTTCAAACCTTGAAAAGTTTAGCTTGTTAAATATTGTAGTTATGAGGTTTCCGTTCGGGGTAGCGCCTTTAAACCGTACAAACTGGTTCAGTGTAAGTGAGATAGTTGGAGGAAAATAATGCTCAACAAGATGGGAGGCGAGTTGGAGGGTAAGACATTTGAATTGGAAAAGAAGGCCTTCCTTGTAGCAGACCCACCTCTCCATTGACTCGATCAAAATTCACAGATGAAGATATCAGACGAGACTACTTTGTTTTAGTGCATGCATATCGGAGAGGGTTACGAGATCGTATCTTTTATTCATTGCTACACTAGGTTTACTTTAGGAAATGGGGTGAGGCAGTGGCGATGACTTTAGCCACAGTCATTCAAAGGCCAGAGAAGAAGATAATAGGAAACATTCAACTTTTAGCAAATTAAGCTGCGTCACGTGACCACAGTTGTGTACATAACAGTGGTAAGTCTAAAAAAGATGTCTGCTTTCACCAAACGCCAAGTAGATTTCACAACTTCGAAATACAAGAAACCGTGCAGTGTAACCTTCCCATATATATAAACTTAGGAACTAAAAGGGGAATACACCATAGGATTCTGATAATAAAGCCATAACGGCCAAAAATAAAATAATGTACACTTTACAGTTAGCAATCACATTTCTATGTTCTCGTCAATGCTAGAAGGTGCCAAAAGTATTTGTTTGTCACATTCACTTGCTCCCTGATGTTTATGTTGAAACCAAAACATGGCCTCAAGAGTGTTCTATGATTTATTATTAAATTTCGTTTGCCGTGCATAATATGCTCTGTACATCACATACACAATGGGTAGAATATTTAAGTAAATATCAGCTCAACGTTCAAAATAAATGTGGAATAACTAAAGTCAGTTATGACAATCCAATTGTCGGCATGAAAAACTCAAAGCCACGGGCAGAATTTGATCACGGACCTATTGGTTTCCGTCCAGTCGCCCTTACCCATTGAGCTACCATGGCCAATTTCCTGTCATTACATTTTAATTCTCCAATTGACTCATATATATCCCCAGTAAAGCACTAGGGGCTCTCGCATCCGAGATACACCGTTTGTGGCGACTTACTATTTTAAGTACTTGAGTCCCAGGCTTCATCATTTAACTTTTATTATTTAAGTTTATTGATGGAGATTAATCATTTCTTCACACTAGCCATATACAGGCTAAGGTATTGGATTGATAGAGTCGGCATGAAAAATTCAATGCCATGGCCGAGATTTGAACCACGGATCTACTGGCTTTTGTCCAGTCGCTCTTATCCATTGAGCTACCAGCGTTGTCAGTGGAACATAACACTTTAAGTTCTTTAATACTTTTTGGAAATCTTATTCTTTCGATTCCAAAAGGTCTTATAAGCAGCTTCTGAGGGTGTTTTAAGAGGGTAAAACTATGCAGAATTTCATAAGACGTTTTGATACAACTAGTGGATCAGCTTTACCTGTGCCATTTTTCCAAGAATTTATTTGTATAATTTTTCCAGTGATTAATTTCCATCGATTAGCTTACATGAAAATCCAAGTCTGTGATTTTAAGAAAACTCATTGCTAAAAAGAACGGAAAAGAGTCAATGTTTCAACTAATTTTAATATATTGTCTGTAACCATATCCTGAGTATGAGGCCCTCAAGTGACCTTGGACTCCGTGTCCCCTGCATTATATATTTAGACACATGCTAACCGTTAATGGACTCTGTGATAAGCAGGCATCGGATGCCATAGAACTTTAAAGGGATATAAAGTGTACGTGTCTCGCAATATATAACTGCTGACGTCAATCCCGGGGACGACACGCAGGGATAGTCCGGTTCACAACACGTAGCTTTAGTTTCATTACAACTACTGCTCGTCACGCAGGTAGATCAGACCCGGGGACAACACGCAGGGATAGTCCGGTTCACAACACGTAGCTTTAGTTTCATTACAACTACTGCTCGCCACGCAGGTAGATCAGACCCGGGGACAGCACGCAGAGATAGTCCGGTTCACAACGTGTAGCTTTAGTTTCATTACAACTACTGCTCGTCACGCAGATAGATCAGTCCCGGGGACAACACGCAGGGATAGTCCGGTTCACAACACGTAGCTTTAGTTTCATTACAACTACTGCTCGTCACGCAGGTAGATCAGACCCGGGGACAACACGCAGGGATAGTCCGGTTCACAACGCGTAGCTTTAGTTTCATTACAACTACTGCTCGTCACGCAGATAGATCAGTCCCGGGGACAACACGCAGGGATAGTCCGGTTCACAACGTGTAGCTTTAGTTTCATTACAACTACTGCTCGCCACGCAGGTAGATCAGATCCGTGGACAACACGCAGGGATAGTCCGGTTCACAACGCGTAGCTTTAGTTTCATTACAACTACTGCTCGTCACGCAGGTAGATCAGACCCGGGGACAACACGCAGGGATAGTCCGGTTCACAACGCGTAGCTTTAGTTTCATTACAACTACTGCTCGTCACGCAGGTAGATCAGACCCGGGGACATCACGCAGGGATAGTCCGGATCACAACGCGTAGCTTTAGTTTCATTACAACTACTGCTCATCACGCAGGTAGATCAGACCCGGGGACAACACGCAGGGATAGTCCGGTTCACAACACGTAGCTTTAGTTTCATTACAACTACTGCTCGCCACGCAGGTAGATCAGACCCGGGGACAACACGCAGGGATAGTCCGGTTGACAACGTGTAGCTTTAGTTTCATTACAACTACTGCTCGTCACGCAGGTAGATCAGACTCGGGGACAACACGCAGGAATAGTCCGGTTCACAACACGTAGCTTTAGTTTCATTACAACTACTGCTCGTCACGCAGGTAGATCAGACCCGTGGACAACACCCAGGGATAGTCCGGTTGACAACGTGTAGCTTTAGTTTCATTACAACTACTGCTCGTCACGCAGGTAGATCTGTCCCGGGGACAACACGCAGGGATAGTCCGGTTCACAACACGTAGCTTTAGTTTCATTACAACTACTGCTCGCCACGCAGGTAGATCAGACCCGGGGACAACACGTAGGGATAGTCCGGTTCACAACACGTAGCTTTAGTTTCATTACAACTACTGCTCGTCACGCAGGTAGATCAGACTCGGGGACAACACGCAGGAATAGTCCGGTTCACAACACGTAGCTTTAGTTTCATTACAACTACTGCTCGTCACGCAGGTAGATCAGACCCGTGGACAACACGCAGGGATAGTCCGGTTCACAACGCTTAGCTTTAGTTTCATTACAACTACTGCTCGCCACGCAGGTAGATCAGACCCGGGGACAACACGCAGGGATAGTCCGGTTCACAACGCTTAGCTTTAGTTTCATTACAACTACTGCTCGCCACGCAGGTAGATCAGACCCGGGGACAACACGCAGGGATAGTCCGGTTCACAACGCGTAGCTTTAGTTTCATTACAACTACTGCTCGTCACGCAGGTAGATCAGACCCGGGGACAACACGCAGGGATAGTCCGGTTCACAACACGTAGCTTTAGTTTCATTACAACTACTGCTCGTCACGCAGGTAGATCAGACTCGGGGACAACACGCAGGAATAGTCCGGTTCACAACACGTAGCTTTAGTTTCATTACAACTACTGCTCGTCACGCAGGTAGATCAGACCCGTGGACAACACGCAGGGATAGTCCGGTTCACAACGCTTAGCTTTAGTTTCATTACAACTACTGCTCGCCACGCAGGTAGATCAGACCCGGGGACAACACGCAGGGATAGTCCGGTTCACAACACGTAGCTTTAGTTTCATTACAACTACTGCTCGCCACGCAGGTAGATCAGACCCGGGGACAACACGCAGGGATAGTCCGGTTCACAACGCGTAGCTTTAGTTTCATTACAACTACTGCTCGTCACGCAGGTAGATCAGACCCGGGGACAACACGCAGGGATAGTCCGGTTGACAACACGTAGCTTTAGTTTCATTACAACTACTGCTCGTCACGCAGGTAGATCAGACCCGGGGACAACACGCAGTGATAGTCCGGTTCACAACACGTAGCTTTAGTTTCATTACAACTACTGCTCGTCACGCAGGTAGATCAGACCCGGGGACAACACGCAGGGATAGTCCGGTTGACAACACGTAGCTTTAGTTTCATTACAACTACTGCTCGTCACGCAGGTAGATCAGACCCGGGGACAACACGCAGGGATAGTCCGGTTGACAACACGTAGCTTTAGTTTCATTACAACTACTGTTCGTCACGCAGGTAGATCTGTCCCGGGGACAACACGCAGCGATAGTCCGGTTCACAGCACGTAGCTTTAGTTTTATTACAACTACTGCTCACCACGCAGCTGGATCTGTCTTCCAGGGAGTACAAGGTGTTTGATATATTGTGTTAGTAGCATTACTTTCACAACAATTATTGGACAATCTCCATTTTATAAACCAAAAGCTTTGGGTATTACCAACAGCCATTAAACAGCTTGAAGAACATAATTTTGAGCTGTGTAAACGCAGTCGAGGAGGTTTCTGCAAAAATTAACTATATACAGAACGCACCGACTACCAAACAAGCAAAAAAAAAAAAAAAAAAAAAAAAAAAAAAAAAAAAAAAAAAAAAGTAAAAATAAATAAACAAACAGACAAATAAATATATAAACAAATAAAAACAAATAAACAAATAAATAATCAAATAAATAATAAACAAATAAATAAAATAAATTGTCCAGTATTGTACACAAAAATACTGGATTTTCAGTGCTGCGTAATATAAGAAATAAACTAAGTCTCAGACAAACATATGAAAATGATTTGTACTACTCTTAAGCACCATTAACATCACGTGACACTGAACGAACTTTCTCCCAATATTTATATATTGTTTTAGCGAGAGGCGCAGAAAATTCACATTCGACAATTTACGAATGAACATGGTTGTTCACTGTAATTCACACATCGAAAGCAATGAGGAGGATGACATATTGTAACGTAGGTTACATTTTGCATCTATACCGGAGTGTAAACATACAGCGCACCAGTATACTTGTTGACACGGACGTTTGTTGATGTCTCGCTTGGCCTTGTGTAGCACATGTGTGCGTACATTGATTTCTAAGATGTACGGTATCCGATGTCTGGTAATAACGATTATATTGAGGAAGGTAAGATAAAGCTATACACTGAAATTAATAATGGTATTCATTCCCTGGTGCAGCTGGTTTTGGTAACAGAAGCTTCCCTAACGTCTAGCGCCAAGAACAGTCGCAAGTGTGTGAGAGAGAGGGAAATATAAAGAGTGGGGGTAACGAGGTGGCAACCCTGAAGGCTCTAACACATCTGATTCGCTACAGGCCAGAACTCTTCCCATTTGAAACATATAGTAGACCTTTCTAGGGTCAGGAAAATGCTGGGAGCAAAGTCACTTTACAGTAATAGTTACTGGTCTAAAATTATTCATGCTAATAACTCTTGCATCAAAGCGTTCATAAAAATTTATAGAAATTTTGTGATTACAAACTATTACAAACTGAACACTTGAGTTGATTGAAAGCTTGACCTAGAAACTCCGCCCTCCCTAAAAGAAAGATATGAAAAGAAACGAAAGTGGTGTTTCTAGAACACAAACCTCTAATAATTTTTGAAGCTTTAAAAGGAAATGCATACATCCCCTATCCTCCCTTGCTGAACTTTGCTTACTAGTGAGATAGCAGTTTAAACTACAAAGGGGTGTATTTGTAGATACTTCATGGAGTACGGCTGTAACATAATTCGATCCCATTCGGATTCCATATTAAACTTTCCAACCTTCCAGTAGTTGTAACTGACTGATTAGCTTTAAATGACCATCTTATTCCACAATGCGTCTCTCTCAGAAATTTCAAGGCATATTATATTGTGGTATAACGCTATTTAATGAACACTTACCGTTAGCGAATTCTTCAAGTACTGGTTCGCGTTCAAAGGATTCAACTTTTCTCACTCTTCTTCCTGTAATGAGAAGAAAAATAGTAAAAGTATATTACTTAATATTAAGGTTCACAAAGAATGTTCTGGAAACAGCTCTCTGGAATTAATATTGAAAAAAGTTCTGTTAAAGAGATAAAATTAAATGCACTGCTCGTGTACAACATTAACATTTTCATATATCAATCTTATATATAACAATAACCTCCAATAACATTCGGAACCTACTTTTACAAATATACTCATAATGTATTTGCTTCTTTATGTAATATTTTTCTTTAGTTGACATAAAAATAAACCATATAAGGTGAGTCAGCCGCGCCTTATTTTTCTGGAGGGTAGGCCACCCATCAAATGGCATCTGAGCCTAAGTCCAGTTTTGCGCTTACTAAACTGTTTTGCTTGATGTTCTTAGAAAGAAGAATGCGCAAAATTCCGAGGAATAGCGGTTTTAGGGACAAAACGTACTACTCGCTAAAGTACACCTCAAAAACATAAGACTCCTTTACTGAGAGCGAATTCCGCTTTTCAGCCGATTTTACAAACTTTTTATTAGAGTATACATGATAAAGTAATTTAGTAAACGCAACGGAAAATTGGAGCTATCATTTGAGTACACTAACAAAGTCAGCTAAAAAGAAAATGGTGCATTCTTGTACTTACAGCAGGGTTTGGCTGCCAAAAATTAGGGAAAAAACTGGAAGCACGGCTCATCCATCATGGATGTGTACAGTAAAAACGGACATATTATTAAACAAGTGTTTATTTACATTTTTGCTTAAACTACGTCTCGTGTATCTCAATTAACATGTATAAGAGTTTTTGCCATGTATGTAATAATATTTAAGCACCTAGCAAATGATTAAAAGTGTCTTAAAAAGCTAAATCAAGTACGAGAACTCGCGAGGTGGCAAAGTTTTAGCGCCAGGCATACAAGTCGTACTACTGAACCCAGAACGTGCTTTCAGGCAAGTCTCGAAATAACTCAATGGGATTATGATGTCTCGGGTGTCCCAACACCCAATGACATAGGTTCCAGTCTGGGCACCGTAAATACTCTTTTTTTTTTATCTCCATCAAAACTTGGAAATCGAAATCACAATAATTTAATTTTGAAGTCCCCGAGGGCATGCATTAACCAAAAAGGTCATCAGTTCGAGCACTTGCTTCGTTAGAGTAGTCGTGTTCCAGGAATAGAAAAAGGATCATTCCGGCGCCACAAAACATACCAATTTGAAACGACATTTCTAACAGCACAAGAATTCTATGTCTGCAAAATAGTGTTTAACTTCCATGTTAAGCTCTGATACTGTATTTCCATGCTTATGGTTTTCTAATGTGTATAAATGATTCATATTTCAATTGCAACTACGTATAGGTTGTTTAAACCACTACCTACTTGTAGTTCACCAATAAAGATTAATCAACCAATGCCTTAGAAGATAAAAGAATTAAAAATATAAATAATGACAGTTTTAAAAAAAATAAGCGCCTAAGTTTACTAAATGCGGCACCGCAGACGATGACGCTAATGATACATGATATGAATATGGAGCACCGTTGGAATGAGATGGCAGGGGAAACCGCAGATTCCGGAGGAGACCCACCCTAGCACAGTGTTGTCCATCACAAGTCTCACTCGGGTTCGAACCCGGTTCGCCTTAGTGAAGCCGAAGAGCCTAACCATTCAGCCACGGTGCAACCTGATCAGAGATATAGGAAAGCGCACCACACAAACCAGATTACCAGAGCACAACTCCATGCGTGATTCTAGGAAGCTCAAGATCAGGCCCTAAGAAGCGGCAGAACGCTACCACTAATCCACCAAAGTAGAAGAACGGAGGGACGGAGCAACCGACCTTGGTGACGAAATATTCATGAAAGTTCACCCTATTGTGCCCAAAAAAGACAAATACGTGTGGCGTATTATAAAATACTGCACCCTGCTATACTTTTTATTCATTCATTTATTCATTCATTCGTTTATGCCTAAAGAGTACATAATTTACTATTTATTCTTAACTTTGAATTTTATATTTTTATTTCATTGAAGAAGTACTATAATACTATAATATAATACTATTGTTATTAGTGATTGAACATTTGGAAAGGGCGTAAACTTGGTTTCAGCAGGTAATTCTCTTAAAGACGTTCCTGGAAGGAGTAAGGAGTTACAAAGAGTTTCGAAAACTCTGTGCGTATTCTAGCCGCCTTTCCGGTCTTTTACTACGTCTTCCACATGTCCCCATCACAGAGGAGTGCAATATTCGAGGGTGGGAAGTAACAGGCGCCCCGGCCATTTTTGTACGTATGTGCGATCTTCGAAACATGGGGCCGCTTGTTTCTGAATCAAGCAGCTCCTCCAGTTCGAATCTCGGTCAGGGTGAGTTACCTGGATACGGTTTTTTCCGGGGTCTTCTCTTATCCTAAAAGACAAATGTCGGGTAACTCTAAGCTCCATGGACCCTGGGCTCATTTGAGCATCATTTCACCCATTCCAATCATGGTCCGATGTGACTTAATATTGGAGGACGTAAATTTAAAGAAACAGGCAGCTCCTCAACTGGCTCAAAAGACTGAGGGTATCTCAGACCGGTTTCTGCACGCCCATAAAGGGAATCAAAGCCGAGCCTTCAGCTTCGTAAGCAGCAGAACGCTCACTGTACTGTAGTCTTTCCAAAATGTCTTTTTAAAATCCTGTAAAATACATAAGTAAAAGAAATGGTTTCAGACATGTAATCGCAAGGCCCTTTTCCATTGGAATTTCATTAATTTTAGTGGTGGCCATTTAGGCACAGCATCAACGTTTTCGTATGCTTGACGTGCTTTGAACAAGCGCACAGTTTGTCTTGTAACGCATATGCTAATCTGTAATGCTGAGAAAGTTTGTTGTTAAAAGCTTTAGAGAAGCCTTTTATTTTACGTCCTTTGACCGTGTTTATTGCATACACGTGTCAGTATCTCAGTGCTGAAACGTGGACACAAAAGCAAAAAGCGAAAAGCGTTTGGACTTGATCTTGACGGTTGCACCGTTGGTCGAGTGGCAGAGGAAAGGAGATATGCCCTGGAGCGGAGAAGAAAAGACGGAAACCTCTTGATCAGATATCTACAGTCGACTACAAACTGCCAATGTCACGTAGTTCTACGCCCACTTAAGGCAAAGGGCTAATTAAACCAAAAGACATGTGAAGTTTTAATTCCAGCGCTTGAAGGACCCAATTGATCAAATGTATTTCATCCTCGATATTTAGTTGAATTTATATCGAGGATTTAATCCATTTGCGGTGTCATGTTAATAGGTACATGACCTCTTTGCTGAAATAAAAACAGCCATTTATCTAACGTAAGTAACTTTACAAGAAATAGTTTGTCTTTAGGAATGAAGACTTGACATAGTTACATGCAGGGTAAAGGTAGGTATTTTCGTCACATAGGCAATTTCGTGATACTTTTTCGAAGGGATGTCACAGAGAAACCAGTTGGTGTTAACGCGTCTGTCGATAGCTCCTGAGCTCTAGGAACAAATGTGTCAGCTACCAACAGTGAAAGAGGAGTTAACACCAATTGTTTCTCTGTGACATCCCTTCGAAGAAGTATCACGAAATTGACTATGTCAAGAAAATACCTACCTTTACCCTACTTGAGTATACCTCCAATTCAATGATGCAGTACTACAAAGTACTAGCACTACGTTACCCAAATGTTTTACAATTTTTTAAACTTCCAACAAGCAATTAGAGAGAGAGACTGTATTACATTCCACCAGAAAACTCGCTACAGAGATTTCATCTGTAACACCGTTTTGAAATCCACTGAAAAAAGCATGTTTAAAAAGATCTCATTTTATGTGTAAGCAAGACTTCACCTCCAGTGAGTATTTTGAGTGCCTTGAAACAAAAACTGTCCATGCATTGCCAAAATATATTGTGACTCTGTGGGTTCGTTGAATTAAAAGTACGATTTGCAGAAATTCAAAATGTTCTTTATTTCCGTAGAAATACACTATGGTTAATTCTTACAGTAGCAGAATTACGTCACATACACAAATACAATCTACCAAGCTCGTTGACCACAACAAAAAGCTCTCACTTTCATCACACACCAGCTTCAATTACAACTCTTGTTACGACTCTCTTTACAACTATTTATGACTGTTCCTTGGCGAGTCGCCGCTTCCTTAAATAACTCTATTGATAATTCTAGACTATTCTAAAACAAACAAGAAACCGACTGTTCTCTATCAATGAAGATGTCACTAGAAAGTTCCATTTACCTCACTGATTTATTTCGGCAGACCTTTATTTCCGTGCTATCTTTATCAGTTCCAGTAAGCTCTTTATCACCCTGACCTCTGTGTTATCTCTCCGCGCCGAATCTTTGGTGCGTGTCGCCGCGAGAATATGTATATATCTGTGTCTGAACCGCGCGATTCACAAAACGCTAACTTAGTTTAAGATCATTGTTTTCCAAAAATGAGATACAAAAATATTAAGCACTCATTTTCCCTGCTAAACTTGTATTTAGAACAGTAAAGACCAATGTATTTAAGGTGAGATTGTACGCCCTATCACGTCTATGTTAAAACACATAAATTGATGACCCGTCTTTTCTGAAACTATTATCAGTACATACATGAAAATGTTGTAACATATTATGTGGTCCTTAGAGAAACTACGAATCTGCAATGAAGCTTGTATTTACTGTTTCAAGTAATTTGTATATATTCTCTTTCATTGTTTTTTCTTTATTTTTAGCATTAAAACACTGTTACATGGAGCTCGTAGATTTCACAGCAATTTCTGAAACCAGTTTTATAATCTGTAAATGTTATATGTACACTCATCCAATAGTTTGTGAGAAAATGGGGCAAATATTCAAAAACCTTAATTTTGAGAAAAATACTCTTAAAGTTTCCAATAATAACCTATAGCTTACAATTTACTCTGGAGGTTGATTAAAACATCTTTATTATTTTCATTTAATAACACAACTTCTTTGTCAGCAGCTCTTATGAAATGTTCTGCAACCTTTTGCAGGCTATTTACTAAAAGTGTTGTATATTTGGAACACCTTCTATGGGTATTTGATAAGTTCATAACCCCACACAATATTTTAACAGCTCCAAGTGCCTTGCCAATGTATCTTAGCCCATAAACAAGTCTCACATTGCTTTCATAGAGGTCACTATTAGCACACTGTTGTAAAGGGACAAATCACGTTTCAGAACTACAGTTCAAGCAAACAATTTTCAATTTATTACCTATACCACTTCTTGCACTGGATTCATCTTGTAACTAACCTCACCACCACATATTCTGCATGACACAGTTTCTTCTAGTACACGTCTTAAAATCGCTAAATCTATCACAATATTAGATTGAATACAGCCTTCAATACATTTTATTTATGCCCGCCTCGGTAGCGTGGTGGTAGCGTGTCTACCTTAAGTTCAAAAGGTCTCGAGTTTGAATCTCGGTCACGGTGATTTACCTGGATAAGGTTTTTTCCGGGGTTTTCCCTCATCCTTCAAGACGAATGTCGGGTAACTCTATGCTCTATGGATCCCGGGCTCACTATAAGCAGCATTTCACCCATTCCATTCATCGTCCGATATTACTTAATGTTGGGGGACGTAAATTACAAATATATATATATACAAATGGTCGACTGTCACATGGTTGGGTATAATTTTCATTGACTTTTGCAGCCAAGGGTACTGTTCTGTAGAATCTATTGCCCTGTAGTTAAGTTTCTGAAAACTTCTTTAGGTTTGTCATCTTCTTACACTACTACACTTTCAGTCAGATAAATACTAAAGGCACAGTTTGAATACAAACAAAACTCGAGCCTCAGCCACAGAATAAAAAAACTAGGAAATCATTAGTTCTAAGGATAATAGAATAAAGAAGACGACATCCATGCGAAAATATGCAGCAAAGTTTACTCCAAGAAACAAGCGCTTTCGCCGACTCCTAGATGAAACAGTTCTGGACTTTTTCCAAATTTTGTAAATAGATACACAATAAGTTAATAAATTGACAGCTGTCAGTATATTCTTAAACTTCGTTTAGTACACTTATAATTATATTACATGAGTATCTATACCAAAATGTGCAGAAGACTGTGAAATATTTAAATACGCAAAATACGAAACAAAAGTGATCTTTCTCTCTTTTTTTTTTTTTTTTTTTTAATTTTGCATACAATCTCACCTTAAGACTGTACACTCTTCATTATTGGAATGAATTGTTATAGCTTTGTATATTTGGTAAAGCGTAATAAGTAGACAAAACATTACAAGAAGATATACACCCAATTTTCATCAAGACTTTGTCAGGTTTTCAAGTTTATATGACTGCCACCGCAGTAATGGAAATTGTATGTGCCTTGAATGCCAACAAATAGCGACCCGTTTTCAGCATTTGGCTAACTCTTTGATTATCTTTATCCACCTTGCAGCTATGAGGAAGTGCCTAATGAAACTAGTTTTGTAAACGTTTATTTCGATTAACATAAAAAAGAAAATATGTTTTAAAGAGCCTTTTGTAATCATTCATTCTAAAGTCATACAAAAATGAACGATAGTGGGTAGCCAGAGTCATGTGAGCGTAAGACATGTGATTGTTGATACCGAAATTAAGGATTCAGTAAATAAGATATGAACATGGGGTATGTTTGTCAGATGTGAACAGGATTTTATTTAGTAATTTCCCATGAGGAGGGAAAGTTATCATCGCAGGCGGTCCTTGGGTCGACATTTGAATAGAAGTGGCCTTCTTCGACCCTTGCTCAGTAACTGATGAGCATAATAAAAGACACAAATGTTCACATGTAACAATAGATCGGCATGAGTAAGAGTGTTCTGTGTGAATAACAGAGTTGCTTGAAAAGGATTGACTCACAGCTGGACGGTCCGTCCAGGAAGGAAGACGTAACTCGGGCATGTTACTTACATGACTTACATGTTATCGCGTAATATGTGCTTCCATACGGCAACTCCAGACATTGGTTTCCCTTAGTCGGCAACTTCGCGATTTATGTGATTATAAAAAGAGAAGCAGTAATTAAAGGAGTCTGCTATCCACTGCTATCAGTGTCATCCTTACTCCTATACATCCACGCATACCCTGAGAGAAACCTCTTTGTCTAAAATGAGGCTAGACCGCGCATCGTTTCTAATTGGCATAACGTTAACCGGAAGAGTGGTGATATTTTTCATTACTGTCGCGAACCCGTTATTTACGATCGCGCGGCTTGTTTGCACAAAGGTTCTGATAGGCGGACAGTGTGGAAACAAAGAGCCGGCAGATAAAGAGAGCACGCAGATAAAGATCTGCCGAAACCAACAAACTAACATGAATGGATATTTCTGGTGACTTCTCGACTGATAGAAATTATTCGGCTTCTGGTTTATTTTAGAATAGTCTAGAAATTATCAATGAGGTATTTAAGAGAGCGGCGACTCGCCAAGAGGGTTCGTAGGAAGTAAACAGCTGTGAAGTGTTGTAACGAGAGCTGATATTGTAATCAGAACGCTGTTTGTTATTATCATCGACCTTGGAAGACTGCGATTGTGTATGTGACGTAATACTGTTACGTGAGAATTGAACAGTGTATTTCTACGGAAATAAAAAACATTTAGAATTTCGGAAAATTGGACTTTTAATTCCACGAACCCACGAAGTCACATTATAGTTTCACAATGCAATAAAAATTAGAACCCGCATTAGCAGAAAATTCGGTAGTACATGTTCGTTTTTCACTCCGGGGTCCCAGACATTTTCCAGTTTCATTACGAATCATTAAAGCTATTTTCATTGCACAGAAAATAACATTTTTTGCATGCAGATATGGTTTAAGAAAATCTTTGGATCTTGGCTTACCTAATTTAAGTTGTGAAAACTACATAATGTTCCTGATTTCCATTTCGAAGTCTTTCCGCTACCTAAGGTAACGAGGTAGAGAACGTAAAACGAAACAATTTTATTAGAATATACAAGACAAAAGTGACGCCGCTGTAGAGAATCTCTTTATGACGTAATGGTTTTACTCCATTGTTGGAAAGACGTGTACCAATTGTTGTTGGTACTAGATGAGTATCACAACTCTGCACTCCGTGTTTCCTCTCACGACCTTACAAGACAATGGTTTCCGCACGCTGGATTACAGGGGGCAAACCGCCCACCGGATTTAACGCTCGCAAAACGGTTTTGAACCTCAGCCAAGCTAACACGCCGCAGCTCAAGTCAAGGTGGTGGTTGAGGGACGCTTCTCTCCCCCCACCCTTAACTTCCTGTTTCAGAAGTACCATTTGTTTTCATTGATCCGTAGAAATGTTTGGACTTGCCTCGCGTGCGCTCTTTAAACCTTTTAAGCTTCTATGGTAGTGTAAATAGCTAATATTTATGAAAAACAAAAGGAACTCAAAGGTATAAACTCGAGTAGAGGTTTTATTTAAGATAATGCAAACTGTTATCAAATAAGGCGTACTTTTGTCATGAGTGTATCACGAGATCCCAAAACATATGGTGCCAATACCATAATGTAGAAAAGCTTAAATGTGACACTGACAAGGTAATGGAGCCAGACAACTGGATCTAAAGCGGATCTTTTAGGGCTAGAACTCCGCAGAGGGAACGAATGTACTAAAGGAACCGCAGGAGGCCATAGATCACAAACAGCTACGTCACAAACACGCGCAGAGCTCTGTAACACGATCACACCATTTCGGAAAAGATCTACCACGTCCGTCAAATAAGCCAACACAAGGCCGAGACAGAAGAGCAGAGAGTAGTGAGAGAGTAACAGTGGTACCTAGAGCTTCAGGTTGAGTGAAGCTCCGTGGGGAAGGAGTGCTCACCGTGGAGCAGTTCACGAATCAGTCAGTCAGTGAGGAGTACATAGAAGTGTGGTAAGTTCTTAGTAGGAAGTGGCTCACTTATCAGTAAGTACTGCTCCATCTATGGAATCGGCAGCAAAGCAAGTTTCGTATGAATATGCGTGTAGCTGCGTGTAACAGGTGGACATATATATCGCTGAGAAAGATTATTACCAGCACAAATGGTGTGTGCTAACAAGACGTAAATAGATATTTGAGATATGCTTCGCGGTGTTGTATACGTGTAAAGCAAAGGCTAATTATACGTCAGCATTGTCTACTAATTTAGTGAAAAATAAGTTTTAGGGTGAACTTCGCCGTCCCTTGCTATATACATTCGAACAATTCCTGTGTTAGAATTACATTGACGGGCGATGTCTTTGGACTTCTAACCAAATCAAGAAAAGGGCCAGCGAATACACTAATTCCTATAAAGCACTACATAAGTTTTGGCCATATCCGCTATGACAAGAATGCTATTATGTGTCTCAAATGGGAAGAGTTCTCGCCTGTAGGGAATCAGGTGCATTAGAGCTTTCAGCGTTGCCACCTCGTTACACCCACTCTTTTGATATTCCCCTCTCTCTCGCACACTTGCCAGTGTTCGTGGCGCTAGATGTAAGGGAACGCAAACTGAATTTTCCAAAGCTTTATAATAATTCAGTGGTTGAAATCACTATTGCAACATGGATATTCGTATATTACGAAAATGGTTTAAATATTTAGTTTAAAATTATTTATAGTTTATCAATTACTTATTTTGCTAATCCAACGAAAATACTAGCGGTGCATCCGTATAGTTGTGAATGTTACGTACGTTAAGAGATAATTCGTCATTGTCATTGTCATCATCGTCCGAGTATTGCAAATTTATGATGATATCTTCCAAAATCTCGTTACGTGCTATTTCTTTCCAAAAGTCGTCTTCTTGTAGTTTATCTGATGTCTCACGCAGTTTTCCCAGACTTCAGTTCCTTGTCAATTTCTTCGTGAATAAGTGGATAAACGTCAGTCAGTTTATAAATATTATTTCTATTTGCAACTTAGTTTGAGCCCACAGTAACTCAATTGGAGTGTTCTGGCAGTAGTAAGGGGGAAGCTGGATCGTGTCTCATTGATCCAGCTTCATGGAAGAGTAACTGAATAGAGTAAGTATGTAGAGATTACGAACCATTCATAAACAAAGGTATATTGTGACGAGACACGTTCTGCCAGACTAGCAGGAAGTGTACTGTTTCCTCTCCATCGAATTTAACAAACACCTTGGCCTATTCAACGTACATATGTCTTTTATTACGTCATGTCAAATGTTTACGTTTCAGTTCTGAGTAATTTCAAGTATACTTTCACGCATACATACCAACTAATAATGATATTCATTACAGTGCTTACGGCGTAATGCGTTATTACAATATAATACTATTTAATTATTTGTATTAGGAAAATTATTTGCGCTAAAAATATGGGTTTTTACGGTTATATTAAATACATTATTCTCTCCTTCCTCATGTATCAGATTGATTAGTTTGGCGCTCGTCAAACACCACATAGAGGGAATGCCAATCAACAGCGCAGGACTCCGATTGGTTGCTCACCTAATAGCGCTCAAAGACAAACATCATCCCAAAATAGTACGTAGCTCCTAAGTTCATGTTTAGTGTCGGGATGTTCAACTCTTAGTCTCCCGCCGCCAAAATGGTCCACGAAAGGGCTAAGTCCTTTATCCCGTTTGGACCACAAATGAATAGGCGAGAAAGGAGACAGCATCAACATCATACAATAAAGTTATCTGACTTTCATATGAGAAGCAATAGATAAAGGCAAATGAAAATACTCCCTGTTGCTTTTCCTTTATTGATAAAACACGTCAGAATCTAACAAAGTAAATACAGGCTGATAGTTTGAACACCGATCACCAACACTTTATTCACATATATTTTATCGGGTTTTATAATTTTTTTGTGCTTTCCATTCCAGTAATGATCAACAAAATAATCGGCTCAAGTCGAATAATACCCAGCACGTTTTATAGCAGGGCTTAATCATCCAGAACGCCTACGTGAGCCTATTTGCTGTTGTAATCCGAATCAATGGAATTATACTGATCGGTCCTGCTGTATGCCATATGCAGTAACATCAAAGGGCATATGTAAACACAATGGCGGACAATAAAGAGGTTTATCGGTAATATTTTTTTGTTGATGTATGAATTGGTGCCTCTCATCCTCTCTCCTTCTGTGATGTATTGTTCCACTTAATCCTGGACGTACGGGTATTAAGAGAAAGGGCAAAATCGACATCTCTTGTTATTTTGGAAATGTTATCGGAGTATTAATTGCTGAAATTCCTGTGGACTGTTGAAAGATTGCTTTATTAAATACATACGAATGGCTACTATAGCATGTTAGGAAATGGAAAAACGTAACATCTGAAAGTACAGTTTGGAAAAATGCTTTTACTGTGTTAAGGTGGCACTGTACGCAAAAACTGAAAAAAAAAATCATTTTTTGCGCAGATAAATAGTTCACATCTTTTTGCACATTTTCGTATAGAATATAGTCATATACTATAATTATAAGTGTACTAAAACGAAGTTTAAGGATATACTGACAGCTGTCAGTTTATTAGCTTACTGTGCTTATCATTACAAAATTTCGAATAAGTCCAGAGCAAGCCGCCGATATGACCATTGCAGTTAAAGGCGGGGTGCAAATGGAACAAATAGAGAAAGGTCCAGAACTGTTTGATCTAGGAGAATGCGCAAGAGCTTGTTTTTAGAGTAATTTTTGCTGCATATTTTGGCATGAATATCGGCTTCTTTATTCTATTATATTTATAACTAACGATTCCCTAGTTTTTGTTATTCTGTGGTTGTGGTTCGAGTTTTGTTTGTAAGCAACTGTCCCTTTAGTATTTATCTAACTGAAAGTGTAGTTGTGTAATAAGATGTCAAAACCAAATGGCGTTTTCAGAAACGTAACTACAGGGCAATAGATTCTACGGGAGAGTACCCTTGGCTGTAGAAGCCAACGAAAATGATACCCAACCATGTGGCAGTCGACCATGTGCAACTCCTCCAAGTGCTTCAAAAACGAAGTTACAAACAATGTAAATATTAAGTAAATTAATGTAAATCTTAATGTAATTTGTTGAAGACTGTACTCAAACTAATAATGTGATAGATTTAGGCATTTTAAGACGAGTGTTAGAAGAAACTGTGTCATACGGAATATGTGGTGGTGAGGTTAGGTTACAGGAAAAATCGAGTGCAAGAACTGGTATAGGGAATAAATTGAAAATTGTATGCCTGAATTGTAGTTCTGAAACGTAATTTTTCTCTTTACAACAGTGCGCTAATAGTGACTTCTACGAAAGCAATGTGAGACTTGCTGATGGGCTAAGGTACATTGGAAAGGTACTTGGAGCTGCTAAAGTATTGTATGGGGTTATGAACTTACCAAATCCCTCTACAAAATGTTCCAATTATACAACATTTTTACCAAATAGCCTGCAAAATGTTGCAAGGAATTCCATTAGAGCTGCTGCTCAAAAAAGCTGTGATATAAAATCAAAATAATAAATATGGTTTAATCAACCTTCAGAGGAAATTGTAAACCATAGTTATTATTGGAAATTTTAACGCTTTTTCTCAAAATTAAGGTTTTTGAATATTTGCCCCATTTTCTCAGAAACTATTGGAGATATGTACATATAACTTTTACAGATTATAAAAGTAGCTTCAAAAATGCCGTGGATTTACAAGCACAGTCATTTAATTAATTAGCTCCATGTAATAGTGTTTAAATGCTATAAAATACCGAGCGAAATGGCTCAGGCTGTTTCATCTATGGCCCACATTCGGGAGGCCCGGGTTCGATTCCCGTGACCGACCTACCTGACCCATGGTTTTTTGGGGAGTTTTCCCGGGCCGCTAGGTGAATGCTGGGTAGGTTAATTACGTCTCTATCATTTCATTATTGCTCTCATCTAGAGGTCTCTTTCAAGATAGAAGTGTCGGCGGGTGACTCGGCGGTGCATGGCACGATGATATGCTCTGAGGTAAACTACTTCCTCCTCCGGTAGGTCGGTAGCCGGCCTCAACTTCTCTGCTGGGACCATTTCGGGACCACCAGCCAGGGACCTTTGGGGTTCGGATTGCCTGCCTGGGAACATTAGGGCTCGGCTGTTGGGCTCGTTGCCTTCCCGCTGTGGGGGAGCGAGTTCGTTGTCCTGGCCTGTCGGGGGAAGTCTCTATCCAAGTATACTATATATAAGCCCGAGGGTATCTACCAGGACAACCCACACAAAGTGAAGTCTGACCTCCCCTGTAATGACCAGAGAGTTACTGAGCTGTGCCATAAGGGCATCCAGCGCCTCCGTGGGGCCTTCCATAGGGCAAGACCTAGACACTAACAAGCAACCGCCCCATCTAGTCCAGAAACACAAGGGATAGAAGTGGATACGCCACGTACTCGTGCCAACCCCAAAGGGGAAGGCTACCGATCAACCTCGGTAGCTCCGCCTGGTGATCTGGTACACCTTCTACTAGCTATGCAGGATAGTACGTGGGAATATATGGCTTCCGTCAACCCCGTCTGGAGACGTACCCGATCTGCCACGGGTATCGGGAACACACTGCCCCCTCGATTCCAACACAATCCGAACAACTCCCACTCAGGGAGGGGCTCCAATGTTGGGCCCGAGGTTCCTCTAGTAACGTCAGAGGTACCACGAGTGCTACGAGTTTGCAGCGCTGGCACCACAGCAGCTGATGTGGACGGATCCCCTCCCCTACGGATCCAAGTAAACTGTAGGGACCTTGCCCTCTGTACTGTCGTAGATCCTTGGGTCGGCCGCCCTCTCTCTCCATCTTATCCTTCCTCCCGTGGGTGCCACCACTTGGGGACATAGGAGAAATGGGCCCAGCATGGTGGCCCTCAGACCGAATCCCCTCCGTAATGAAATTCCAATGCAATAAAATCAGGAAGAAAAAATGAAAAAATGAAGGAGAATGTATATATATATATATATATTCATTGTAGATCCGTAGCTTCCCTAAGGACCACATAATATGTTGTAACATTTTATGTATGTACTGTAAATAGTTTCAGAAAAGACGTATCATCAGGTTGTATATTTTAACAGAGACGAGATAGGGCGTACCGTCTCACCTTAATTACTAGGACTCATTTGCTAAAGCTTCTCCGAGATGTACTTTTTCCTTACATGCCAAAACTTCTCTCGATTACCGCTAAAACTGAACAGCTACATTATTGGGAAGTTGTAAGTCACGGCAGGGAATTAAATTAAATACCAGTTGCTGCTATCCTCGATACCTTTTGACAGCTTCACACTCTTTGACGAGAGTCTGAAGAGTGGTGGAATAATTGCGCCCGCTTTCTCCATTTCATTTTCTCTATATCTCGTTTTAGTTCCTCGTCTTCATATTACGTTTGTTCTTTATTTTTAATTTCGGTGCTAATTTACATGCCTTAATATAACCCTCTGCAGCTGTTCCTTTCACAAAGTTTCTCATATTTTGCTTCTTATGGAGTTGCCGATTTAATTCCTTTAAGGCTCAGTTTCTTACAGCTTTTGAGTTTATACTTTATATTCCGGTTTTATGTCTTCCCAAACAATTAGCGAGGAAAATCTCTCTAAACGTAACGTACAAGTTCCTTAAATGTTCCTTTGTTTATAAATAACTAGAAACTTATCCAGTGTATGAGGACAGGTTTGAATTTCTAATAGTATGATACTATTGAGGGTCACAGAAGTAAGAACTTGTAAAAAGGAATTCTTCCTAGATTGGGAATCTTAAATCAATACTTTGTATGTCAAGAATCTTCTCAAATGTGAATGATGCTCAAGGCCGAATATCAGTCAAGATTTTTCAACTTCGATTTCTTCTTTCTTACATTTCTAAAGAGAATAACACTTTCGGTTATCGTGAACATTAATCTACAACACAAATCAAGAAATAATGCTCACATGGGGTAGTCACATGGGATCCCGACATCAGATGACCATTCTAAGGAATGTTTCGTTAGTAGAGTATTATTATCTGTTTCAAATGGAATGGTGTAGGTCCCTGAGCGGTGTAGATGAGCAACCAATCGGAGTCCTGCGGCGTTGTCGTATTGCATTCCCACTAAGTGGTGTGTAACGAGCGGCAACCTAATTAATCTCTAATAAATACTATTCGTGCGAAGAACAAAAATTCAGATTTTTCAAAAACTGATCCATGAGGAAGGTAGAGAGTAGTGTATTTATCATTACCGCAAAAGCCCATACTTTTAGCTCATATAGTTTTCCTAATACAAATAAAGTATTTTGTATCATAATAATGCATCGCGTCCTAAGCAATGTAATGAATAGCATTATTGGTGGGCATGTATGCTTGTACGCATGTTTGTAATTACGCAGAACTGAAAGGAAAACCTTTGAAATGACGTGATAGAATAACTACTTTGAATAAGCTAACGTGTTTGTTAAATTTGAGCAAGATGAAACAATACACTTCCTGTTGGCCTAGCAGAACGTGTCTGGTCACATTATATCTTTTTTTATGAATGGTTTCGTAATCTCTATTTACTCTAGAGAGTTCAAAGCAGTATTATTCAGTTGTTCTTCCGTTTAAAAACCAGGGAAAGTGTATCAGCTGGATCAGCTTGAAACTGAAATGAAACACGGGGTATTATAAGCCACCTTCCCCTTTACCACTGCCACAACAATCCAATTGAGTTAATGTGGGTTCACATTATGTTGCAAACAAAAATAATACTTTTAAACTGACTGAAGTTGAACGACTATATTTACGAGGAACACAACAAGGGTGAGACAACTGCGTGAGACATCAGATAAACTACAAGAAGACCACTTTTGGAAACAAATAAGCACGTAACGAGACTTTGGTATACCCATCTTCATAAATTTGCAGTACTCAGACGATGATCACAATGGCAGTGACGAATTATCTCTTCGCGTGAGTAACTTTCACAGCTATATGGATGTACCGCCGATATATTCGTTGGATTAGAAAAATAAGTAATTCATAAACTATAATTAGTTTTAAATTAAATAATTAAAGCATTTGCGTAATATACAAATATCCATGTTGCAATTGTGATTTCAACAACTGCATTATTACAAAAACTTTAGAAAATTCAGTTTGTGTTTCCTTACGCCTAGCGCCAATAACACTTGCAAGTGTGCGAGAGAGAAAAAAAGAATGAGGATAAAGAGGTGGCAACGCTGAAGGCTCTAACGCTTCTGATTCGCTACAAGCCAGAGCTCTTCCCATTTGAAACACATCATAGGATTAATTCTTACGTACCAGAAGTTTCTCGGAGCCTCATTCTCCATCATTTCACTTCCATTTTAATTTTAAAATTGTAGGGTCAGGGTCACTGAACCACACCATGCGGCATATACGCAGGACTTGTTTATGTCTGAGTTTGATCCCACCCTTGTATCAGCATTTCTGTGAGAGTGAGGGGGCAATTGAAGAGACGCTCTGCAGGGATAAACCGATTGGAGACCCTAGTAACACCCCGCCTTGTATCTCCCTCCATAAAGTGTGACCTCTTACCTCGTCCTCCCTGAGGTCACATAGGTAGAGGACCAAGTACAGGTCGCAAGTTTCCCATCACCAGCAAACTCACTATCTACCTCTAGTCCAGTCTAGGTCCAACATATTCAAGAATATGAAAGCGGAGTTGCATTCTTGTCTTATTGGTTCTGTGTTGCAATGTACAAACAACAAATAGTATGTCTTAATTCCTGGACGTCAAAGCTTTTTGTGCTCAAGCTTGCATTATCTGATTCTCGGTCTTTATTTTGGAAATTGACACGGTTTTAGTGCTCGTTATTTTCGCAATAGGATCAGTACTTAAAGACAATTTATATAGGTAAGTGGTATTACCTGTTTTAAGCTTGCAGATTGATTTCTAGCTTTGATGGTAGTTAAATTCCTTCCTAAGGAAAACAATGGTAATGCATTTCATACATTTTTAAAGGTTATTAGTAAAAATTAGCATACATATTGATCATCCAAAAGTAAAGCTTTCGTGTACAATAATGCAGTGTACAATAATGTACCGCCATGGGATAAGCGGTTAAAAATATTCAAACATTTTGTTCCAATAAAACTCTGTATGTACGAAAAAAATGTTAATATTTACTGAAGCAAATCGTTAACTTTATATTAGCTCACTTGATGAAAATTTGAATTTTTTTCCATCAATGAGATTACAGATACATACCTACATCTCCGATGCACTTTAAGTTTGTTTTCACGTTCATTAAACAACAACGTGCTTACTTTCTGTACAATCACAGTAGCTGAAGGAAGTTAGTTTTATATCAGTTCGAATACTGGTAACATTATTTCCTTCCGCAGTACTGCAGTTCGGATCTCTCTGCATGCAATGCACTTAAAATGTTCACATAAAGCTTCAAAATTCACTAATTTTATGGTTTCGTAGAATTAAAAGTCTTGTTTGCAGAAATTTAAAATGCTCTTTATTGCAGTCAACAGTAACTCTATACACTCCTTGTAGCAGTAAAAAGACGTGACATTCACAAAAGCAGTCTTTAAGATCGTCTCGTTCTCAGATCCACACGTAAACAAACGAAAGAAATCACTGCGGTACACCTCAAATGTCCACCCACTCACAATTACTGCACAATTAACAACTGACTCGCTCTAACACTTTGCGGGCTTTTTATACCTCTAGTCACTGTCCTAGAATGCCATTCATCGTTCGGTGACAATCGCGACGCTGCGAGAGAAAGACGGAACTATCTGTCTCTTTCTCTCTCTCGGCAAGCATCCAATTCTGCGCGCCATTTTATGTCTCTTTCTTTCCTGCCCACGAGCACCTCCGGCAGCTCCAACAAAACAATGCAATCGGTGACAATAAACAGTCGTGTGTTTGCAGCATATATATATATATATATATTTTTAATCCACTAACCTGTAACGTTTTGATTTATTTTGTAAGTATCGTGACCTTTATGGCTGCCTAGAAGCGGGGTGTCAGCGCCCAGCGGTATATTTTTTAACTACAGACTCATATTCAAAACTCTCAATAACACGGCTTTCAAATCTGTTAAATCTAGAATTTAGTCCAGGGAGGTCCTCAGCGTCTTTTATTGCCCACAGCAATAAACACTTAAGCTGACATTTTTCCTGCAACAGATTTAATAATGTCTTGCAACCCCTTGACATATTAAGAATCAGTACCTGTGCTACCGTCATAGGTAACTGCAACAGAAACTACTTCAAAATTCATATTTACATCAGAAAATATACGATGGTGGTATGAAATGTTTCCTACCTCAACATAAAGATGGCAGCACTCGTATCTAGAAGCTGGCGAATTTCGTTGCTCATCTGTTGACAGTGACTCACCAAAGTTACAGCCATTTTGGACGCTCAGTTATTATGTAACAATCGTTTGAGTGAGTTCATGTGAGTGTTTTAATGAAAATGGACAAAATCGAGTATCGAGCTATCATTAAATATTTGTTTTTTAAAGGCAATACGCCTACGCAAATCAAAGATGAGTTGGATTCTGTGTATGAGGACTCTGAACCATCATTTATCACAGTGAAATTTTGGGCAGCTGAATTTAAACGTGACCGTAAGAGTTTAAGAGACGATGAACTTTCTGCACGTCCAAAAACTGCAACTACCGACGAAAACATCGCAAAAGTTCATTAAGATGTGCTTAGACGACCGCCCAATTAAAGTGAGAGAGATATCAGAGGCTATGAAAATGTCAAAAGGACGTGTGTTTCACATATTAAATCAACATTTAGACATGAGAAAGCTGTCCGCGCGTTGGGTGCCGTGTTTGCTCACGTTAGACCAAAAACGTGTTCGAATAAACAGTTCCAACGCTCTGTTGGCACAGTTTAGGCGCAATAAATGCGAGATTTGGCGCCGATTACTTACTGTAGATGAAACTTGGATACACCATTATACACCCTAAACAAAAATACAGTCCACACAGTGGACTGCAAAGGGAGAACCGGCTCCAAAAGGTGCACAAACAGTTTTTTGGAATAGTCATGGAGTTATTTTAATCAATTATCTTCAACAAGGAAAAACCATTATAACAACATACTACGCATCATTACTTGACAAGTTGAAGGCAGACATGCGGCCAGATTTGCAGAAAAAGACAGTCCTGTATCACCAAGACTACGCACCGTCTCATACCTCAGCGGTTGCAATGGCGAAAATACACGAATTACGTTTTGAACTGCTTGACCATCCGGCCGGCCTCTTCGTTCTTTGTGCAATACAGAGAAAATATGCGTATCATCAAGTTAATCATTGTTTAGATCTCAGAACTTGATAATATTAAGGAAATACTTTTCGAATCGGATGCAGCCAGGTAATGATTTAATAATCATATGTAAAGTGCGCTCAAAAGAGGATTAACATTGTACATTATGGTTTGTGTGTTATTAAATCGTACAACGACCTTGTCCATCTTCTATGCTGTTTGAGGTCATTTTGATCACCTAAATTGCTCTCTCACGAGTCACTCGGTTGGTGATTTCACTATCTCTAACAAGTCAATTTGGATGTGGAAAAATTGTATAAGGGGACTTCCAGCGTTAGTTAGAAATATTAGTAACACTTTCACTTATACTACACTTAGATGGCGAATAGAAAAAGCTAAGTTTGCTCAACGAACCGGGTTTCATGACTGGGTCGTTGAAAAGAGAGTATATAGCACCAGAAACAAAAGCAATTAGCATTCAGCACCGTCATTAAATACGCCATCAATGGTTTTCTCTTTTTCGTTGGCAATTGGAAATGAACGCTTAAAATAATATTTCTAGGTAACGGTTTCGAAGCCTGAGCGTCCCTTTGGGAACCCGACGCCTACATTTAATTGGTTGCGGACATGACTGCAGCAGTACTACCTCTCGCTGGACGTTGAGCCACGTGTTACCATCCCTTCCCTCGAGCCCTTCGTGGAAGATAGATGTAGAGTTGTTAGCTTTAAACTGCTTCTGTCCTTTTACCAAATAAACTGCCTGGTGTTTGGTTCCTTTAGGGAGTAAATCAATCCAGGGTCTACGGGGCGTTTCAGGGGTGCTTGCGGACCGAAAAATTCCAAACGCTTCAGTACGAGGGAAAGGAATACATTCGACGAAGATGGACACTAGTTCAATTTTTCTTTCCTTCCATTTCTTCAAACTACAATTTCGAACATACTGCGCATTATTTCTGATGAGCATATCCAATTCATCATGTGACAAATATCAAAGGTACATTCCAATATCCTATAATTTTTAACTTTGCTTTAGTTTTTGATACATATAAAATATATTATATTTTTACTAACCACAGTTCAGCATCTTAAGATATTTTATATGATAATCCATGGATATCTTTGACTTTCGAGTTCGTTATGTGAATGCTAGCCCTTAATGTCTAATTACAAGAATTTGCATAATCTCTGTTGGTGTTATCTTACCCTCATGCTTTTATTCTTTCTATATCAGTCATAAAGTTATACACGGTGTTCATTTATCTGTGATTTTACGGCGCAAAATTTGAGGTCATCAATAACATCGCTGACGGAGCGAGTTTATATACGATTCCCCTAGCGGCTTGTGATCGAATTTGATGTGCTGACAGCAGCTTTGAGGGCTCCCTCTACCGGCAGGTAAATATACTATTTTAGAGATGGATCTGCGCGGGTAATATAAAGGTGCGTAATTTCGCTTGTGCGTAGATACGATAATTGTTGTAGTTTGCTGTAGCGAATGTGGGCACTATAAATGACGGATTAATACAAACAATAACTTTCAATTTGGTGTTTCTCTGTGAAGATGCATAATAATACAATTTAATAAAGGAATGCCAAAATGAAACAGTATTAGTTTCAAAACATTTTAGTAAAGAAACATACTTTTTTGTCCTTTCAACAGCGCACGTCATATCAAACGATGAATGAATGAATAAACGAATAAGTAAGTAAATTAATTATTCAAACGGGTGCTAAGATACTCAAGTGAGTTCAGCGTCCCTAGAGCTCAGAGTTACCCAACATTCGTTTTCGTATAATAAGGGAAACCCTGGAAAAACGTTATCCAGGTAACTCATCCTTAGCGAGATTCCAACTCGCGACCTCTTTTATTTATTATATATTAAAAATATATATCTGTGTATATAGATGTATTTTTTCTCTTTTTCTTATTTAACCCATTTTTCATTATTTCCATTTTTTCTTATCTATTTTCCTAATTTCACAAATATTCGCTGTAAACATAAACACCCACGCCCATGGCGGGAGTCGAAACCGCGACCCTCTACGCGGGGGAACACTATAGACATACGCTTTAGCGACCATGGCCACGAGGGCCGACGGCTCTTGAGAGGCAAACATGCTACCTCACACCACGGAGACCGGCAAGAAACAGATTATTTATATTATATATTTATTACATTTATTGCTTCTAGATTGGGACCAGTCGATTTATAGCGTCCAGTGTCTCTCTTTTTGCGAGTAACTGATCCTGTATCTTGGAAATGTTTGATGTATCTATTGGTTTTAAAAGACATAATGATACTAACATTAATAGACATTTTAATTAAGCGTGAGAATGACAGAAATTTTATATCGTATACTGATAAAACGTAAGACGTTTATGTTACAAACAAAAGTAGGTCAATTTGACGGATAGAGTCAACATGAAAAATTCAATGCCATGGCCGGGATTTGAACCACGGATCTACTGGTTTCCGTCCAGTCGCTCTTAACCTTTGAGCTACCATGGCCAACGTGCCTTCCTGACATTAAATTCTCCAGTTGACTCGTATATTTCCCCGGTAGACCACTAGGGGCTCTCGCATCCGAGATACACCGTTTGTGGCGACTTACTATTGTAAGTACTTAAGTCCGAGGCTTCATCATTTTAACTCTTATTAAGAGGGTTCCAGAATTTCGTCATTTCTTTGGATTTCATCATTTCCAATGGAAACATTCTAGACATTTTGTTTTCTTTCTTCAGAGATGTTGCATCTAACTCCTCGTTTCTTTTTATGGCCAGTCAAGCCCAAGATAAAAACGTCCTTGCTGTTGTATTGGTTTTGAGAGCATTCTTTCAGTGTGTCACTTCCATTTTCTTTGCTGGTCCATTATCTCATCCATTATGCATCGTACCTTGTGGAACTTTCCCTGTATCAGAATTGCCTTGCTGTTCCATCTCTGCGATTCGAGAATACATCTAGCAAGTGGCTCAAGATTTCTCTCTCTCTCTGAAGCTAACCTGTATCAATATATAGCTGAGTCACTATTAACATATCATCAACTATGTCATTTCATATCAAAAATGGAGAATATAGATGATGAAGAGTTTATCAAAGCTCAGTCTTAGGTAGTAAACGGTTCTTAATAGCACTGTAGTATATAATATAAGTAGATATAAACAGTAATACGGCGATTAGGGTACATAAGGCAGTACCACTTACTAATTTAATAAAGAAGATATTTCACGTCGAAGTTATTGTAGGCTGATTATACAATCATTTGAAGCAGAAGCTGAAACAGGCCAACGACCCAATTATGCATGGCATTGGCAAAGTAGCCGGTTATGATTATGCTTATATGCGCTCTACACATGATTCAGCGCTTTACCACTCAAGCTACTAGACTAGAAATAGGAAGTTTTACATTATCATTTTAATCAAGGTAAAGTATTTATACAGGGTGTTTCAAAACGACACCGAACGAGTATATAAAAGTAGTTGCTCAGCTTCTATGTAACACATTTACATAGTTTTTACCCCTATTAGAGCCGAATTAAAGAGAAACTCCAGAATGACGGTGGATTAGGTAGTGACAGGAGCAACGCCACTTGCCTCACGTTATCGAAGGAACGGCAGGCAGGTGTGACACTGTGCCGCCTGCTGTGGCAGTTAGATTAGATTAGATTGATTTGCGTTCAGTAGTTTCACTTGTTGTCAGAAAAGGCTGTGAACATTGAACATGTCCAGAGGTATGAGGTTTAGTAACATAAATATGTACTTGAAAGTTAACATAAGACACACATTATAGTATACAGGCAATATGAACAACAATATGGAAAACAAAGCAGGGATAATTATATATGATACAAAATCAAACACTTTAATTCAGCTTTCACTTGGCTTATGCCAGTACGTCTCAACCTTTTTGCAATGGATACCATTTATTGTTATTTCTTAAATACATATAGATTAAAAATAAACTTTCAACATGCATCAAAGATTTATTTGTAACGATTTGTCATTGGAAAAGTTAGATAATACTTACAGAGCTACAGAAGCATTATCAGGATAATTTGTCATTCAGATAATCTTGTACAGAATAAAAAGATTTTGAGCAAAGGTATTATCTAGCAGCATTTTTAAAAGCACCGAAATTATCATTTTTTTTCTTTAAGAACATTAGGAAGTGCGCCAAATATTTTGATAGTTTCATAATGCACACCTTTCTGAAAGCAAGAAAGTTTAGCACTGGGATAATGGATATTATACTTTTGTCTAGTGTTTATTCTGTGAATTGCATTATTTGTTGCAAATAAAGTACGATTACATACAAGGAATTTTAGGATCGAGAATATGTACATATAAACTCGAGGATATCTACTAGGGCAATCCACACAAAGTGAAGACTGACGCCCCCCTCCTACGACCAGGGAGTTACCGAGCTGTCCCAAAAGGGTGCCTGGCGTCTCCGTTGGGCTTTCCATAGGGCAAGACCTACAGACTAACAAGGGCCCCCCATCTGGTCCTATGGACTCAAGACGGGATGGAAGTGGATACGCCACTTACGCGTGCCAACTCCAAAGGGGAAGGCTACCGATATGACCTCGGTGAGGCCGCCTGGTGGTCTCGCACACCTACTAGCTAGGAAGCGTTAATATCTTAAATCTACTAAAAAGATCTTTACACGAGCTGTTTGTAAAAATACTGACATACTCCACGTAACTTGCTATTATTAAACATCACTTTAGTTTATGAAACCGCAATAAAGAAGTTAATACTTAGTTATTTGTTATCCGTGTTAAACGTGTTCCAACTTTCCGTTATAGCAGTCGATGACGACAAATAAGTTGGTGGACATATACAACTTATACCTTTTAGAGGGAAGTTAATGTTAGTTGGATAGAGGATGGAAGCATTAAATGACAAACAGAACAGAGAACAATATCAAAGAACTGTAGATAAATTAACCAAAACTAAATGACTTATAAAAAGAGACAAGTATTTTATTTCACTGTATTTCATAATACTAAATAAAGCATTTGTAACTTAAATGGAAGTTGTTGATTTTACAGTAACTGGTTGAAAATACTGTACAATTAAGACCATAGAACAATGAGCAACTTTGGAACTGTCCAAGTCATTATCGACTTTTTCACAAATAACTGCCCTTTGCCCCATTACCTGAACACGAGGCTAGGGTCACTGATAAAGAGCAAGGAGTAATGTTTTTGTTTTCGTGGCCGGTGCGTCCCAATAACAACTTTTGAGGTTCGCACACCAGAGGTTGCTGCGCTGCCTAATCACAAAATCATGTAATAGTTAATTCTGTATAAAATTATACCTAACAGAACTTCGAAGCTGCGACAACGATATTCGGACTAGTTAAGTTATGAACTACGAAACGGCTATAACCGTTCGGTGTCGTTTTGAAGCAAACTAGACCCGCATTATCATGTTGTTAGCTTATATAGCGATTAAGATTGTTGCTTCCCTGATGCACTACAAGAAGAGCAACGAAGTCTGAAGTATCCGTTTTTTTTTCAGAAAAAAAGGTGCGCCTCAATCCTTTAATATAACGAAATAAAATAAATTTGAGCATTTGTAGATTCATTTGTTAGCAATACACTTGATAATCCTGATTTCGGAATTTTATAACATTTCACGCCTTTAAAAGCATCCATTATACTTACATTCTAAACCTACATAGGGGCTTTCTGTACTTACGCCAACCTTCAAAAATTAACTTTAGAACACGACAAGATTTCGCAGGCTACATATTTCACTCTGTAGATGTGATATTAAACACATTCATGATGAAGAACTTTGGGTTTTGAAACAATGAATAGCTTGCAATCTCCAATAAAAAACGAAATGAACCAAATTTTGAGTCTGCTGCTCTAAACAACGTAATTTAATAAAAGGCCTGCTTAAGGGAAAACGCCCACTATTCTTATCTAGCTACTCCCTATTGTCGCCGATCACATTGTTGAATTGGAGCCGCCGCCAAGCTAAGCTACGCGTGGGCAGGAAAGAAAGAGACAGATAGTGGTGAATAGAATTGGACGCTTGCCGAGAGAGAGAAACCAACACAGAGAGATAGTCCCGTCTTTCTCTCGCTGCGTCCGCAAAGTGTTAGAGCGTGGTCAGTTATTGAGTTGCTAGTTGAATTGAGTTGACCTTTGCAGTGGTATTGTAATTGTAAGCTGTACAGCAACGAATGCTTTTTTTTACGTTCAGTGGGCAACGTGACGACCTTGAAGACCGCGTTTGTGTATGTTACTTCAATTTGCTGCTTCCAGGGTTGTACAAAGCGTTTTTGCTGCAATTAAGAGCATTTTAAATTTCTGCAAACAAGAATGTTGACATTTCAGTGACATTTCTGCAAGAAGTCTCACTACATATTTTCTAGTAAAATTTGTACACTGATTGCGTAAGAAAATTAAGACTTAGTACAAGCTGGATACCACTGCAAACAAGGAAGGAGTTCAAGAGGTTGTAAGTGAGTTGAACATTAATATCTGATTAATTACTTTCTCTGCAATTCGGACAGTAATATTATCATTAGTAACAAAAGAAAATTCCGTTGAATTCCATGGTGTGTTTATAACATACATAAACATTACGGGTGTTTGAAAAGTTTCTGACCTCAACATAAAGATGACAGCACTAGTACATCTAACTTAGTGATTTCGTGGTACACCTGTTTACAGTTACGCACCAAAATTTCAGCCACTTTGGACGGTCAGTTGTTATGTAACAGTCGTTTGAGTGAGCTGATGTGAGTGTTTTTATGAGAATGGACAAAATCGAGTATCGAGCTGTCATTAAATATTTGTCTTTGAAAGGCACTACGCCTAAGCAAATCAAAGATCAGTTGGATTCTGCGTATGGGGACTCTGTACCATCATTTACCACAGTGAAATTTTGGGCAGCTGAATTTAAACGTGGTTGTAAGAGTTTGGGAGACGATGAACGTCCGGGACGTCCAAAACTGCAACTACTGACGAAAACATCGCCAAAGTTCACTAAAATGTGCTTAGACGACCACCGAATTATAGTGAGAGAGATATCAGATATCACATATTAAATCAACATTTAGACAGTAGAAGTCTGTCAGCGCGTTTGGTGGTGCGTTTAGACCAAAAGCGTGTTCGAATGATCATTTCCAACGCTCTGTTTGGGCATTTTATCCGCAGTAAATCCGAGTTTTGGCACCAATTAATTACTATAGATGAAACTTGGATATACGATTATACGCCCGAAACAAAAATATCCCCCAACCATTGGACAGCAAAGGAGGGACTGGCTCTAAACAAAGATGCAAAAACTGCCTTTTTGGCTAGGAAGGTGATAGCACCTGTTTTTTGGGATAGTCATGGAGTTATTTTAAGCGATTATCTTCAAATAGGAAACACCATTACAGGAGCATACTACGCAGTATTACTTGGCAAGCTGAAGGCGGAACTTGTGGGAAAACGGCCACATTTGCAGGAAAAGGAAATCCTGTTTCGACAAGACAACGCACCGTTTCACAACTCAGCGGCTGCAATGGCGAAAATGCACTGATTACGGTTTGAACTGCCTTACTCACCAGATCTAGCCCCAAGAGACTTTTGCTGCCCCATCTGAAAATTGTGCTCGGAGGACAGAGATTTTCGTCAAATGAAAAGGCAATCACATTCGTGAACAAATATTTTGCAGAGAAAAACGCCGAGTACTATTTGGAAGGGTTACAGAGATGGTAGCATCGCTGGGAGAAGTGTGTAGAGTTACAAGGAGACTATGTTGAAAAACGCCGAGTACTATTTGGAAGGGTTACAGAGATGGTAGCATCGCTGGAAGAAGTGTGTAGAGTTACAAGGAGACTATGTTGAAAATCACCGAGTACTATTTGGACGGCTTACAGAGATGGTAGCATCGCTGGGAGAAGTGTGTAGAGTTACAAGGAGACTATGTTGAAAATCACCGAGTACTATTTGGACGGCTTACAGAGATGGTAGCATCGCTGGGAGAAGTGTGTAGAGTTACAAGGAGACTATGTTATAAAACGCCGAGTACTATTTGGAAGGGTTACAGAGATGGTAGCATCGCTGGAAGAAGTGTGTAGAGTTACAAGGAGACTATGTTATAAAACGCCGAGTACTATTTGGAAGGGTTACAGAGATGGTAGCATCGCTGGAAGAAGTGTGTAGAGTTACAAGGAGACTATGTTATAAAACGCCGAGTACTATTTGGAAGGGTTACAGAGATGGTAGCATCGCTGGAAGAAGTGTGTAGAGTTACAAGGAGACTATGTTATAAAACGCCGAGTACTATTTGGAAGGGTTACAGAGATGGTAGCATCGCTGGGAGAAGTGTGTAGAGTTACAAGGAGACTATGTTGAAAAACGCCGAGTACTATTTGGAAGGGTTACAGAGATGGTAGCATCGCTGGAAGAAGTGTGTAGAGTTACAAGGAGACTATGTTATAAAACGCCGAGTACTATTTGGAAGGGTTACAGAGATGGTAGCATCGCTGGAAGAAGTGTGTAGAGTTACAAGGAGACTATGTTATAAAACGCCGAGTACTATTTGGAAGGGTTACAGAGATGGTAGCATCGCTGGGAGAAGTGTGTAGAGTTACAAGGAGACTATGTTGAAAAACGCCGAGTACTATTTGGAAGGGTTACAGAGATGGTAGCATCGCTGGAAGAAGTGTGTAGAGTTACAAGGAGACTATGTTATAAAACGCCGAGTACTATTTGGAAGGGTTACAGAGATGGTAGCATCGCTGGAAGAAGTGTGTAGAGTTACAAGGAGACTATGTTATAAAACGCCGAGTACTATTTGGACGGGTTACAGAGATGGTAGCATCGCTGGAAAAAGTGTGTAATTACGTCAGAAACTTTTCGGAACACCTCTGTATTTGGAGAACGCTTATGACAATTTATCCACGTGCGCAGGAAGATGTTGGTATGTGGTATATAATGTTTGATCACAGTGTGACACTTTCCTTGTGAACGGCCACGTGATTTAAAAGGAAACAACATAATTACTAAATAATTGACATTCGATTTATAAGGATTAAGGATTAAATTAACATTTTATGAAAAAAGTGATTATGTGTTAGCGGACTCCGTGTTTTTATTTTATAAATTCCTTTATTATTTACTGTGGGATAGCAACTGCAAGATAACAGGTGGAAAGCAGAAAAGTTGAGTCGATGCTTGTGTTGTTGCGAGTATAGCTTCTACTTGACTGTTGGAACATGAACCTGGTTTGAATGAAACTCGTCATTAGGAACTAAAACCAGGCGATCTTGCACTTGTTTACAGTGTTGACTTTACTGGAGCCCTCCCCTCGCAGTCAATACCGCTATACCAATTTAAAACAGTAGTGTGTACATAGCGCTCAGAATGGCAAAATGAAGTTATAGGTTTTCAGCAGATGAAGTGATCTAATGTAGACACTTGCAACCATGCACTGACCAAGATGAACAATGCCATGTCCAGAGTTATTGTCAGTACATCGAATGCTCTCTCTCTCCTACCTTGCTCGTTATATCTGTGCTATTAAAGTAACTTTATAATTTGGATATGAAAAGATATTTTCTGAAAACAGACACATAAATTGTAATTTGTTTATTTGTATAAATGTATAATTTTTAAAATTGTGTAAGTATTTACGAAATTTTAAGGAGTATTTCTTAGAAATCATACACGATAGGTAATTGTTAGTAAATTCTAGGTTCCAAAAGTGGAAATTTAAACAGTATTCTCTGCTACTAGAGTAGCTACAAACTAAGAATGACATGGGTTAAGCCAATACGGTTATCGTACTCTCTTGGCTTTGCCAGTTCCACGGCTAACGGACGAAAGAGATGGAAGATATATCTGTCTTTGTCTCAACCTAGCAAGTATCATACAGATGCTGAGATGTACAGTGATACAGATGCTGACAAAGATGTTCACTTAATATTCCAGCATATGTGTGTGAACTTATGCAGTGATTATTGCATAATCTGAACCTTAAAACCTTGAACTGGAGAACAGTTTGCTTACATAGCTACTGTTCATATGCACACAAAACAAAATGATTCAAATTAGATGCGTTCTACGAAAAAACTTATTTGCTACAGTGAAAAAGTGACCTTTCAAAGATTTGTGCATATAGTTTCTATTTAAATAATGTCATATTTGTGTACTGCCTGTAATGGACTTTAAACCAATTTTTGTTTCATTAAAATACTTCATACCATGAATACTACATACCAAGAAGTTCATGTGCTAATGTTATGTATTGTGCGCAGAAATTTTAATCATGCAGCAACAATATCCCATATTTAATGCAGAAATCTTTGACCATCATTGGTTTTTCTATATTAGAACCCAAGATATTTCAGAATATTATGCATAGAAGATACAGAATCCGTATGTTCTATTTTCCCCTTCATTAAATTGGTCAGCCTATTGGCACTTGGATATTCACCCTTGTCATATAAATCATAAATTGCTCTACGTGAAACACACTTTTGAAAATTGTGAAAGTTGGTAGAACATTTTTTAGCTGCTCGATGTTTCCCTGGAGAACTAAGTATGGGATCTCATCTAATTTGGTAAAATGTTTGCTTTCTTTAACAATGTTCGTCACACAATAAACACTCACGTGATAAGTTGTATCATTAATTCTCGACTCTGAGCGATATTTGTACTTTTGAAAATGTCTTTAATTGACAACTGTTTAAAAAAGGAATACACATTAACAAGAGTATTTCTATAGTGCTTATGTAAAATCTTATGAGTTGTTTCGCAGTTACTACAAGGCAACAACAGTACTAGGCTTGCTTACTAACTTTGAAAAGCACGTGTGTACTCTTAAAAGATCACCACTTTACTGAATGCAACTGCAGCATAGCACGTGTGTGCTTTTCTTCACTGACAGTTCATAATTCTTTTCTTGCTAGTCAGGCGACTTATCTTTCCATATCTCCGAAAAGATATGCTATAACACGGGGTTTGGATAGTAAACCTCAGAAAAAATAGCTCTGAAACATGGGAAAAACAAAATAATTCTGTAATTCGTATCTTTAGAGCGCACAAAGAAATTAGCCGTATAGTTCGGCAAAGCGAGCCAGCATGCGTGCTTAACTGTACAACGTTGTACGCATCGCAGTGGCTAGTAGCAATAGAACAGCCACGTCTAGCCCCGCCTTATGTTCGTTCCTACTTTTTAGCTACCGTAATAATCAATCATATCTTAAAAGTTAATTAAAACATTTGTCAACTATATTTTGTGTATAAACGAGCATGTGATGCTGACATCACGTACATCAAGCCGATAGCTGGGATGACTCATTCGTTGTCCGTTATTAAGCTGTAAACTTCGCAAAACTGCGTGCGTGACATTTGCGGAAGCAAAGAGCAATCTGGAAAGATAGATCCTTGGGGGAGGGTGTCATTGCTCCGTGGTTGAGCACCAGACTAAGGCGTCGTATCACATAAATCATGTGAAAGTGTGCAATAACAAGCATTTGCTAATTTAATAAGACGATGAAGGAACATCGAATAAAATATTTATATTAAAGTATAAGAAAGGATGAATATTATAATATAAACGTTCTGCAGCAATACGTTCTCTCGCAATATTTGTGCTGTGGACACTGAGATCTGTTGCACAGTTCAACAGGTACCGAGTTCACTAAATGGATTGCATTGTATGGGATTGGATTCTTCGGAGGGGATTAGGCACCTCGACCAGACTGGACTTTTGTACCTATGCCCCAAGTAGGTGGAAGGATAAGGCGAGAGGACACAAAGGGTGGCCGAACCCAAGAAGTCACTGCAGTACTGAGGGCGGGGTCCGTACACTATACTAGATAGACACTCCCCGGCGGTGGGTGTACGACGATCGTCATTCCACTTATCCTGGCTCCGAAATAGTTAGAAGACCTGTTCGGTGACTGGACGCCGCACCCTCACAGAGCAAGGACGACTCCGGTAGGCTTGCATAACAGGCCTCCCGCTAGCCGCTTCCTGAATCGGCTCACTAGGCCCTCTCGGAGACCGGAGTCCGTCTCGCCGGAAGAGAATGTATTCACTCAGAGCATAACATCCCGCCATACACCACCGAAACTCCCGCCGACATTTCTAACATGAAAGAAAAGCATCAAATGAGAGATGATATGAAATAATAATTGAGATGAAACGGAAGGACAGGAATTTCGAGAGATGTAATTAACCTACCCAGCATTCGCCTAGTGAACCGGAAACCCCACCCCCGAATAAACCCAAGGGTCAGGAATGTAGGTCAGACATGGGGATTGAACCCAGGTTTCCCGAATGAAGGCCACAGACGAAACCGGCGGAGCTATCCCGCTATGTTAATTAAATGAAGATAAAAGATCTTATCAGAACCACTTATTGGAGAAAAGAGTTAAAATTGAGTTAAGCAATTTCATTTCAAAATATTGTTTCAAATGTATTCTTGGCTTATGGTTGAAGAAACCTATAATCAATTGCATTCTAAATGCAACAAGCTACAGTGCAATTCATATAAACCTGAACCATTTCAACAGGTCACAATTTCTCTATGCAAACGCATAGAATGTAGCAATTTGTTTTTAATGATCTCAGTGCTTCTGGGAGAATTGACAACACTTACACTTGTTGAAAATTCTCTTTGATACGGCTGTAGACATTGAAGTTTATATGAGTATCTTCAATACATTTGTGTAGCAGCTGGATGATATCGAATTGAGAGAAGGTTATTTCCAGCAAGATGGAGCAACGTGTCATACATCTAATGACACCAAGAAACTTGTAACCAGTTTCTCTGATAATCGAATAATATCAAAAGGTCTGTGACTCCCCAGATCCCCTGACCTAAACTCACTGGATTTCTTCTTGTGGGGGTTCAAAAATATGCCATGGGCAACCGATGTCCTCAAGGAATCCATTTGAACCGAAATAACTAACATTGGCGAGGATACTCTCACTAAAACTTCAGAGAATATGGTGAGAAGAATACAAACATGTATAGATGCTGGTGGAGGACACTTCCAACATTTTCTCTAAATGTAAATAGTGTCATGTAATCTCCCAATTGTGTATTATATTCTCAAAAAGATGCATTTGTCCTATTATTGATTCAAAAGTTAGGGCCTATTAAAATGGTTCAGGTTTATATGGATCGCGCTGAATTAGACTTTCATACCTTTGAAAACTTATAGTGGCTTTAATTAAAGTTTTATATCTCACCGCAATAATTAAGGTTTTCTAGAGCAAATAAGCATGTTTAAATTATAGAGAGATGAAATAACAAAAAACAAACAATAGCAATTTTCTGCAAATGCCGATGAAAATATTCAGGCACTGTACAATTTGGCTTACATATTTCCCTTTCTCCTATATGCGAACATTACTTGGTTGACTGTGTTATTGATACACTTGCTGTGTTTATAGGACGAAGGTACCAAGATTTAAATGTTACTTTCTTTTTGTAGTGGGAAGTAATAAATTCCGTATATAATTGTGTAGGTCAAACAAATGTATTTTCGTGGAAATTCTAAAAACTCATTTGTACCAGAGTCCTTTACGTATGAACATTACAGTTACCCACGCAGTTACAAATTAACGCAGAAGCAAAAGGTGAGAGAATTATTTGTGAACCATTAATACTAGAAAGGTATCTCTTTTACAGGTGAGTCAGCCGCGCCTTATTCGTTTGGATGGTAGACCACCAATCAAATGGCATATGCGCCTTAGTCCAGTTTTGCACTTACTAAACTTATTGCTTGATGTTCTTTGAAAGAGGAATGCGCAAAATTCAGAGGAATAGCGCGTTAAGGGACAAAATAAAGTACACCTCAAAAACATACGACTCCATTACTGAGAGCGAATTCCGGTTACCAGGCGATTTTACAAAACTTTTATTAGAGTATGCATGGGAAAGGAATTCCTAGGAAAAAATGGACCTCTCATAGGAGTGCACTAAAAATGCCAACTATAAAGAAAATGACGGGTTTTTGTTCTTACAGCAGGCGTTGGCTGCCAGCAATTGGGAAAAATTTAGGGACACGCCTCATCCATCATGGACCTGTACATTCAAAACGGACATATTATTAATCAACGGTTTCTTTAGATTTTTATGTAATTGTAATTAACATGCACAATAGCCTTTGCCAGTTACATAATAGTATTAAAACACCCAGCAAATGATTACCTAAAACTGTCTTAAAAGGCTAAATCAAGCACGAAATCTCACGAGGTGGCAATGGCATAGCGCCAGGCATACAAGTCCTACTATTGAGCGCTGGACGTAGTTTCATTCAAGTCCCAAAATAGCTGATCCTAACCACCAATGACAGAATTTTGAGTCTCGGCATTGTAATTAATTTTTTTATGATCATCAAAACTTGTAAACCAAATTTAAATAATTTAATTATAAAGTACCTGAGGGCGTAAATTACCCAATAAGGTCATCAGTTCGAGCACTTGCTTCGTTGGAGGAGTCGTGTTACAGGAATAGAAAAAGTGTCATTCCAGCGCCTTAAAATATACCAATCTGAAACGACATGTTTAATAGCACAATAATTTTATGCCTGCCAAATTATGTTTAACTTCCACGTTAAACTCTGATACTGTAATTTCCATGTTCTTTATGTTGAAATTCGTATAACTGATCCTTATTTTACTTGAATCTACCTATAGGTGTGTTTAAACAACTACCTACTTCTAATTTACCAACAAAGAAACATAAAAAATACCAAAAAATGTAAATAAAACAATTAATAATAAAAATAATAACAATTTTCAGAATAATATTTGTAAATTGTGAGTATTACGTGGTGAAAGAATTCTACACCTATACAGAGGATTCCAGACACATTCACAGTAGACAGATGACCTCGTAGTTTTACGCTCGTTTTAACTGAGCTATTCACTAACGTCTGAGCTAAACATTCCGTCTAACATATAGTATCACTGGTTCCAGTGAACATTTACAGACTTGCGAACGTCAACTGTCTAATTACGAATATACTACAGGCGATGTGATAACATCTATATTAGTACTAATTTCATTGAGTGTGTAACATCCATGTTAAATACGCGGGTAGAACATAGTAATGGGGTCGATGTTTTCATGTTGGAGTATAAAATGCGGATTGTATAAAACTGGAGAATAAGTGGCAGCTGACTCGTCTAGTATAGCGATTTTCTCTAATTTACTGTCATGCCACCATCTTATAAGGTTTACAATTTTTAACAGTCAAATTTAAATTATATTAGTTTTACAAGCAAAGTTTATGTAATCTAAGAGAATAGTAAAACGTGTTTAATCAGATTTGCTAAATGGAAGCTCTTAGGTTAAGGGAGAATGTAAGATGAGAGAATCTTACTGACACGTAGTTCAAACGAAGTGTTACTTTTTATTTTAGCATTTAAAGCCCACCTTGGTGAAGTTTGTCGACTTAGTTGAATGAAGGGAAAAATAATTGACAAGGTAAGAAGATTTAAGATATAATCTAGTAGGCAGAAGGAGCAGTTCGCCTTCCTCCCTTTTGTTCCCTTGCACAGCTAGCAAGCTGTGACACTCACATACACAGCACCATTTTTCTAAAATATGTGACGTGGCAATTTCCAAAGGATTTGCAGCAGCGATGAAAAACGCCCCCAAAAGTTTATCCCGTTCCTTGATGTTCCCGCGAGTTCAGAGGAAACAGAAAAAGAATGAAGCACTCACTCTCCTTTCTAAAAAGCATCATGAACAATTTGCGTTGAGGCAAGCAAGATTTCACAATCGGGTATCAGTGCATCTTCACTCTATGGAATATTACCATTGTGGGAGTTTTATATTCCTAGCGTCTCTGACCACTCCACCCTGCCGTAGTAAGTTTTTGTGCTGAGTTACAAAACATTTTATGCCCCAGAGATTCCGCAGAATCCCCTTCTACCAAATTTTACTTTCTCGTGCTACTTCTTGTTTTCTCGCCCTCTGCCCTACGCTGTCTTGTTCCTACCTTGATCGCAGAGGTTGTGTTTTCTGGTTGGCTGGCTGCCTGCTGATTCGGAACAGGGGATGAGGCCCCCGTTTCGCTCTTCCTCTAACCCCTAACACGGCCTTTCGAGTAGCGGATTTGTATGTGCAATTGCCACCCATCACGGTTTTATCTTAAGCAGTGACGCCAAAAGAATGCTTGCCATGCAACCGGCGAAGTGTCAGGTGAGGCAAGTTGCTACAGAACGTGATCTGTGTAATGAATCTCTCCTTTAATGACTTCTAAACATGTTTGGGATTTGTTTCTGAAAATACGTATAGAGGTGCGGATCATAAAATCGATAACGAGCCCTCAAACTTGATCCTCGGCGTTTCAGTTAACTTCCTTTTGCTCAGTAAGCCATGAATCCAGGAAGGAGCCTTCTTCTGGAATAATTCATTTCATGGTTTAGTTCCTTGTATAGCTTTGATAGACAAGGTTTTATCTCGGCGTGAAACACATTTCCGCACCAGCAATAAACTTTCAAATTCTAACTTGCCCTACAATTATTTTCTTTGGAGCTTTTTCCGATGATTTATTTCTTCTAAACCTCTTATGCTATTTCACTCAGCCCTCTTTAAGCTTTTGAGCTCTGGTAGTCATTCAATGAGCTTAAAAAGTTTAAAATCACCAAATGAGGAACTGCAGGGATTCTTATGTTCAAAATTACTATAACTACTTTCCGCAGGACACGGAGGCTTTAGTTACAATTGAAGTTATAAGTTATTTAGTTATGAAGTTATACCTCATATGAGTTGCTTCAAATTTTAAAGCCCAGAATCCGTCTTTTCCCAATTTCTTGTTGGTTCTCCTTGTTTAAAAAATATATTTTGTAGTAGTATTACTTTTTTCCTGTATGGAGCACAAACACAAACAACAATATCGAAGTGAGAGTATTTATACAGCAAGACCACGAGAATGCCAAATGTAACCTACAATGTTTCCTCCTATATTCCGGTACACGGAAACTTTCCGATATGAGGAACAGCTCTTTCGGTTGATAAGTGAATGGCACCACGTACCCAGTTCGAGCCACTGTCAGCGATAGGAAGGCGTGCGCCTGCCCTTTGTTTCGCGATGGTGGAGGTGAAGCGGAAGTCCAGACAGTTTAAGTTACATTGAAACATGTAATACAAAATGCGTCTCATCGGACTTTGCTTATTTCATTATATCCTTGTTCAATAAGCGGAATTACTTTCGGTTTGTTATCCATATCGTTTGTTCACTTCAAACGGCACAGGCTGAGGTATTTGATTGATAGAGTCAACATGAAAAGCAAGTATATGGCTAGCATGAAGAAGTCATTAATTTTTATCAATTAACTTAAATAATATGAGTTAAATGATGAAGCGTGGGACTCAAGTACTTAAAATAGTAAGTCGCCACAAACGGTGTATCTCAAATGTGAGAGCCTCTAGTGATTTACTTGGAAAATATATAAGTCAATTGGAGAATTTAATCTCATGACGGAAAATTGGCCATGGTAGCTCAATGAGTTAGAGCGACTGGAGGGAAACCAGGAGATCCATGGTTCAAATCGCGGTCGTGGCAGTGAATTGTTCATGTTGACTCTATGAATCAAATAAAGACGAGTTTGCTTTAAGTATTTGCAAAAGTGAAAGTGAGTGTAAGTTAGTGCTCTACTGACCGTTTCTGTGACTATAAAAGTAAGTTTAGCATAGTCTGATGGTGTTTCATTTCGTCAAAATACCTAGCCTTGGCTCACGTTTGTATGTGTGTGTGTGTGTTTGTGTGTGTGTGTGTGTGTTTGTGTGTGTGTGTGTGTGTGTGTGTGTGTGTGTGTGTGTGTGTGTGTGTGTGTGTGTGTGTGTAAGGCTGCTAGACACTACTATAAGATTGTTACCTTGTACTCTTGTTACCTTTAGGTGACCCTGAGAACAATGCTGTTGCTTCCTTGCACGGGATATTTCCTTCTACCAACGTGATGCGCCCATAGAATGGAATACAAATGGGAAGTTGAAACGTTCTGCTAACAGAGCATGTGTTCTGTAACGCAAACCGACATTTATTTGTTCTGCAAACATATTCCCATTTGCTACTGTTGTCACCATTTACAAACTTAGGCGTAAAGCTCGCTGCAATCGAAATTTGTGCACATAGCCCTCGGGCTGGCGACTTCAAGGATAGAAAATAATTTGGACAACTTATTTAACCTTATGTGTACATCTTGTAATAAACTTCCCCATTTGTAAAATATGTGTTGCGAAGTAAAGCAGCTTCCAAAATCCTGGAAACCGCACAAAAAAGTCCAAAAATATTTTGTACATGAATGGGAATGCTTTATAGTGAAAAGCAGGTTTTCTACATACTCTTTAATTTTACTCTTACCCAATCTGAAAAAAAGCGTAGCCGTGCCCCATTATGTTCTTATTACATCAGCCCTTGTATTCACTGAATTCACTTGGCTTTTCCTAGTTGCTTGAGTAACCCTAAGTTGAACCTTCTGCTGTTTCTTCTAATTATCTAAATCAAATTAACGTAGTAACACATATATACCGTAGCTCACTGTGTATCATTTCACCAATCTGAACGTCTTGCATTCGGAGCTGCACTTTTAACAGTTGTTTTGAATTTAGCCTCGAACGTAAATTCAACATTGTTTATTTGTTTTAGGATGAAATTTAAAGTCTAAAATTATTCAAAGAAATTTTAAATTATTATAATATTTAAAACTAAGTTTAGAATGTGAAATTTATAAAAATAAGTAAAGACGCTTATATAGGTTGCTATGAACGACATAGTCAAAAGAAAACGTGTGGGTGCCAGGGAAAAGATAATATCAATAATCTTCCTAACAAACACAGATGCGGATGTAGAAGATGGAGGTAAAAGTTTTAGCTTAATAATTTCAGATAAAAACCGCCCAAAGAGTGTGGCTTTTGTAGTGTTTAACGCCCGCTTTTAGCGGAGAGGCGTACAATGGCGTTCAGTGGACAATGGCGCTCATGTAATATTCTTGAGACACAATGATTCCAGCAAATACTGCATACCACTGACATCTAGTGGACCTTCGGGATAACGTACAGAAGGAGTATCATGGCCGTGGAGCAGTGTATGTAGGTTTGTTGAGAAGAAGCGTGTTTTGTGTGAATTTCTTAGTGCAGACACACCAAGATCATTACAATGCAACACTAAATAGATTTTTAAACATGTTTTACAAGGTACATAAGTTAAGAGTCCCTATTTATGGCCACCAATTTATACTTTAGTCGATCTTGTATTGCTGTGTCTGAAGCGTGATTCTCATGATAAATCCAATATGTCGTCCGCGGGTGATGGCGCTCAATCCTTAGCACTATTACCTGCCAGGCGAGCGCCATTGTCCAACACATATTTGAATGTTAGAATTATTTTACCCAACGGCTCACTTCAAATGATATGGGATTCTTATACAAGAATACAAATAAATAGCAGCTGATGGGTTTCAGTGAACTGGTATTTGGCCTCTCAACCCAGATCAGTTCAGTGATGAAGATTTTATGGTCGCAGAAAACAAGACAACAACCAGAGAATAACAGACACTTTCTGTTGCGGACGAAGATCATGAAACATCGTCTAGTGGACCTACTCATCAAGAAATGTCTGTATTGGACATGACGTCAGCAACAAACAGTCCTACCGCCACTGAACCAACAACATCAGAGTGCTCTACCAAATTCCTTGTTCCAGTTAGCAGAATTAGGTCTGTCCCTTCCTCACCAATCACTTCTATCGCCGGAGACCCACAGATGTCCCTCAAATGTTTCCAAGATTACCACCTGACGAAAGCCAAATAAAAAGAGGTATCAGATCCTAACAGCCTCTCCAATGGAGGAACAACTGCAGGAAGCGGAGAGATGGCGATCCCTAAAAGGTTGCACAAAAACATTGGAATCAAAAGAAATATCACCAAAATGACCGAAAAGAAGAACCTCAAGAAACGAAAAACAGGAAGAAAAATCAATTTTCCTGTTAACTCTAGTGACGATGATTTTGTCAACGAATTAAGTATATGTCACGATGACGAACTTGACGATTTGGAACGACTTGTTTCATAAGATATCTGTTTTACTTTGTGAATTTGGGCAAAATAACGAACTGTTGTTCCGTCGTGTCTCCTGCTCTGTATGGGCACATGAGGAATGCAGTGGAACTGACACCCATGATAATTATAAATGCGATTATTGCATAAAGGAACATTAAATTGGTTTATTTAGTTTGGAGCGCCATTAACCGCACATGGCGGGCAATAGCGCTCGACCCAACCTTTTATATTTGTTTATTTTTATGGCTTCCTGTTTAAATAAATGTCTTGATTTGTATTTATTAGTTTCTAGAGCCTATTCATGTAACTTGCCACTTATTGTTTTAAAAATAATTTGTGTAATCACATGTAACATTGGTTAACAATTTTTCTTGAGTGAGCGCCACTGGCCTAATCTCTCCTACTTCGTGGGTTACATATGATACATGAAATGAAAATGGAGCACTGGTGGAATGAGATGGCGGGGAAAACCTGAGTACCGGGGACCACCCACCCCGGCGCTGTTTTTTCCACGCAAATCTCACATGCGTTTGCCTGGGATCGAATCCGAGCAACTTCGGCGAAAGTCGAATGGTCTAACCACTCAATCACAGCGTGGTTCCGCTCAGAGACTGAAGACCCTGGAGATATTGTAAGTTCATGTGTCGTTTTAACCGGGAATTGAAATCGATCTTTAAAACATATCCAGTACAGTATACCACAGGAAAGAAAGTCTCCGGGGCCTGAGACGCAGGGGGTTAGAGAAGGCTCCCACACCCTCCCTGCACAGGTTTATGACGCCCCATGTCAGTGCAGTTACATACCATTCAAAAACATTCTGACGGCTTCTACTTTTGTGAATGAATCTTCTCGGTTTTAGTGTACAGAGTGAATAGGACGCATGTATTTAACGGTTTTACTCCTTGTGTAGCATGCGTTCTCTGTGACACACATTCCCTGTCCTTGTACCACTGTGTAAAGGGGCACATTCCTTTCAGGGACTTACTTTGCGTTGGTAGACAGTAGTTTACATTGTATTGGAAATCATTTCTTCAGGAGCAGAAAGACATCTGACTGAGACCAGAAATCTGCATGTTAAGGCTTGGAATTCATCTTTTAAATTAACTTAGAACCAAATTTAACGCATCCAAATTAAAATTTTATAAATATCTTTCACATATCGCCACAATTTGGCGATCCACAAAACTTCACATTATTATAATACAATTTCTAATATCCTTTTAAGAAGATATGGTACTTTCATGAAGGAAATAAACAAAAAACTAAGAAAGCAATAGGAAAAAAGGAAGAAGGAAACACTATCTGCACAGCATATATTATCATTATTTATTGTTATAAGCACTTCGTTTTGTTAAAATATTCTTCAGCAATGAAGTAAACGAAATACATACTTTATGAACTAGAAGGAGCTGTAATAATAATAATCATGCAATGATTGTTTCATTTCAGGTATTTACTCTTTTACGCAATATACTGAAATAAAATGAAAAGCAAGCTTAGCTCTTTATAATAATATTTATTTCCCGTGTGTAAGGTAGAGGTTAGAGGGCGAATTTTGAATAGGTACTCGTACATATGCCACGTAAAGCGTACATATTTGACTATTCTCTTCCAAGTTCCCTTGGTCAGAATGGCGGAAAATCTCTCCGCATAAATATTCAAAAGTTTAACTCAAGCTGCCGCAAGTGAAACGCAATCCAAAGAAGGGAATGGCAAAGTAGAGAAGTGAAGAAAAAGCACCGCATTTTATTCACCCTCAGATGCGTGTTATTAAATTAATGTTCTCTACCTCCTTTGTAATTTAAGGAAACAGAAGCAATAAATATTGGTAGCAATTATGGCTGTATTATTAGTTCTGCTATACCGTTTTGCTGCAATATAAACAAAGCCCGGAAGTAAACCCGTTCCTTTAATTAAACGAAACAAAGATTTGAACCAAATGCTTTGGATGAAATTGTCTCAATTTTCTCAGTCTGCACTTTTGCTTATGTTAATAGCAGTGGCATTCATCTCATAATTGAAGATTTTCCAGAAATTTATACTCTATGCCGTATTTCTTATGAGAGGCAAACATTGTAGGAGATTATCATCAACGACTGGAATGAATACTGGTTAAAAAGTGATTGTGGTGCTTTGACTAAGGATTTATATTTCTCATGGGTTTCTGGCAGACATAAATGTAAATACGTTAATCCTAGCTATGTTCTCACTCAATTCGTAACTGGATATGGCAAATTTTCTGCTTACTTATTTCGATTCAAAATCAAATCCACATATGGAAATAATCTTCAAGATGTCCCGCACATTTTATTTGATTGCCCCCTTTTCTGTTTTGAAAGTTTATGTTGCGTATAAGGTCTGAACAAGAGGTGGGTGGTTCACCTTGGTGAGTTAAGTTTTGTAGAAGTATTAACAAGTTCTATGATGAGACTAGAGCAGCAGCATCCGACCCTCCAACCGACTAACAATGATCTGACTAATCAACTAGCTAACTAACTGACTGACTAACCCCTCCTTACTGGCTGTAATCGTTTAAATAGAACTGGCTTCCAAAATGGCCGCTATCATACGACTCAGCGGTTCCTAAGAGAGGTTTCACATCCTATAGTGCAGTCTTGTGCACTTAACCCGTTTTAAATTTTCTGTCGAATTAACAGGAAACATGAGCTGGCAGGTCAATACCACTGCTTACTCTGATCAGCCATCCAACCTGTCTCAACTTGTTAATTCCTGCTAAAGCTTGGAGCTTACCACGAAATGAAATGTGAACCTCCAATAATTAAAATATTTCCCAAATCTTCTTCAGAACTTATGTGGATAAGTACGAACTTGAATTATTGCTTCAGTCCTTAATTTACACTTTTTCAGAACCACTTACACATATTTTTATGAATTACAAAACGTATCAATAATTCATGTTTTTCTTAGACAAAATATTTCTTAAGTTAAAGCATTTATCTTAATGTATACTGTTTGTCAGCTCGATATTGAATTTTGTTATGTTTTTGTAAATTGTATTATATTCTAATATTTCAAAACTATACTCCTAAAATACCTTTGGGTAAAATAGGAGTAAAAATTGGATAGTAAATAAATACATATTCAACTCATAATTAAATGAATGACTGCATGAATATCTTGAGTATAAGAACATTGGAACATGAATTGCTGAAGGATACCGATGACTGAAAATTTGAAACCCTGAGCTAATAACGCCGGCTTTTTATGATTTATACCACAGTTTTAACTTAGTGCAAATATGCTACAACCCAAATTTTGTCAATTTCACTTTGATAGTTTTGGAAAATATGGCCAAGTTTATTTATTTTTGATTACATCACCTAAAAAGTCACTTGCGACAAAATAACTAAAATTTTGGTCTAATATTTTAACAACAGGTTCCCAATTTATCCATTTTTTTAATTTTCTCTCGGTATCTCTGTGTCTCAATAACTTTAGGCTCCAGAAATTAAAGCTGTAAATATGGCCTTTTGCCTAAACTTTGATATTTTTGTGTTTTGGAGTAAAGAAACTGTGCTTAAAATATATCTCAAAATAAAACCCAGGGCAATTTTTATTCACTGTGTCTCTATGAAGATGTGTAGCAAGTTTCATTAGTCTAACACTAAAACTGCGACACAAGGAGCATCTTAAATGATGAAAAATTCCGAAACTTTCAACAGGGAGAAAACAAGGATAAAGGATTAGAATTTGTATCTAACACTGGCATTCACGAAACTTTCAAACTAGATTAGAGCATTTAAAGACTAAGAAAACATTTTCTATCCTAAACAAAAGGTGCTGTAAAAACGGAATTGCGCATAGTAACATAACCTCATTTTTACTAAACAGTTAAATACATTTTATAGAGCTCAGGTTTGCTGAGAAAATCAATCAATTTGTGATCAGTGCGTGCTAAAGCGAACACAAGATCCAATGAATTAAAATACGATATCTAATATTGTGGCATAAGGAAAAGTATTAGCAACTAATTTTTCTGCGGATCATTTCTTCATCTGTTCAGTTTATAAGATAATAATACAATGCTAGTGGAGAAACAAAACCCTCGTGAGAGAGCGTAGGCTTTCCTGGCCGGAGTCAATGTAACTGGAAGTTATTTCCGGGCAGTGATGCCGTGGGCTGCTAGAGTTAGAATTTCCAGATGTTTCGTCCACAGCTGCGGCGAACATCTTAAGTGGCGCGGTTACAGTTTCCTCTGAGAAGCTCGCGTAGCGTCTGAAGTATTGGCATATGTTCAGAAGCGTTGGCGAGATGAGACAAGGGGGTAACGTGGTCAGACATGTACCTGTGCTGAGTAGGGCTTAACCATGTAGTGACGGGATATGGCGGGTGTAAATTATGTTGGGGGAAGAAGGGAGGTAGCTAGCTGCTCCTCAATGGTTGCAGGTTCGGATACAACGGCCCATGCGCACCGAAGTGGTATTAAAGTGGGAAGTCTTGAATGAAAAACAAATCTATTCCAGGCAAAATCTTGGGTTGGGAGAAATTTTTTTCAGGCTAAAATAAGGGCGTTATGGTTACCAGTAATGCCTCACGCCATGTGTGGTAGCCGGTATCCCTTTAAGCGGCGTTCTCTTGGACGATAATCCCCAAGAGACCTAACCAGGGCACTCTGATGGTTGGGTAAACTGGCGTAGAATTTTGTGGCCTGGAGCCTAATTTCTTTGTTACCTTTGTTAGACAGTGAGGTTTCATCCAAAACATGAATATTTTACTGGCATATATCATAAACGTGTGCGTGGAATCATATATGAGTAAATAAACAAGAGAAGCACTATTATGGTAGCAGAAGTTCAACTAAATATTATAATATCTTTGTGCCTTATGAGGCATAGAAACAAAATCATTAACCAAACAATATTAAGGTATTAACGTTCAGGTCAGCGAGACTACCGGCAAATTTAAAGTTGAGAAACTAATAAGCCTACCAACTGAGTGGAATAGCTGCATGTCCCAGCAAGCAAACTTATAGTTCAGAGAATGGAACTGTTTACCATCACAGCTTAAGGATTCCAGCAGAGGAATTGAGGCTACATAAGGATAAACCTGAACATCAGAAACCACGAATTGGGGTATGTTCAACTAATATTCGGGAAATGAGGCAACAGTTATAGAGGGCCATTGAGGGGGAGATGGTACATATGAGAGAAGATATGTAGATCTGTAATGTTACGTTAATTAGACTATCTGACATTATTTCATTCTCATTCTTTTTCTCTACACGGAGAATCCAATAATTATCTGCCTTTTTGGACTCCTCTCATTCCCATTTTTTTCATATACTGTTAATGTAACAGTGGCTACATGTAGATATTTAGCAGTAGGCAAGGGGATCCGTCCCCTTCAGCTGCCGTGGTGCGGGCGTTGCGGACCCTTAGCACTCGTAGAACCACTGAAGTTACTAGAGGAACCTCGTGCCGAATAGCCGAGCATGTCCCGTACGGAAGTTGTTCGGATTGGGTTGGACTCGAACGGATAGTGTGTTCCCGATACCCGTAGGAGATCGTGTACTTCCGGCCAGCCTTCAGCCGCCCGGAGAGGGCAGAGGGTTACCTAAAGGGTCGCGGGTATTAGTCTGCAGAGCTAGTAGAATGTGTGCTAGTTCACCAGGCGATCCCACCGAGGTTATTTGGTAATCTTCCTTGCGGGGATGACGCGCGTTAATGGCGTATCCACTTCCACTCGTATTGAATGGGGGGCTTTTTAGACTCAAGGTATTGCCCCAAGGAAAGGACCCCGGAGCTTTACATTGCTCCCGGGTTGTTAGAAGCCGAAGTCTTTGGACTTTCGGGTAGACCTCCTTGTACAAATACCCTTGGTGTAATTCTCCAGAGACCCGGGAGTCTATAGTCGGCCACAAATCTAATATCGTTATATGCTGAAGGTGCAGTAGATATAGCTATTACAGGGGACGAACACCTCGCATCCTGACCCAACATAAATGTTGTAAACTTAGGAGAAGACTAGACCTCAAGCAGTCACGCCGGCAACAACGCACATGTCCCACACTTGAAACCCTGAAATCCTGCCAGACCTTCGGGCTTCTCACAGAAGGCTTTGCTCAATGTACTTGAGGTGGCTCAGAAAGGACTGCTGACAGAAACAAGTACAACGCGGAAGCGTCTGCGCCATTTATCCTATGCTACACAGCATTAGGCGTACCGCAACATAAACGTTAATTGGAAGTGATAGAAATGAAGGAAAGGGATATAAATCCAGGAAAACATTAATGAGAACGGTTGGCTGTGGGATCTCTAGATTGCTACCCCGACACATTACCGCGCAGCCATCTCGGTGGGTAAGTGTTTAACACTAATGATACTAATACCAGCACTACTACAAGTACTTTAGAGTTGGTCCCCATGATACAACATGCATAGAATTTTCTGCTTTTTCATTGTCGTTTTCCATCTCAATGCTCTTGTCATTACAGTGAGTGAAATACTTCTACCGCAGTACAGTTCTACTCCACATTATTTTCTGTAGCTGCTGGTTTGACGGTTTTAAATCTAGAAAAGATTTGGAGGCTGTCAATCATACGTATAAAATGTGCCACTGGTTTAAAGAGTTTGATAGTTAGCACTGATTTGCTGACTATGTATTTCTGCTTGGATATATTGACCGTAATTTGCGATTTCTGGTGACGTACATTGATTGGCAGCAGTCCCCAGTCTAGACCGTCCAGCATGCGTCAACGGGTAGATTTTCCCAGATTACCAGGGATTCGTTCATCAGCAAGGAACTCCTGGCTCTGTTGTGACATGCAGCGACTTTTCGCAGCTGTCAATACTCTGGCTGACACTGTCATATATCACAGTTCCTATAGCGGTTATCTACTCGCTCCCACACTGAAATTATGCTCCAATATGTCGCAAATGCTTGTGCAGGCATATTCATTTCATACGTAAAGGGTTGCCTGAAAAATTAATTATACCTTTTATAATGGAGACATAGAAATAAACTACAAGAAGCTGACTTCGAGTTTGCAAATCGATTTGACACTCAGCGTTTTCAAAACTCTCAGGATAACAGTGTCGATACATGAACTAAGTTTGTGAATATTTACTATTCATGAAATGCAATATCATGACTACGTTTGCGCTTCAGGTATTTACAAGTGTTTTCTCCAAGACCTGCAACTGCCCAGTAAAACATCATCAAGTAATACTTAAGGTAAGTAAAAGAATTACTCAACCACAAATACATTTTGCCTTTACATTTGGTATCTAGTGCTGGAACAATGAACTTCAACTCAGGAGCAGAACACACGGTTAAAAATGAGCAGAAATGGATACGCCCAAGTAGAGCGATTCATATAAACCTGAACCATATCAATAGATAATAACGGCTGGAAGTGTCCCCCACCAGCATCTATGCGTCGTTCGTCCCATTTTCTTTGATTCGACTGTAGACACCGAAGTTCATATGGGTATCTTCAAGTCATTTGTGGAACATCTGGATGGTATTGAATTGACAGAAAGTTATTTCCGGTAATATGGAGCAGCATGTCGTACATCTAATGACACCATGGAACGTGTAACCAGTTTCTTTCATAATCGAATAATCTCAAAAGGTCTGTGGCCCCCCCCCCCCCCCCGGATCTCCTGACTTAACCTCATCGGAGTTCTTCTTGTAAGGGTATCTAAAACATAGAGCGTACAAGAATAGGCCACGGACAATTGATGTTCTCAAGGAATCCATTCGAACCGAAATAAGTAACATTGGCGAGGATACTCTCCGTAAAACTTCAGAGAATATGGTGACACAAGTGCAAACAAGTGTAGATGCTGGTGGAGGACACTTCCAACATTTTCTCTGAGATATAAATAGTGGAATGTAATCTCCCAATTGTGTATTATATTCTCTCAAAGTTGTACGTGTGTACTATTATTGGGTCAAATGTTATGGCTTATTGAAATGGTTCAGGTTTATATGGATCGCACTATATTTTACAACGGATCACTGCCCGCCAGGGTAGGGTGGATGGTAGCGTGTCTGCCTCACGTTCAAGAGGTCCCAAGTTCGGATCTCGGTCACGGTGAGTTACCTGGTTAAGATATTTTCTCGTGGTTTTCCCTTATGCTGATAGACAAATGTCGGGTTACTCTAGGCTCCATGGACCACGGACTCATTTGAGCATTATTTCACCCATTTAATTCATCGTCCGATATGACTTAACGTTGGAGGACGTACGATCAGTACGAACAATGTATGAAGTAAATTTAAACATTGACTGACAATAAGAAAGTGCTGTAAATTTTCTAATTTAATAGAAGATTCGCTAGACCACAACTACTGGAAATGAAGTGTAATAGACTTAGACAAACTGCATGAAAGTCACGTGTTGAGCATATCGTGTGGCTGCTTGTTAACTTAGTGCTGAGATCTTGCGATTCTCCATAATGGCCAGCAAATTCTTCTCTGTGCCACATACAACACTTCAGAAAGAATGGCCACCAGTGCCCAAGTTTCCGAGACCAGCCGCCTTCTCAGTTACTTTTAATAGACGAAATAACTTCGCCGCCAATACCAAGAAACGTACTGTGGTTCAAGTGAGGTCACTGCTTGATGCACTAAATAAATCATAAGTTATAAACTCTCTGAGGAAGCATCCTCAGAATAAAATAGTGTAAACGTTTCTTTAAACTATTAGTGAGTTTTTCATTATGTGCTTAACCGGTATATCACATAGAAGGTTCCCAGTCGATTGTTACAAAGGCAAATAACTTATTTGTCATTGTATCTAGATACCCAACCGTTGTAAGTGTTTAATGAGTTAGCTGTAAAATAAATCAGATTTGAAGCATTGGAATATGGAAGTTTTATTTTATGTACCAAAACTCAACTGGTACATTACCAAGGCGTTCAAATAATTATTGACCCTTTAAAACCATACAAAATTATCTGTACGTCATAATTTATGTATTAATACAATTGGATATACACAAAGAAACCCTTGAGAGTACCTGATCTTAAATCGCCCTTTATTGAAGTATTTTATTTTGTAAGTGGGGGATATTATAAAGAGTTGCTGATATATCTTAATTACCTGAAGTATACTGAGTTGCTGAAAGTATATAAAGTGATGTCACTAGAAAATACAACAGTTATTCATTTATAAAGTGACTAACGGCAATATAGATAACACTGTATGTTTACAAGAAATTAATTTAAACACCTGTCATTCAAATCTTAGGTCCCGTTCCTTATTTTGTTATAATAAATCCAAGACGTTTATTGACCAGAACTCTCCGCTTATAAAGATGGTAGCTCAGTACAATCATTTTGATCATAGTACTACCTATCCTAACAACTTCAGAACATATTTCTGTAGTTACTTCTGCTTTATAAATAGGGAATTATTTGGTAAGTCACTAATTTTAATGTGATATCATCCAATAATTGTCTTATCAGTAATATGTAATGCTGTGTTCCTTACACTTCCAGGTTTGTTTGTTACTTATATTTCAATTGTTTTATGTTCTTTTCTCTTATGGTTATTTGTAGTTCTTAGATGTTTCATAATTACATTTCTGTTATCCCTGTCACTTGCTAGTGGCTTTTATTTAACAATTCTGTATGTTATATCATTTGATGTGTACTTGTTAGGTATATATTTTATTTTTATGTTTTTGTTTGCTTATAAGCTAATTTTTTAATTTTTTATTCATGTATTGTATGTAATCAACTGCATACGCTGTGATAACTGGGGCAATGCCTTGTAACAGCAAATAGAAATAAATAAACAAATAAATAACCAATAAATAGATAGAAAAATAAATAAATATAAGGGTGTAACAAAAATACTGGTAACACAGCCATGGAAGCGTAACCAAAGGGAATTGTTTGTTGTTAGGTTTACCATATCCGACCACCCCTCCAGTACGTACTCTGCAGCCAGACTCACAGTGTATATACCCTGTGGAGAGAGTAAGTTTGTCTCCTGTTAGCTGCCGTTCTATGTCGTATTGTTGCACTATGTTTACAAAGCTGGAATAGCAGTCTTGGCTGAAAATTCCGTGTGCACATGCTCATACAGCATTAAAATGTAAGGAAGGCCTTCTTGAGCATGCGGGGATACGGTATTACCCTACAGGACTGTGGCGAGGTGGATTGTGTGTAGTGTTTAACGCCCGCTCTTACTACCTACGGCACCGCAGGCGGTGACACTGATGATATATGAGATGAAGTTGGAGCACCGGTGGAATGAGATGGTGGGATAAACCGGAGGTCCGGGAGAAAAGCCGCCCCAGCGCCGTGTTGTCCACCACAAGTCTCGCCTGGGATCGAACCCGGGCCGCCTTGGTGAGAGCCAAGCGGTCTAACTACTTAACCACAGCGTGGCCTGAGGTGGATTGGAGTCTCCATGGACAGGCATTGCCGCGTTGAACACAGGCCTTGGCCGGGTCTTCTCAGTGTTAGTGAAGAAGACGTGCAAGCTATTTCCGCACTGCTGGACACCATCGACAACAGACAGTACGTGAGTTAGCTCTTGAGATATGACTATCGCATATGAATGTATTTTGTATTATCAAGAATTGCATGAGACCCACCATCTCGGTGGGTCCCCTGAGATTTGAGGGAGGCGCAGCGTTGGCTACGATACCACTCTGCTCAAACTCACAAGGAGCATTTTGGTTGTGATGCAGATGACTTCTTGCGGCCCATTATGGCGATTAATGAGACATGGGACAGATGTTGGGACCTCTACTTAAGCGCCTCTTCAATGAGTGGCACCATGATTGGTCACCTCGGAAAACAGTGGTGCGTCGTACCCCTACAAACGTGAAAGTTATAGTCATTCAGGCGTACGGCTCTGATGGAGCTATCTGACACATACCCTCCACAAGGACAGAATTTTACTGCACAATATTTCCGCCATTTTAGAGCTTAACCTGAGGCCAGTTTGCGAAGGAAACGTCCACATATGTTGTAGACACCTCCCCTCATTTAACAGGATAATGCTTGGGGGCTCACAACACATACTGATCTTTACCGTCGCTGGGGGTGGAAAGTACTTTTTCATCCACCACATTCACAGACTTAAACTACTACGATTATGATTTGATCCAAAAGATGAAGGAATCACTTCGTAACCTTCGATTCTGAACTGTTCCTGAGATTCTGCAGGCACTAGGTCAGTCCATCAGCAACATCAACAGAAAAGGAGCTACGAGACGGATACTATGACTTTCACATCGCTCACAACGAGTTGCAGACAATGTTGGGTGCTGCACTGAAGGACTGTAAGGCGTTTCAAACGTGTATCACTAGTACACTAGTAATAAATAAATAGTTGCCTTATTTTTGATACAACATTAAATCGTGAGAATAGGGTAGTCAGACGGAGACTCCTAAAATATTGGAGAAAGGGATGAAAGGAAGACCAGATCTGAGCAATAGGAAGAATGTGGTCTCCCAAGATTTATGAATAACACCAGTGCTGAGCCTGCCTACACCATCACGCTGTGGATCACGGGAACTACTTCCAAACACCGGAAGTAATCAGTTGCACAGTGTAAACTCAACCGAACCACCAGCCTGGTCCTTATACAGGTGAAAAATTAATAAGAAATGATAGGAAAGAAATTCGTGGAGGAAGAACTCCAGTTCTGCCGAACGCGAGTCTGGCAGCTTGTTATGTAGCTGTTTCCTTGCATCTGACATTGTGGGACAGTTAAGCTGTGTGATCCAAGTAGAGGTATATTGAAAGTGAAGTTTTCTTTGGCCAGAATATTTGCGTGTATAATGTTCTGATTGCCTAGAGCTATAGCTAGATAAAATCATGGAACATACATCCGGAGCTTGTGAACCTTGGGTTAACCTTGTTTTGTTACACTGCGACGTCTTAGATGGTGGACATTCATTATCCTACAGAGGAGAATGTAATTTACAACAGCATTTAACGGCATTATGCACGCTTCAATATAGGAAAAGTAAAGACTCTATAGCTCTTAGTCTTGGATAATATACGACACAAGGTTGCCTTAGGATGCTGCAGGTATACTCTGCTGGGAGCGAACTCATAATAAACTCCTCCTGTGCCATTCGTTTGCACAACGTTCAGGAGAAAGAGAAAGGGAGAGAGAAAGCTTTTCCTAATTGGGTAAGAACATCGATTTTCTCGTAAAGCTCTCTTGCACTTCCTTTACCAGCGTGAATGTTAAATACCCTTAGCTGTATAGCAAAAAGCTAAACATATGTTTAGGACCTGGGAATGCATATTGTTCCTTCAAGTCTTAATACCATTTCACTGTGCATGTGGTTTCCATCGCGTTTGGGTAATTACCACATTCTGGTTCTATTTTGCGGGCTTTCCTCCACAACTTTGTGCAATATAAGCTCTAATAAGATTGAATCATGTACAATATATCTCAAACGCAGCAATACATTTGCTCATAATCGATATTTTAGAATTAAATTATCTTTAGCACAGTGTGGACTATATTCGCTGCTAGTAGTTTAGCAAGTGAAACACCAGTTGTTACTTAACATATCTTGTATATTATTTAGATATATAGTATGGCGGAAATGTTACATTTAAGATACTGTGACACACACTGAAAACAAAACATCTACTGTTCCTTCAAAACTGAAGTTCACTCAGCTCAGCCCAACTGACTCTCTGCTAGGAGCTCGTCCATTTCATAACAATGTTCGGGGTACAAATGATACGTTCCAAAACATAGGATTAATCGAAGCAGCCAAAACCAATCCTCTGGAGCAAGTATGCTGCACTGTTGTTCTGAGGGACACCCACCTTTAGCTGTTCTTACGCCCAGGTATCCGGCGGGTATACGGTAGCTCCGCTAGCCGAAGGAAGCTTCGCGAAGTGTTGCTTCATAAATCTTGTGTTCTCGGTTAACCATATCTATTACTGAAAGCGTTTTAAACACATTTTCTGTTGGATCAACACAGAATGTGCTGCTGGCTGTGATCAAAGTCGAATGTTCAAAAGTAACATCGTTTCATCCTCGCTTTTATTGTGGCTACAAATCTGTGGGCAGTAGAGCAGTGCAGATTAAAAGGCGTATTTAAGTTTGACATGAGCATAAAGTTAATTGTGTGCATAGTGAAATTCAGTGATAAGTGTTAACTGAGGAAAAATTATTTTTACAAATGTGGAGTACCATATTTCGAATGAGTGTAACAACTAAGTTTCAATGAAGGTAAGGGTGTTAAGGTCAAGTGAAGAAACAGGAAAGTGGAGTAATATGTATCATAAAATATCTCTCAAGATGAATAGAATACTAATCCAATGAATAAATGGGTATAAAGGAAGATGTAATTTAAATAATGATGAAATTTTAGTGAAAGATAGTGTTAGGGTAATTGCTTTTATTGAATGTTAACATAAGTCAAGGAGATAACTTCCAAATAAATAAATATACATTAGGGAGAAAGCTACGTACTAATTTCAGAATATACACACACACACTGAACGAACATATAGATGTAGCAGCTCATCTTTTATATGCCACATATAGATAGCTTTTACCGCCAATAGAGCCACATAAAAATGCTCCAGAATGAGTGTGGATTAGGCAGTGACAGTAACAACGACACGTGCCTTACGCTGTCGGAGTTCGCAGATATAGGTCACACGCCGTGCCGCGTGCTGTAGCTGTTTGTAAACATACCGACATACCCTGCAGTAGCTTACTACTATTAAGAATTTCTTTGGCTTATGAAACTGCAATAAAGAAACTATTGCTTAATTATTGCTTATCAGTATTTAACGTGTTCCAAAATTCTGTTATAGCAGTCCATGATGGCAAATAAGCTAATGGACATAGGCAACTTATACCTTTTAGAGGGAAGTTAATGTTAGTGAGGTTGAGGATGGAAGCATTAAATGATAAACAGAACAGTAAAAAAACATCAAAGAATTGTAGACAAATTAACCAAATCTAAATGCCTTATACAATGAGATGAGCATTTTATTTCACGTGTTTGATAATACTAAATAAAGCATTTGTAACTGAAAAATAAGCTGTTGCTATTTACAGTAAGTGGTTGAAAGTATTGTACAATTAAGATCGTAATAAAATGCTCTGAAGTAAATAAATAAATATTATCATTGATGTAACTATTTTTACAATACATATTTTATGAAACTAAATTAATCGTGCGTTCGTTGAACTCCCTTCAGCTGTGCCATACATCAAAACCATATCCGTCATTTCGACGTTCGTATAACGCTCCATATTGCTTGGATTTGTTATCTAAGTACACACAAAATCCTCTCTGTTAGGACGGAATGTGTAGTTTTACACTGAAGAGCAACTGTCCGAGTTATTAGTCGACTTTTTCACAAGTAACTGCTATTTGCCCCATTACCTGAAAGCAAGGCTAGGGTTACTGATAAAGCACAAGGAGTAATGTTTTTGTTTTCATGGCCGGTGCTTCCCAATAACAACTTTTGAGGTTTGCACACCAGTGGTTCCTGCGCTGCCTAATCACAAAATCATGTAATATTTAATGTTACATAAAATTATACCTAACAGAACTTGGAAACTGCGACACCGACATTCGAGCTAGTTAAGTTATAAACTACACAACGGCTATAATCGTGCGATGTCGTTTTGAAACAACCTGTATATACACGATATTTAGAAGAGCATAAGTAAGGTTTGATAAATAATACTAATGGCCATTTGTATGAAGAAAGAACAATCAAAAACGATTCTTTGAAAAGGGAGCAATGGAAACAAGGTCAAGAATAAATCATGGGATGAATTAGTAGAATTTGCTATATCCCAGGATATATGTCACCAGACACCAGTGATTAAGAAATTAACACCAGTTTTACAATTTTGTGTAAAAGGTGTAATAGCTGGTAGCAGTTTCGTGTCTCTTGGTTCCCAGTCAGTAGTTGGCTAATGATTTATAATGGGAGAAATTTGAGTTTTCTGACATTTATTTTATATTGTGTTATTATTGTATTCATTAGTAATATAGGCCTTATCTAGCTTTGTTATAGCTAAATCTGTTCTACAATGAACATAAAACTTGTTTACAGACAACCCCTACGTTGTAATTTAGGCAACGCTTAATAGGACAACGTATTTTAGATGTTCGTTATTTTAGTTAATTTTAGAGCTTATTGCATTGTTACCCACTGAAAGTAAATTTGTGCCTTCAAATATACCTTAATATCATCACCACCACATACCTATAGCATAATACAAGTAATTCATATAATTAACGATGTTTTTCCTGTTACTAAAATAGTTGGAGTGATTGAAAAATAAGTAAGAAGCAATCAGGTTGCAGTTATGTTAATTGCAAATTATTTCAGAATTTGGAAGGGGAGAAACGTTTGTAAGATAGATTTCATAATTTGTCTTCAAATTTTGCCAAATGCATAAACGGAAACTTTCTTTTTTCTGTATGTTAGCGTAAGAATATTGTCGCGAAACCGTTATCGTGATAACGCGACATGTTCACACAAAGGAACTGATAAAGATAGCACGGAGATAATGGTCTGCCGAAATAAATAAAGTGAGTTAAATGGAAAAATCTAGTGACATCTTGATTGATAGAGAACATTCGGTTTCTTCTTTATTTTAGAGCAGTCTAGAACAGTCAATAGAGGTATATATAAGGGATCGGCAGCGAGCAGTCATAAACAATGTCGGAACGAGAGTTGTAATTGAAACGTGAGTTTTGAAAGTAAGATCTTTTTTGTGGTCAACGACCTTGGTAGATTGTAATTGTGTATGTGACGTAATTCTGCTACCGTAAGGATTGAACAGTGCATTTCTACGGAAATAAAGGATATTTTTAATTTCTGCAACTTTGACTTTTAATTCTACTAACCCACAAAGTCACAATATGCTTCTCTTCCTTTTACATATTTATTGTTCTTCTTCTTGTTTTGTTTTCTAGGAAAAGTCGTATACGAGTGATAAATATAAGTTTTGTGTATGGATGTTATTATAGCTGTAATGCACATTTAAAAATGGGTTGTAAAATATCTTAACTCACAACGCTATCCCACAAAGGTAGTAGTGCTGTAGACGTGCTTTGGGTTTCTGTGATTGTAGTTTTAAGAATACAAATGAATACCCATTAATAATATTGAGACATGCAGTGTGCATCTAGTGGCAAATAAGGCAACTAATCCCCAAATCTCTAACAACAGCTGTAATCGGTCAAAGTCCATTGTTCGGATAATTCCTTACCTATCAATGCTGCCACTCTCTCATTCAGAAAGAAACCCCAAGCTCGACGTAAAACTTTTGCCGATCCCCTCACCTCTCTCCATTAAGACATTAAGATGCGCTTCCCTGCACTTAGGGACGGGATTGCGGCGGACAGTCATCAATCACCGCCGTCCTCGTTCCCATTCCCTCACAAACTTGAAGAGCCCCCTTCCCAATGCGGTGACGCATTGTGATTACTGTACCTCCCTCTTTTCCGTGATCGCCCTGGGAATATTAATGAACGAAGACGCTGAGAATTAGGAGATGATTCCGCCACCACCACCTCCGTTTCTTCATCCTCGCTTCCCATTTCTTCCTCCCGCGGCCCATTCTCACATTTCACATACGTTTCGGATATTTATCGTCGTTATGATTGGATTTGTTTTGATATGGGGTACGTGCACGGGATTTATGAAGCAAGAAATACCTCGCACTCCGATGACATTCAATAAATTTAACCAGCATGACGGATATATTTTTAAAGACACGCTGAGTGCAGCGTTTTAATATTTGATACTTTCCTGTACCGTTCTGTGTTCCAAAATACGATATCCCCTGGGACATAAACACCGGTTGCTTACTCTCTGTCACTCACTCTAGTGAGCTTGTGTTAAATTACTGATATTCAACTGAAAGGAACTCTGTGTCTGTCTTGATATACCTACAAAAGCAAATAAACAACTCCTTAAGGTGATTACTAGCGTGAGGAAGTTGAGGAAACGTTCTCTTTCTTCCTAGTGTCTCAAGATTAGGCCCAAAATAATATACAGGTGTTTCAGAAATACTTTTAGAAAAAACAGATACAGATTCCTCACACCTAAAGAATGAAAAATGTTCATATGCAAGAGCTAGGTTCGAAACGACGTCACATTGTTCTTTTTTTCCCTTTCCTAGTCTTTATTTTCAGTATTTTAGTTACTAATTCAATTATTGTTGCTTTTGGTAATCATGTGAGTCAAAGACATAACAATTACACTCAGATAATTAGGAATCACCATATAATTGCGCGAGCTCACCCTATTGGCAAGTAGGACAGGCCCTTGCCCTTTGAAGGGCTATCTTTACCTTTTATTAGGGATCATGTTTAACTTTGTGATCCTTATAATCTGTGCCATATCTGGTGTTGTAAACGATGTTACGTAGTTGGCTTTCTTTTTTTAGGACGATGTCGACGACATTAAGTCTTTTAGTTTTTGTTTTATGCATCTTATGTTTCACTTTGCATTTTTGAAATGCTTGGAATTTGTTGAATAACTCATGCACAATACCGACCATAATAATATATATATATACTACAAATTATACATTTATGACTATTTGCAAGCGGAAAACACGGCTATTATTGTATTTTGAAAACACCTATCATGTTCTGAAAATGTTATTTGAATTATAAAATCAAATTATAGACTACATGCGATAAAACAAAGGGTAATAACATTTTTCAGCTGAACAGAAAGGAGCTGAACCCAATTTAAATTGGCAGAGCGGTTAAGTAAATTGTATAATACCATTCGGCCAACGCTAACTTAAATGGAAATGTTCCTATACGAATAAGTAATTGAAGACTTCCGACCTCCACTTCGAATCTTTAAACGATTTTTACAGTGTTTTGACCTCGTTTAGGTACTTTTAATACGAGGGCTGTTCAATAAAGAATAATCATAATTTTTACGGTCACATTTTTCGCACTAAAATTCAATCTAATTATATTCTGTTAGCCTAATGTGAAACAAACACGCGTAGTAGTTTCATTGTTGGTACTCCTAGTTCCCGCCTGTGAGAACCAGGCAAGTTCAAACATGTTCAGTGTCGCCTACCACTGCAATGGAGGTAACACGCGAGGAACAATATGCGGCTTTGAAATTCTGCTTTCGTCTCAACAAATCTTCAGTTGAGGCCTATACAATATTACAGGAGGCCTATGGAGAGTCTTTCTTCCCTACAGCACCGCTCGAAGGTGGTTTAAAATCATTAAAGAGGGGAGGCAATCAATTTCAAAGGAAGGTGGACCCGGTGCTGCAGTTACTGCTCTTACGGAAGAAAACATCAACACTGCTGCCGCCATTGTGACAGAGGATCGACAAATTACTTTAAGATCACTTTCTGAAATTCTGAAAAATTCATTGGGTGCCACATTTTTGTGAAGCAGGCTGGATGCTGCATCACGATAATGCGCGGCCACATATTGCCAATGTTGTTGCTGAATATCTTGCAAAGATCAACGTGAAGTGCATCCCCCATCCTTTCTGTAGTCCGGATTTAGCCCCATGTGACTTTTTTGTATTCCCGAACTTGAAGAAACCCCTTCGTGGGAAGCATTATCCGTGGGAAGCAGTGGGGAAGGCTGCGGAGGTTATTTTGAAGGATGTCTCAAAATGGTCTCCAACATGTCTTTGAAGACCGGCAGAAACGCTGTATTAGTGCATCACATTCAGCGGAGACTTGTATGAGGACCATCAAAATTATGAGGATGAGTAAAGGTACGTTGTCAAAAAGAAAAAAAAAATTGTGGTCATTCTTTTTTGAACAGCCTCCGTACAAATAAAAAGCTAGATCCACCATTACATTTACTGCATTAGCTAAAAACTCCCATTATTTGTCACACAAGTGAAAACAATGTACCTAGAGCTTAATACTTTTTGACATCGTTTTACAACGAAAACAAGAGTTGGCTGAAGATTTAAATCCAATTGGTGGTAATGGGTAGATCAGCAATTTTGTATTCCAAAGGTTAACTGTTGCATGTGATAGGTTTTTCGTTTAGGGGCATGTTTAAAGTTGTGTGTGCGAATGCATGCTAGGGAATAAAAGTTTGTAAACTGGTCTAAATTTACTACTTCATCCTCTATGACTGGGTATGATGTTTTTGGAATCGACATACATAATGATTGCCTTCTGTGCTATATAGCACATATGCACTGAGCTATTTAACCCTACTCTATAAACTGTTGTGCAAATCATCCAAAAGACTATGAAAGGGTGGAGACAGACTGAAAAATTCAATGCCATAGCCGGGATTTGAACCACGGATCTTCTGGTGTCCACCTAGCCGCTCTAACCCATTCAGCTACTATGGCCAACGTGCCAACATGACATTAATAGTGCGTCCTACACACGGTTAATGTGAAAGAACAATTAATTTCCATCCTTAAGACGTTCAGGAAAGGCGTAAGTCACATATGTCGCTTAACACGTTGCAGACATTCAAAAATAAATAGGGGCAGGTGACTCACCTGGTATATATATATATATTAACATTGCATTTACTTTGGAGTAAAATATAGTTACTTTTTATCTATTTATCCTGTAATTATAACACAATTAATGTCGGTTTTGGAGTGTTACACTTTTATGAACTCCACAAAAATGTTTTTTTCTTCTCTACAATTGTGGAATGCATCTTAAGAGGCCGTTATGTCTTCACAATCTGCAACTGCACGGAGTCTCCGTTTACGAATATAATTAAAGCATTTTTGGTGTTTACATGGATAATGCTCTCATATTTAATCCTCTAAACTTTAGTGCCCTATGAAAAAACAAAAGAAAAAACATGAGCAAAAGGAGGCTGCTAACAAATGTCTCAGTAGCGAGAAATTTTTCATACCGACACACTTTGGCAAATGCCACTTTTAGTAAATTACATCTGCAGCAGAATTGTTTCTGTGTACCAACTTCCAGAGCGGAGCTCACAAAAAATGAATGCAGATGTCATGCGAAATGTCCTTAGCGGAGTACGCCGGGTAAATTGTGTAGCTCTCAACGGGAGTAGCCCCTCACAGGGTTACTTCTTAATATTGTCGTCGCTGTCATACTTGGGTTAGCACACTCCACCGGAAATGTCGCCCCATATGTCTTCTTGTTGATAGCACAAATAGATGTTTGTACTAGCAGAGAACAGGTATTGTTGTCAAATATTACATTTGCAGTACGGAGGTGTCTAGAGATCACTTCAACGACAACGACCAGTCTACATCGCCCAGCAATCTTCCACAATTCGAGCGATCTGCCGTTAGTCGTTTTGTTTAAGTTGAGAAGGTGCTATCTCCATGATTTTTGGGTGTATATTACAAAGAAATTATTATTGATATGTACATGAAAATTTTCAGACATGTTCTTAAAACCTTTATCTTTAATCACATATGTTTTTATTTGAAAATTTTGTAATGTTAATTTGTTATAATTTCTTTATTTAGTTTTTGTAAAACAAGCACTGAAAATTTAGAATGTTTTATTTTTTTTTTTTTTTTTGAAAAAGTACTGTGAATCTCGGATAAAAATACTTTATTATTATTATTTGTCTGCTTAATACACACAAAAAATTCATATGTTTTGGTTGAAAAGTTGATATATTGATTACTGACTTCTCACATGAGGCAGAACATTCCTGCTGCATAGTCTTGACCCTCTGTATTCTCACTTGTTCTTTTCAAGTTCCTCTTCATTTGTCTTGCCTTCTTGGTCAGTTCTTCAAACATTTTATCTGCTTTCAGGACTCGCAGCTCATCAATTTCTGTATATGACTACTATCATTATTAGCACATGTGTTGTATGAACTGGGTTTATTAACCGCAATATTACATGTTATTTCATTGTCTATTTTATTTATATTTTCTACGTTTACCTTTCTATGTTTAGTAAAACGATTACCTATAAACTTTCTCTTTCGTAATGTTTTTGGCCTACACACGTTTAGTTAAGATACTATTATGATTAAACTTGAAAATAATATATTTAATAAAAGTAGCAATAAAATTTAAGCAAACTTAAGAGAATTTGAGGTATGAAAATCGTTATTTAACTGTTGCAAAATGGAACACCCTGGTACTCCGCCATACTATTACATGAAGATAGGGGGGTTTGGAGGTACAAGGATCGAAACCATATTTCTGACCATAAGGGTGGTAGAAACCGGCAGCCTCCGCCACATTGTTGCATAAAAGGGTTGTAAGGGGGGGTTGAAAGTCTTACAAACCTAATCTACAACTGGGGGTGCAGCTATAGGGATGGTAGAGCAAAATAAAACATCAAAAAGTCAACCTAAACCGACTAACTCTATTTTAAGAAATCTAATAATTATACAGAGTACCCCCTGAATCTAGAAGAGACCAGGGGTGCTTTGGTAACACTTGGTGACATAATAATTTAATATAATCTTACCGTTGGTGATGTGTCGGGTGTATAGCTGGGCTTGTCCGGAGATGTATAATCTGCTGAGTCCGGCGGGGGTTATGGTATTCGTAGACACACTGTCAGATAAATACTTCTGTTACCTCTCACAGGGACCGACATAGAGTGTCCTCTGACATCCCTGCGACGTTTTCACACCCCGAGGGCTAACTCTACCAGACTTAAATAGGGGCCCTACAAAAAGTCAATTCAGCGATTCCCACTAACTATTAATTTTGCGTCATACCGTTTGCATCATACCGAATGTTTAAGCCTGTACTGACCTATTATTTCTTCTGGTCAGCAGAATCAGTCTGGGTCACATGTGGATAATTTCCTTATGCCAACAGACTGCCAGTCAGCGGAATTTACGTTTGACATACATTTCTGTTAGAATCAATACATGTTACAGAATACCGAAATTTCCAAATCTAGCTCAGCCTATACACGTAACAATATATTCATCAATAACTATTACAAAATATTATTCAGAACAAATAACTGTTCATATACACAACCAAAGACAAAAGAAAAACTAGTATCATTGGAGCTACAGTGGTACCAGCAGAAAGCTTGAAAGATCCCTTGCAAAACAAGGGTTAGTTCAGAATTATCTGTTCAGTGTTACAGAAGTTATGATCAATTTTCTGAAAGCTTACGAAAAGGGGCGTGGCAAAAACTTAGCATCCACTAATATAATAAGCAAATTAGGTATAAAATATTGCTCCAATGAACGTTTTAACTATAATTTTGTAATATAGAGGGATGACATTATAATAAAATATAAACATGAAAAAGTGAATTTTAACCCCAACTAAAGTACCTTCTCACCTTAAGGAGTCGGTAATTCATTGGGAGAAAAAAGTATTTTAGATTATTCCTCTAACCACGTAACATTATTTGCCATGCAGATTTACAATGTTTGCACGTATGTTCACTGACTTCTCAACAGAGCTGTCTTTATTGAAGCTGATAAACTATTTGTTACAGGAAACTTAAATCAATGGCAATGAAAGTCAAATTACTTCCCTGTAAGGTTGACATTGTAGCGAGTATTGTGACGACGTGCGCGGCCGGTGCACTCAAGGAGAGAGACAGCGTAGCGTGCAGATAAAAGCTTGCCGAAACAGATAAATATAGAGACTAATAGCTGACTGGAAGTTTCGCTTTATTGTTTGTTACAGAACATTCGATTAATTTATATAACAATGAGCAGAAGTATATAAGGAAGCCGTGGTTAGTTCTTGGACAGTTCGTACGTCTATAAGATGCAGATGTACTCCGGTCAACGCGGGCAACATACCTTCGTATTCTTCTGGACATGCGCCTTACATGGAAAGAGTATATAACAGCTGTGGCTAACAAAGTCAGTAGAAGGTTGGCCAAGTTGTACCCTCGATACAGCCCCAAATTGCCTATGGCTCTTCGTAACAAGCTCCTACCATACGAACGAGTACTAAGGCTGGTTTTCACTTACACCTGCCAAGTCTGGGGTGCTGCAGCTATGCCACACCTCTCTAAACTCCAAGTCCTCCCATGGGTCTGCAGTCGCAGCTGACTGTTATATCCCAAATGCCAATATCCATCCCGGTAAGGCATGAGTCGAAGGACCCTCCTTTGCGGAGGAGGACTCTCGTGCAACGACCTCAAGGTTGTGTGTGTTGGACAGTCGTAATTGAACTTCATAATCGTGTGCGAGTAGCGCCGTGTTCACGTGTAGCGAACCGGACTTTTAATTCTACCAACCCACAGAGTCACAATATGTTTGTTGGGCACTTCGTGCCTCCAGAGTATTCATCGCCTTAAATTTAACTCGAGAGAGTTTAGGACTTCTGCGCGTCTGCCTGCTGTGCTGTTACCTCCTGCAGTTGCCTTCCTCATTGAGGGATATTTTCTTCTTTTTTTTGTAATTTCAGTCAAAGTCATGTCAGACGATGAATGAAATGGGTGAAATGATGCTCAAGCGAGTCCGGGGTCCACGCAGCATAGAGCTACCTGATATTCGTCTGCCAGGATAAGGGAAAAACCCGGAAGAAACCTTATGCAGACAACTCACCCTGACCGAGATTCGAACTCGGGACCTCTTGAACGTGAGGCAGACACGCTACCATCTACGCTACCGAGGCGGGCACCTCCTCATTTTGGGATTAGCCGCTAAGTGTCCTCTCTTTTGTCTATCCTTTTATCCTTTACTTTTGTCACGTACATAGGATGTGTATCATAATGAAGCTTCCAGTTCCATATAGGCCATTTGCTCGTCGAAAAGCTCTATTCGTGCATTCTTTGCGAGGAAACATTTCTCTTAGTTGTCTTTCTTATTTTTGTATAATTTATTTTAAAGTCTCACATAATCTGTATTTTCTCATAATTCATTAAAATATACGAGGGTGGTATGAAAAGGTTCCAACCTCAACATGAAGACGGCAGCACTGTTAAATAAAAGCTAGTAAATTTCGTTGCCCGTCTGTTGACAGTGACTCACCAAAGTTTCAGCAATTTTGGACGCTCAGTTGTTATGTAACAGTCGTTTGAGTGAGTTGATGTGAGTTTTTTATGAAAATGGGCAAAATCGAGTATCGAGCTGTCATTAAGTGTTAGGGTAGCTTGACGCCGATTCAGGAGCATCTCAGGAAACTCCTGGGTTAAGTTCAAGAATGATAGCAACAATGAGTATGATCAAAATTGACCATTATACCTTCTATATATGTCATCAGAAAAAGTGTACATATATTATATATGTGATATAAGAATACATATATATAATAAAAAACGTAAACTATAAAAAATAAATAGAAAAAAATACTACTACACAAAATAAAAAATATAAACAAATAAAAAGATATATATTAAAACGGCATGTAGAAAAATGTTCACATGACAAATAATTTACCACATGCAAATGTAAATAAATCAAGCAAAAAAAAAAAAAAAAAAAAATAGCCGGTTTGCCCAGTCCCAAAATAAAGTCAAGACTGAAGAGGACACAGCCCTGAAACAGCCATTGGGTGAAATAAGCCCTAAAATTCCAGTATTAGTAGTAGCAGTAGTAGTAGTAACAGTAGTGGTCGTAGTAGTAGTAGTAGTACGCCGAAGCAAAAGGGTAGACGACCTTCCTGTTCAAGAACCCTGAGAAACCCCCAAATTCCCCGTCCAATCGCATCACCTACTCCATAGTTTAGCAGTGATACAAATACTCGTCAAGGCGGACCCTGAGGTAATTGGACCTTCTCAGCCTTAACAGCGACGAGTATAAAGAAGTCAACAAATCCTCGCTTCGAAGCCCTTCGGAGCAAGGGACCTTTGAGATAAAGCGACCAGCGATAGATACTTCATGAAATTCGCTCGGTATTTTTTCAATATTTTGATAGTGATTCTGCAGTTTTTATTTTATTTTCAATTGACAAAAAACTATTGCCGTAAGTAGAAGATTGAGAAGCAGAAGATATTTCCAGAAATGTGCAACAATATTGTACAAGCAAATAACCGTGTGTGAAATTCACTGTTAGTTAGCAGTTCCAAATGATGAATCACTGTATATTCCAACGACGATTTGTCAATTCCCCCTTCTAGTGTGCCTACTGCGTTACTGGAAAACAGATTCAAAACTTACATAAATAAAAAGACAAACACTCAATACAACCTGAAGCTTTCCCGGCGAAGAATATGTTCAACGTCTATTCGGGAAACAAGCCAGGTGAAAGGACGATTAGAAACCTATCCGGCAGAATCAGCAGAATTCTCGCCAAATACAGCATGAGGACCATCCACAAGCCACTTCCGAAGATTAAACATCTGTTGGGATCAGCGAACGACCAACTGGACTTCCAAGTTCCCGGAATGTACCGCATTTCCTGTGAGTGTGGGACACCGTATTTAGGACAAACCGGAAGGACCATCGCTACCAGAGTAAACGAAAATGAACCGAGCATTCGTTTACTGCAGTCTGAGAAGTTTGGACTGGCAGAGCATTGTTTTGATAACGATCATAGAGCCAATTTTCACGAGAGGACCATCTTGGCAAAATGCAACAGTTACTCGGAGCGGAGAGTTAAGGAGGCTCTGGCAACTTTCTCCATGAGGAGCACGCTTAATCGTTATGTTGGATGTCAGTTCAGCTCCTTTTAGAAACCGGCCTTAAAATTAAAATCCGTCGCCTTAATTAGCACAGATCTATACAGCTTGATCTTCAAGTTAAGTAGATACGTTTCTTTGACCTAGTTAATTTTCTATACTCACGCAATGTGCTGACCTATACCTCGGCCGTTCTATCTGCGGCTCTGACATTTCTCGAGAGGGGGAAGCGGGCTGTTGCCAGTTCTTGAGCGGGAATTTCAAGCAGAGGAACAATGCGTATTTTAAATATTTCATGTATTTGCATATTTCACGAACCAGTAGCCATATTATTATAATAGCGATAATAATAGGACTTACGAACACTAAACATCGGAGTTCACGCACGAAAATTATACCAAAGAAAGTTCACCAGCGCAAGCCTCTATTAGGCCACGTGGCTCAAACAAATTTAAGCCGGCAACACGGTGTTGGGTTCGGGAGCCACGCCTACCAGCGACAACGCTGATTGGCGCTAGCAGACAGTTTTAGCTTCCTGACCACGACACCGGATGTACAGACTCCCAGTACCAGCAACAGAAGCAGTTGGTGTGCGTGAAAGGTGTGAACGAAATATTTGAATGGAGTGATGCTGTAAAGAATATCTTGCATGATAATGAAATTACAAGTTGTATTTCAATATTTTGAAGCTAATAGATTCCTATACTCTCATTATAAAGATAATTCTGACGATATGTTTTCAATTACTCATTATTATATGTTGGTACTAATAACCTTCCCCCTCCACCTCCTGCAGCCACTAAATGTCAGAGCCGGAGATACAGTGGCCGGACAGTAGAATTTAGTTTACTGAAAACAGTCTTTTGTTCAGTGATGCGAGTGTTGGAAGTGTTTTCACTTTGTTGATATTTGTTATAGCCATTGATACATTTGTGGTTATAACATTTAATAAATATCCTGATGATGGGAGCGATGTAGGCTCCCGAAACGTCGATTTCTAATCGACTTTTCACCTGGCTTGTTTCCCGAGAAGATCTAGAACAGAGCCACTCAATTCCACCTTCAACCGGCATTCGGGAGTCCCGGGTTCGATTCCCGTTGCCGACCTACCTTATTCATGGGGTTTTTCGGTATTTTTTCCGTTTTTTTCGGCGAATTCTGGGTAGAGTAACTACATACCCCGAATTTTCTGTCGCTCCATTTCATCTCCATTACCATGTCACATCATCTCTCATCTGGTGGTCTCTTTCAGAGTAGAAGTGTCGGTGGGAGTATCGGCGGTGCATGACAGGATGATATGCTCTGAGAAAAACTACTTCTTCCTCCGGTAGGTCAGTTGCCGGTCTCTGCTCCTCTGCTGGGACATTTAGAGACCACAGCCAGGGACCTTTAGGACTCGGTACCATTAGGACTCGGTTGCTGAGCTCGTTGCCGTCCCGCTGTAGGGGAGCGAGTTCGTTGTCCTGGCCTGTCGGGGGAAGTCTCTATCCAAGTAAACTGTATGGATCCTGCCCTCTGTACGGTCGTGGCTCCTTGCGTGGGCCTCCCTCTGTCTCCTTCGCCTCATCCTTCTTCCCGGAGGTGCCCCCACTTGCGGCCATAGGAACAATGGGGTCAGCATGGTGGCCTACATACCGAATCCCCTCCGTAATGAAATTCCAATTCCAATTCCACCTGCCACAGTTTCCTCTGAAAGACTATTTAGCACAGGACGACTCATGTGTGACAGAAAAGGAAACCAGTAGACTTGACTCCGAGTGAGTGAGAATGCTAGTATTGTTGAACAAAATCTTATACCTTATAAACTATTTAAAAACGCATCTTGCTTTTAAATGTCTAATGTAGAGTTTAAAAATAGATTATTTTTAAATGTTGTCTGATTAAATGTGTGCAAGTCATTAATTTCATTGGCGTTACGCAGTTCTTCCAACATTCTGCTTGTGTTGATACTAGACGTAGAAATGTGGCTATACACATCCCAGCTGCATATGGACATGTACGCGAGTGAGTCAAATGAAAACCTTAAATGTGTAATAACAAATCAAAATTTCGCGCCGTTATCCTGTAAGTTGGCGAACGTGCTACAAAGAGCGTGCAGAATAGCCTGTAGCTGGTAGCATAGTGCAGATGTACACATACCGTCGCAGCATCAATATAAAGATGGCCCCCCCCCCACTTGTGACTTGCACCAGGGTTGAATAGCGTTCTGTTAATCGGTTTTTGCATAGTGAAGGTGTGAAGCCTATTGAAATTCATCGACGAATGAAGGTTCAGTATGGTGATGCATGTTTGCGACAGCAGCAAGTCTATGAATTAAGTAGGAAGTTCGCAAATGGTGTGACTTCAGTGGAAGATGCTCCACGTCCGGGTCAGGCACAATGGGTTGTGACTCCACAGATCATTGCAGCATTTGAAGCCACAGTGAAGGTAAACTGGTGAATGACAGTGAATGACATTGCAGATTAGTCATGGGTCAGGGGTACGCCACGTGGTGCATGAGTGAATGCGCGGACTACCAAAAGTATTTTTATCTAAAAGCATTTATGCACTTTGTAAGCGCTGGAGGACTTGCATTGAGCGTGGGGAGGTTATTGTGACTTTGTGGGTTCGTAGAACTTAAAGTCCAATTTGCCAACATTCTAAATATTCTTTATTTGCTTAGAAATAGATTCCGTAGCAGCTCAATTACATCACATATCAAGCACAACACAATCTTTCACGGTCGATGACAATAACAAACAGCGTTCAGTTTACAACACTCTCAGCTGTTCTCTGCTTACCTCTCGCGACTCACTCTGTTTACAACTTGCAACTCCACTGGCGTGGCACAATCTCTTAAATACCTCGCTGAGAATTTCTAGACGAATCGAAAATAAACCAGAACCCGAACAATCTCTATCAGTCCAGATATTTCCATTTATATCAGTTTGTTTACCTCGGTAGACCCTTATCTGCATGATATCTTTGTCCGCGGGCTCTTGGTTTTCACACTGCCCACCTATCTGTTCCTTTTGTGTAAACAAGCCGCGCGATCGTACATACGGCTTCGCGACATTATGTTGAAAAGTGATACAGCTTTGTAACACTTCTGCACAATAAATAATATTTACAAATATTTAAGGCTTTCATTTGACTCACCGTCGTATATATGTAGCTAAGTATAGGGCATCTAGTGCTTAACATATTTGAATTTCTGTAGTCGCATTACATATAAGTGATTGTGTGTTAGTAAGTCTACATTGGCGCGAAAGATAGCATTTTGTAACGGTGATATTTACTAGCGGATGAAGTTCCTTAGCTTCGAACCGTAAGAATGCCGCCGCTTGGTTATAAAAGATTGCCGATTCGATTAGTGGAGAGTAGAGGCTTAAGCAAATAGGATTTTCGAAAGGTGCTATGGAAGAACGCTGGGCGTGAAAATGGGATATGCGGTTATGAAGGGTTTTCTTCTCTTTGCTTGGCTAAAGCTCTTCCAGCAAGGCTCGCCCGTCCTCTCAATTACTGAAACTTTCTCATTGCCATGTACTCCCTCGGGGAGAGGCTGGGATTATTCATACGTGAAAGGTTTGAGAGGACGCATCGCTGTGTGTAAGGCGATTTGACTACTATGGCTGTTATCCACAGAATCCTATCACGTTTCCATTAAACCCTCGCATGTGAAATTTGTTTGATTGGTAGAAGTGTCCATAGAAACTAAATCACAACACTCCTCGGATGGTTTTGCAAATTTTTTCATTGTGTGTATTGAGCTTTATGTTAGTTTAAGTCAAATATCATGTATATTTACAGAAGAGGGCTTATGAATTTCTCATTAATGAACGGTAATGCTAATAGTTTAGATTAAATTATTTATCGAGCGTATTCCAAAATTTCACAATTTACAACTTTTGGCTACATTTGTCCTTGCCTTGTTACTACCTTGGCTTCCATGACAAACCGGCCTACTGCTCTACCAGGTAGCTCTTGCAGCTCTATTCTGATAGACACTATTTAGAGCAATGTATCGGCGAATTTTGGCTACAAACGTGCAAAGTTCCAACTTTGTTTTTGCACTATCATTATACATATACACGGTGTTGATTCTCATTTGCAGTTTTACTGCACAAAATTTGACGTCATCAATAGCATCACTGATGGAGCGAGTTTATATACGATTCCCAAAGCGGCTTGCCATCGTATTAGATGTGTTGACAGCAGCTTTAAAGCCTCCCATTACTGGCAGGTAAATATATTATTTGAGAGGTCGTTCTGCCCGCGTAATATAAAGGTTTGTAATTCCGCCTGGTGCGTATATACGATAACTGTTTATAAATAACTATATACTGCAATACACTGCAAAGCTAGTTATGCAGCCATATCAGTATACCATGAAGAATATACAAAATGATAAGTCAATAAACACTTATTTCACAAAGAACATCTGTTTTTCTGTTATAGCAGACATATATGCATATTGTAATCTGTCACATAAAATATAAATATTTCAACTTGATCTCAATTCTTTTCTATCACCCACAGTTTCCTCACAATGTAACTTCATTACAAACCAGAAAATTAACAAAACATGTTCTAGGAATGAAAAATAAATTAGTATTACAATATGTATAACGCTTTTATTCAAGTCAAAACAACAAAATGTCTCTAGTACATAGTCCTATGTGTCCATTTTCTTATATTTACTTTCTCTGTTCCCCTTAAACATTTTCTGTATTGCGAGAAGGTATGATTGAGGTCTTTCTGTCATAACATTATTTATTGCTTGTAGATTGGGACCAGCCACTTTATAGCGTCCAGTGTCTCTCTTTTTGCGATTAACTGATCCTGTATCTTGGAAATGTTTGATGTACCTATTGGTTTTAAAAGACATAAGGATACCAACATTAATAGACATTTTAATTAAGCATGAGAATGCCAAAAAGTTATATCGTATACTGATAAAACGTAAGACGTTTATGTTACAAACGAAAGTATGTCAATTAGACGGTACCTGGACACTTTTGATAATATTACGCTCCGAGGGACTTGTGTGAATGCTGGATAGCATTGCATAAACTCCTCTATGCAGCGGTTTAAATTATATTAATATGTCGCACCTATTTTAATCCGTTACGAAAGTAACATTAAACCTTGAAGACGTGGTGCTCAGTGTTCATATCCAGGGGAAGCTGGTTGTATTAGTGACCAGTTGAACCACACACTGAGCGCTGTAATTTGCTTACTGTCCTGCACAAATGACTGCTTCTTCTGCATAGAGGGCACTATGATTTCAAGATAGACTCACCAGTCAACTATGACGTCATTCTTGCTCAGTCAGAGGGCAAGAAATAACAAATAAAAAGGAACACCATATATGCTTATAAATTGCACTTGTTTCTTATATAACTGGATATTAACATCAACAATCTGGATGCCAAAAATAAATATTTGATTAGAGCTGGTGTCATTTATGTTGATAAATCAACTAGTTGAACTTCAATCTACATATTACTTAATTCAGTTCTTTCTGCACAAAACGCTAGTTGAGCCACCAGTTTTATAGCTTATTAGCTTTAAATTTTGAGGAGAAATCCACAAAATATGTATTAAGGTACATTTTGCGCACTAGTTAAAAATATGACGCAATTCAGCTCAAAATAACTTAAAAGTTTGCAATTCAATAGCAGCGCACCAAAACCTCTTTTTTCTAAAATTAATTGAAATTAAAACCGTTCAAAGAGTCTTCATATTTGTATACAAAACTGAATTAAATATGTGGAAGTGGTACTTAAGGTCCAAAGAGCACTCTATATCGCCATATTAAAAATGGTTAATTATGAATAAAGCATTAATGCCTTAACAACAGTCTGAGATATATGGTTAAATGCTGTTGCACCAAATGTCTCAATAAATGTTGAACGTCAAAGCACAAAGAAGAAGACTGTCAATTTTTTAATTTTTATTTTTTAATTTTTACACATTCACTGCTTAAAAACTTTACACTTCATTGTTAAGAAAATGCTATCATTTTCCCCTGTAAGTTTTGTAAGCTTCACTACAGATTCAGATGTAAGGTCTTTCAAATATTGTGCACTGAGTGACTATTCAGCTACAATAAGATGTCAGAACACATCCCCTTAAACTCCTTTATCGCTCATCAAAATCGTTAGCACAATGCTTACTTAAAGTCACCTTGTAGTTTACAAAAATTGCGCAACTTCAAGACATTTGTTTAATCTTTATGTCTCTTTACCACACACCAGCTTGTACTGGTGGTAATATTTCTAATGAAACCATGGGTCCACCTCTTACACAGATGTGCACGCCGACTCTGAGCACAACTCTTAAGTTTCCTTGGAACTGCTTTACTGACTACTTCACTTGTGCCAAATTTTCACCACTGACAACTGAACTGTTTGCTGCACCGTATCACGGTGTGCCGACTCTTCACTACAAAGCTTGGAACGTACCAAACTTCTCTGCAGAGCTCAAATGACGGAGTGTTTTATGAAACGCTTCACTGCGCAAACTCCTCCTCACCACGAAGCCACACTCGTCGATCCAACTCCAATCCTGAAGCGCACGCAAACTCTAAACAACAAACATTACACTCCCTAGTAGGAATCACAGCCCTGTCATACGCGGGAGATGCTTCTGGAATTGGAAACCTCTCAAATTACAGTCTTGAAAGCTTTATGCCAAGTAACAACACGTTGCCGCTTCGGCCTGGTGACGTCCCGTGAGGTGAGCTACTGCCTGTGCTCCGAAAGACACGACCTTCCAATCTCCAGTCAGCAGATGACCGAGACGCAGCAATTCCCCTATTCTCACTCAGCTTCTCGACAGATGGCACGCCGTCAGAAATGTGACTGTGTCACCGATTATAGTGATACCCAATAGACAATTTGGGCTACGCTGGTGTGAACTGAGGTGACCTTATAATAACAAACACACTGAAGGGGAAAAATAATTTCAACAGCTGAGCAATCTCATGTCCTACATTCTGATTGGCTCCAGCTGAGTACACTCAATGCATCACTGAAATCAATAAATCTAAAGGAGGAGAGTGAGTCACACAAAGAAACAATGCGATAAGATACGTCAAATAAATAACTGAACTTCATAATCTATTAACCCTGAAGTTTACGTAAATACCTTTCCTGCACCCATGGCTTGATAATGCAACATTGAATCAACTATAAGAAATGAAATCTAATTATGGGGTAAAGAATCAGCAATTCCTCCCGTTCGATATCTCGCATCGATGTCTGGCACGGCAACTGCCAGAGCAGCATTTGCAATGGAAATAAGAAACTTAAAATGTTGAAGCACTTAAGACATTCGGACTAAAAGTTGTAAAACTTTGTATAACTGGCAATCTGTACACTTCTAGAAAAACGCGGAGGTCACAGAAGTACGTAATTTGTGTTTATTAACTCTTCTACTCTATAGCACTATTTGATCTGGTGGCATTTGTTATTAAAATATTGTCGCGAGCCATTATTGCGACTGGCGCGGCCGGCGCGCACAACGGACAGATAGTGCAGCGCGGAGATAGAAGCTTGCCGAAACAGATAAAGATAGAGACTGGAAGGTTTGCTTTCTTGATTATTAGAGAACGTTACACTAATTCCTGAAACAATGAGTGGAGATATAAAAGAAGCCGTGGCTAGTTTATCGGGACAGTCGCAATCGAACTGATAATCGTCTGCCTGCGGCTGTGATTTGAAAGTGAACACTTTCGTTTGTGGTCGAGTGGCAGACGATCTTGAAGCTTGTATTTGTGTATGTTACGTAATTCGGCTGCTCATTTCTGTACAAAAAGTGTCTTACTACAGAAATAAACAGCATTTTGAATTTCTGCAATTTGGACTTCTAATTTTACGAACCGTCAAAGTCTTTCCACCGTGTATTAACTGTTTCAAGCACTAGCCCTTGTACCAGAGAGTAATGTCCTGCTGTTCTGACTAATGCCGGCCCTACACAAAATCAACATCACTTAGAGAGAGACTCGGAAAAGTTCATGCGTCACGGCATTAGGAATTAGATTCACAGAAGTGTTTTAAATTATTTCGAGTAACGCTCAAATCTGTGAGGTGCTCATTACACAGAGTATATTGGTGTATGCATTAGAGGTGTAGATATTCCGCTTTGAAACGAGTTATGAATTGCCATGTCATCCATTTCCTACGGTGAGTTTTTTATTTCTTTTCTAAACTAAACTATATCAAGTGTTAGAAGAAGGCTTTAAAAGACACATTGATATGATCGGATCACTATTATGACCCGTGTGAAGTTCATCAAGACCGAGCACACACTCTCCTGTAAGGACTCTCCATGTATTTAACGCGCTGCCCGGTTTTAAACTGTCAACAGTAAGCTTAAAAGAGATGTGAGAGGGAGTTGTCAAATGTAGGTAACAAAACCAACACACATAAGCCTCTCTAACTCCACCATTTCAAATTTAACTCCAGATTACAGAGTTAACAATGTCTCCGAGGATAGCATGATAAATGACTTTTTTTCCCTGCTTTTGTGTTTTCATGGACATAAACTGCCAAAATATTAAGAAACACTAACGGAGCAGAATTTGGTGATATAGTAAAACTTCCAGACGTTACGGCATCGAAATGAAATGTGTAGTGTTTAACGCCCGCTTTTACTACATACGGCACCGCAGGCGGTGACACTGATCATACATGAGATGCAGATGGAGCGCCGGTGGAATGAGATGGCGGGGAAAACCGGAGATCCTGGAGAAAACCCGCCCCAGCGCCGTGTTGTCCACCACAAATCTCAATTTGCGGTCATCTGGGATCGAACCCGGGCCGCCTTGGTGAGAGATAAGCGGTCTAACCACTGAGCCACTGCGCGGCCTTACACAGCATGGAAGATATGTAGGCAGTGAAGTATGCGTTTTCCAGAAATATGAGCTAAATTGACAACAGCTGTTTAAAATATTTGCAAATGTGTATTCAAATAGTGACATATGCACATATAATTTCCCATCCAGTGACGCACAGGACAAATGCCTTTTTTATTTGTTCCATTTATACCCCAATGGCCTTTAACTGCAATGGTCATATCGGCGGTCGTTCTTCTTTGGAACATATCGAAGGTATTAACTCGTATTCGTTGGGTTTTAATCATTAGATCACGTACACATTTATACCCCAATGGCCTTTAACTGCAATGGTCATATCGGCGGTCGTTCTCCTTTGGAACATATCGAAGCTATTAACTCGTATTCGTTGGGTTTTAATCATTAGATCACGTACACATTTATACCCCAATGGCCTTTAACTGCAATGGTCATATCGGCGGCCGTTCTCCTTTGGAACATATCGAAGTTGTTAACTCGTATTTGTTGGGTTTTAATCATTAGATCACGTACACATTTATACCCCGATGGCCTTTAACTGCAATGGTCATATCGGCGGCCGTTCTCCTTTGGAACATATCGAAGGTGTTAACTCGTAAAAGTTGGGTTTCAATCATTAGATCAGGTACAAATTTATACCCCAATTGCCTTTAACTCCAATGGTCATATCGGCGGCCGTTCTCCTTTGGAACATATCGAAGGTGTTAACTCGTATTAGTTGGGTTTTAATCATTAGATCACGTACAAATTTATACCCCGATGGCCTTTAATTGCAATGGTCATATCGGCGGCCGTTCTCCTTTGGAACATATCGAAGTTGTGTTAACTCGTATTCGTTGGGTTTTAATCATTAGATCACGTACACATTTATACCCCAATGGCCGTTAACTCCAATGGTCATATCGGCGGTCGTTCTCCTTTGGAACATATCGAAGTTGTTAACTCGTATTCGTTGGGTTTTAATCATTAGATCACGCACACATTTATACCCCAATGGCCTTTAACTGCAATGGTCATATCCGCGGCCGTTCTCCTTTGGAACATATCGAAGGTGTTAACTCGTATTTGTTGGGTTTTAATCATTAGATCACGTACACATTTATACCCCGATGGCCTTTAGCTGCAATGGTCATATCGGCGGCCGTTCTCCTTTGGAACATATCGAAGTTGTGTTAACTCGTATTCGTTGGGTTTTAATCATTAGATCACGTACACATTTATACCCCGATGGCCTTTAACTGCAATGGTCATATCGGCGGCCGTTCTCCTTTGGAACATATCGAAGGTGTTAACTCGTAAAAGTTGGGTTTTAATCATTAGATCACGTACACCTTTATACTCCAATGTCCTTTAACTACAATGATCATATCGGTAACCGTTTTCGTTTGGAACATATCGAAGTTGTTAACTCGTATTCGTTGGGTTTTAATCATTAGATCACGTACACATTTATACCCCAATGGCCTTTAACTGCAATGGTCATATCGGCGGCCGTTCTCCTTTGGAACATATCGAAGGTGTTAACTTGTATTCGTTGGGTTTTAATCATTAGATCACGTACACATTTATACCCCAATGTCCTTTAACTACAATGGTCATATCGGTAACCGTTTTCGTTTGGAACATATCGAAGGTGTTAACTCGTATTCGTTGGGTTTTAATCATTAGATCACGTACACTTTTGCACTCTCATTCATACTTCCAGACTCTGCGGAAGATGAAGAAATATCTTGGTCGGAGAAAAATCCCCACTCCCACGGCCAGGAATCGAACACGGTACCACTAACATGGCAGGCCCAAGTGCTTTTATTTGACCTGACTTTTGTTGTTTGTTTTTGTTATTGTTGTTATTATCATCACCATAGCCACCAACATCATCATCGTCGCCCGCCTCGGTAGCGCAGATGGTAGCGTGTCTGCCTCCCGTTCAAGAGGTCCCAAGTTCGAATCTCGGTCAGGGTAAGTTAAGGTTTTTTCCGGAGATTTCCCTAATTCTGAAAGAAAAATTTTGGGTAATTCTAAACTCTATGGACCCTGGGCTCATTTGAGCATCATTTCACCACTTCCACTCATCGTCCGATATGACTTAACGCTGGTGGACGTATATTACAAAAAAAAATATTATCTTTAATTTTATGGTTCTTATTATAATTAATATCATTATCATCAGCAGCGTCATTATGATTACGATTATCATTATCATTCTCATTACGGTTATCATCATCATCATGATTATGTTCTTCATCATCATGATTATGATGTTCATCTTCATCGTCATCATCATCATCATCATAATCATCATCATAATGATCATCATCATGATTATGATCTTCATCATCATTATCATCATCATTATTGTTTCTAAAAGACTAATCATATTTTAGTTTTATTAAAATGCAAATAATAATCATGATATAGATAATTTATAAATCTAATCATCCGACATTTCATCTATTTATGAAATAATACTGTACCTCTGTATCGCAACAGAAAATTATTTCAGATAATAGACTTTTTTTTGTACCAAGGGATCCAATAATATTCTAACCGGCTGGGCAAAGTTTTGCCTGTCCTCGGCCTCGACGCCCGTTGCCGTCTGCTGTAAACATAGAAAGGCGTGGAAGTAAGCATGCCAACATTTTTAAAGCTACTTTTTAAAGGCTTCACTTAACCGTGGTATTAAAATGCTGAAAATGGCCACCGCTGTTTTGCCTACATGTTTCGCACCTTTCCAGTAAACTATGCAATACTCGTCGTAGTTCACGTTGAGGAATGCTAACAACTTCCTGGCGGATATTTTGATTTAATTCTTCCAGATGTATGTGTGTACTTGTACACCTTATGCTGTAAGTTACCCCAGAGATAGAAATAGTAGGATATTAGGTCGAGGGACTGAAGAGACTCTAAATCTCTGCTAACTATTCTGTCCTTCATAAATACATTTTGAGTTGTTGTCATCGAAGCATTGGCTGTATGAGCTGCTGCAGCGTCTTACTGGAAAAATGCAAAACCATGCAAGGGGTGGACGCCAAATTTGTAGGTAAGTCACTCGTACGGCGTCAACTGTACACAAGAGTATTACTAGCATTTCTCAACGTGAACTACGGTGCTATACAGGTGCAAAAATGTACGGACAACGGCGCTGGCCACTTTTAGGGTCTCCGTTAATACCATGTATAAGTAAAGCTTTCAAAGTAGTTTTAAATGGTTTTATCCGCGTCTTTCTAGGTCAGAGGCAGGCGGCAAGGAGCACCGAGGGCGCAGATAGGCTAAACAATGCCCAGCTGTTTAGGATGTATTTGGTCTGTCTATATGTACCTGAAAGTATGCAAGTACATGTCTTTAATGGAGTAATTGAAATGTTATGTAGTGACGTACAAGCTCCGTAAGCCGAAAGTAGAGCTATAATGACACATGACACGTTTAACGTAGATACTTGCGGTACTGCCTTGCCGAGGTAGACATATGTTTTATCTGCTCTATTTGTCAGTTTCTCAACTTCATTATTTTGTTATCTACCGCATTTGTTCTGCCGTGGTTAATTGATGGAACGTTGTCAGCACTGCAAGTCACTTGCGTTCAGCTAAAGCTTGATGATAAACGAAATATTGTTTGATTCCCTTCGAGAAATTTCATAATTCCCCTTAATTCCATTTTCGTATTATTTTGCAGGTGCAACTTCCAGCTCGTAATGTATGGGGTGTCGGGCAGATGGCGCAGACGCTTGGGTATTGTAAGTGCTGTTCTAGGCAATGGGCACCACTATGTTCACGCGTGCGGGCAGTTTGTCGCAACGGAAGAAATATGCACTTCTAAGGCTTCTTCGCATCCCTTTGGCCCACCTATGTTCGCTCACATCATCCCATCCTCCTGAGGGATGCTGGGTGCAGGTCGCAGTACACAAGGTCTTCTCTTTTGTGTATTTACGAGTATTTTACTGCACTCATATTCGACATTTCCTTACGGCACGCATACTTCTAACCCTATGTTTCCTTCCAGGGCGAATGCATTTTAAATCTGTGTACCAACAAGTGGCGCTTACACTGTAATATACCTATGTTGAAAACGGTCGGGTAAACAGAGGGAACACAGGTTTAAGTAGTCTGTGCCATACCCATATTGGCTGATTACTGTGCCCTCCAGCATACATGGTGTTCATTTTTGTTCTTTATTTCTCGCCCTCTGAGCAAGAATGACGTCATAATTGACTGGTTAGTCTACCTTGAAATCATAATGCCCTCTACGGAGAAGAAGCGGTAATTTTAGTCGAACAGTAAGCAAATTACAGCGCTCTGAGTGTGGTAACAGCTTCCCCTGGATATAAACACAGAACACCGCGTTTTCATGGTTGAATGCTACTTTCGTACTGGCATTAAAATTGGTGCGACATATAAATATAATTTAAACCGCTGCATAGAGGAGTTTATACAACGCTATCCAGCATTCAGAGAAGTCCCTCGGAGCGTAATGTTGTCAAAAGTGTCCAGATAACGTCAAAATGTCATACTTTTGTTTGAAACATAAAGGTCTTAAGTTTTATCAGTATACGATATAAACTTTTGTCATTGTCACGCTTAATTAAAATGTCTATTAATGTTGGTATCATTATGTCTTGTAAAACCAATAGGTGCATCAAACATTTCCAAGATACAGGATCAGTTACTCGCAAAAAGAGAGACACTGGACGCTATAAAGTGACTGGTCCCAATCTAGAAGTAATAAATAATGTTATGACAGAAAGACCTCAAGCATACCTTCTCACAATACAGACAGTGTTTAAGGGGAAGAGAGAAAGGAAATATAAGAAAATGGACACATAAGACTATGTACTAGAGATATTTTCTTGTTTAGACCTGGATAAAAGCTTTGTACATATTGTAACACTAATTTATTTGTCATTCCTAGAAAATGTTCTGTTAATTTTCTGGTTTGTAATGAAGTTATATTGTGAGGAAACTGTGGGTGATAGAAAAGAATTGAGATTAAATTGAAATATTTCTATTTTATGTGATAGGTTTATAATATTTGTATATACCTACTATAAGAAAAAACAGATGTTTATTGTGAAATAAGTGTTCATTGGCTTATCATATCGTATATTTTTCATTGCATACTTTTATGGCTGCATAATTAGCTTAGTAGTGCATTGTATTTCAGTATATCGTTTTTTTTTTTAAAAAAAAAACAGTTATCGTATCTAAGCACCAGACAGAACTACGCACCTTTAAATTACACGGGCAGACCCTCATCTCAAATAGTATATTTACCTGCCGGTAGAGAGAGGCCTCAAAGCCACTGTCAACACATCAAATACGATTGTAAGCCGCTAGGGGAGTCGTATATAAACTCGCTCCATGAGCCATGTTACCGATGAAGTCACATTTTGTGCGGTAAAATCAGATAAAACTGAACGTAGTAAAACGTGTAGATGAACATGTTTTGCGCCTCAAACATCCAATAATAGATAGTTCTGTCTGTCTTTAGGTAACATTGTGTACATGTAAACTGCTTATAAATAGCGGAACTGCCTCGAAGGAATGAACCTTCAGATTTCTGTATTTCCTGCCTTAAGTACATATTCCATAATAATGTGCAAAGTAACACATTAAAAGCATTTTATTCTACTCCTACTGCACAGGACACATAAGGAAAACGGAGCAGTTCCAAAGTTAATTGCATACTTTTCATTTTCTGAGAAGATAGTTTAACAACTTAGCCTTAGGACATAAAACACGGTGAACCGTAATTCAGAAAATTCCACGTAACCGTTCCAACGCTTAAACGACAGAAATGTTAATTTAAAACTGCGGCGGGTATGCTGTAGCACAGTGCGCAGTTCAATCTCTGCAGCTCCTTTTTATTCCTAAGCTGAAGATGCGGCGGCGTTCAGCTTGCAGGGAAGTAACAGAGCTTATTTGCCACCCATCCTCGGTAGCCGTGTTATTAGTATGCAGCCAGCAGAGGACTTGAAGCAAGAGGGGCTAAATTCTATTTGCCTTCGGCCTATTTCCTGCAATTTGGACTCACATTCCTCTATCTTCTTCGTAGACGTTTTCACAGCTTGAGTTCGTCGTAAATTTGGAGTTAGTGGTGCGATCTCCACTTTGGAATTCAGTTACTGACACTCAGCAAATACTCTACACTTGCGGTACAGTGTTGAGAAAACACCTTTGTTGTGCAATCACGAGTTTAGTTAACTAACATTCTTCCTTTACTAATCCCTTGCACAGATCCTCAACAGCAAGTAACATTTAAACATAAGTTTGCAAGATTTAGCCTGAACGTTAAATAGTTTGTTATATACAGTCGAAGAATACGTAGTAGTGAAAAGGACATAGTCGACGACATAGAGACATGCTAACAATACCAATTATATGTATATCCAATTAAAGTCTTTAAAATTTTAAAGCAATGTTCCTACTTTAAAAATTAATTATGAATGACTCAATTATTTACTGTGTATATTAGAAATGTTGCAAATTCCAAATTTAGGCTACATTTATTTGTATTTACCTTGTTGCTATCTTGGCTTACATGACACCCTGGTCTTCTGCTCTACCAGGTAACTTTTAACCTCCATGTCTCCTTGTTTCCTAATTAGCGCCTTTCCTCCCCCAACTTCCCTTCTTATATTCTTTACATTTCTTGTTCATTTCTCTTTCACTTTCTGTAAGAACTTATCAATACTTCTTACCTTCTTTTCCTCCTTTCCTGTTAATATTTTTATAGCTATTATCCTCTTCTCTACATTCTCACATTTTTCCTCCCAAACATTTTTTCTCTACATTCTAACCTCCTCGCATTCTGTTACATAGTGTTTTATGCTTTCTTTTCCCCCACACAATTCACAAATTCCCTTTTCCCTACCTCTTATCCATCATAGAAATATTGTTCCTGTTCTCATTCAAGCTAACCCTTCTCTCTCTTGCCTATTGCAGTAATCTACATATGCTTCTCGTCCCCAATTTCTTTTTATTTGTTTGTAAAATTGTAATGGTTTCATATTTTCTAGACTTCCCCATATTTCCTGTCTTTCTATATCCTCTATTCTGAATTTTAACAATTTACCTACATCGCTTGTATTATTGTCCTCTAAACTCCATATATTTCCCATTTATATATTTTTTTCATAATTCCTCCTATCTCTGTCCACCAACTGTTTGAGTGCTCTAATCCTTTTTACTGTCTCATGCATACTCTCATAATTTCCCCTTCTTCTTTGGCCAAACACCTATATCAAAATTGTATTATTCTTTCCATTATTATTCCATTTCTTCTTGTCTTTCCCAATTCTACTAAAGCTACTTCCCTAGCTGCTGATCTTGGTAAGCCTAGTAACGCTTTACAAAACCCTCTGCAGATTTGGTCCACCGTTTTGTTTACCTCTGCGCCCTCCCCCCAGATCTCCACTGCATACACAATTCTGGAACCCATTAATGCTTCATTAATCTCATAAAAAGTGTCATTTGTTAAATATACTGAACTGATCTTATTAAAATCTCCCATTTGTAATTCATAAACATGTAATCGCAATTTATTCCTATCTTTATCACAATGAATGAGAAAACAATTTCTTTTCCTGGACAATAAATATTTGAGTACATGAGACCACTTCCTGTGGACGTATATTACTTTCAATGTATTACTCCCTAAATGGAGCTTTAAGTTATTTATCTCGTATTACATGCAGCCATTATATCAAAACGAAATTGTTTAAAGACTTACACCCGATTTCACCAAAAGATGTTAAAATCGACGTTAACCAGTGTAACGTAACAATTGTCACAGTGCTAAAAAGCTCTTAAAAGTATTGCATTTCACAGACCTGTTTTCTGAAAATGTTAACAAACATGTGTTAACGCCAAGAAACTTGTAAATATTACAGCTATAGAAGGCTATGGTTGAGTCGTATTACTTTCTGAACGTACTGCAGTGTGCCTTTGTTTTCATTTTGGTCTGCACACATATGAAAAAAAAAATGGCGGATAAAGAAAATCGTAAACAAAAGCCATGAGACAAATTCCTCATCGACCGAAAAAGTACTGTTAATTAAACTGGTGACGATGTATAACGATGTCGTGGAAAATAACGGGACAGATGCGGTGAATGTAAAAGAGAAAGTTGCCACGTGGAAAAAATGGGAAACAAATTTAATTCAAATGCATTTTTCCCCTAGAAGAACGAAAAACCTTCGTCGGTATTACTTAAATATACAACAAGGTACAAAGGACAAGTGACGAGCGACTTGAATGTTTCAAGACGGGAGCTGGACAGTGTATTGTCCACAGAATACAGTGAATTATAAAATCGCAAATTTATTATTATTTGAAGCAAAGGCGAGATCGGCATATTCCTTTCGATGTATGTTGTCAGTATCACGTAAATTTAAAACGAGGAGCGAAGAAGGACAAGTGACCAGTGACTTGAACGTTTCAAGACGGGAGGTGGACAGTGTATTATCCACATAATTCAGTAAATTATAAAATCGCAAAGTTATTAATACTTGAGGAAAAGGCGAGATCGGCATATTCCTTTCAATGCACGTTCTACCTCAGTATTACGTAAATTTCAAACAAGGAGCGAAGAAGGACAAGTGACGAGTGACTGGAACGCTTCAAGACGGGAGGTGGACAGTGTATTATCAACATAATTCAGTAAATTATAAAATCGCAAAGTTATTAATACTTGAGGAAAAGGCGAGATCGGCATATTCCTTTCAATGCACGTTCTACCTCAGTATTACGTAACTTTAAAACAAGGAGCGAAGAAGGACAAGTGACGAGTGACTGGAACGTTTCAAGACGGGAGGTGGACAGTGTATTATCAACATAATTCAGTAAATTATAAAATCGCAAATTTATTATTATTTGAAGCAAAGGCGAGATCGGCATATTCCTTTCGATGTATGTTGTCAGTATCACGTAAATTTAAAACGAGGAGCGAAGAAGGACAAGTGACCAGTGACTTGAACGTTTCAAGACGGGAGGTGGACAGTGTATTATCAACACAATTCAGTAAGTTATAAAATCGCAAAGTTATTAATACTTGACGAAAAGGCGAGATCGGCATATTCCTTTCGATGCACGTTCTACCTCAGTATTACGTAAATATAAAACAAGGAGCGAAGAAGGACAAGTGACGAGTGACTTGAACGTTTCAAGACGGGAGGTGGACTGTGTATTATCAACATAATTCAGTAAATTATATAATCGCAAAGTTATTAATACTTGAGGAAAAGGCGAGATTGGCATATTCCTTTCAATGCACGTTCTACCTCGGTATTACGTAACTTTAAAACAAGGAGCGAAGAAGGACAAGTGACGAGTGACTGGAACGTTTCAAGACGGGAGGTGGACAGTGTATTATCAACATAATTCAGTAAATTATAAAATCGCAAAGTTATTAATACTTGAGGAAAAGGCGAGATCGGCATATTCCTTTCAATGCACGTTCTACCTCAGTATTACGTAACTTTAAAACAAGGAGCGAAGAAGGACAAGTGACGAGTGACTGGAACGTTTCAAGACGGGAGGTGGACAGTGTATTATCAACATAATTCAGTAAATTATAAAATCGCAAAGTTATTAATACTTGAGGAAAAGGCGAGATCGGCATATTCCTTTCTATGCACGTTCTACCTCAGTATTACGTAACTTTAAAACAAGGAGCGAAGAAGGACAAGTGAGGAGTGACTGGAACGTTTCAAGATGGAAGGTGGACAGTGTATTATCAACATAATTCAGTAAATTATAAAATCGCAAAGTTATCAATACTTGAGGAAAAGGCGAGATCGGCATATTCCTTTCAATGCACGTTCTACCTCAGTATTACGTAACTTTAAAACAAGGAGCGAAGAAGGACAAGTGACGAGTGACTGGAACGTTTCAAGACGGGAGGTGGACAGTGTATTATCAACATAATTCAGTAAATTATAAAATCGCAAAGTTATTAATACTTGACGAAAAGGCGAGATCGGCATATTCCTTTCGATGCACGTTCTACCTCAGTATTACGTAAATTTAAAACAAGGAGCGAAGAAGGACAAGTGACGAGTGACTTGAACGTTTCAAGACGGGAGGTGGACAGTGTATTATCAACATAATTCAGTAAATTATAAAATCGCAAAGTTATTAATACTTGAAGCAAAGGCGAGATTGGCATATTCCTTTCGATGCATGTTCTAACCTCTCTTGTACTTCCGCAGTAACCTTCTTAGCAACTTGTTTCGACAGTCTATACCTCTGTGGGGAATATTCTTCGGATAGCTCCTCAAAATAATTTCTCCTCATAGGCCGTACTCTATAACGAATACCATTTAGGCGGTCTTAAATACAGCAAATCGACAACAACAGCTGAGTTCACGCCCGTCATCTTGACTATTTATACTTGCTAAGGACTTAACAACACAAATTTGGCTTGTTAGTTTAACAAGAGATTTAACACGACTGTTAAGCTAACACTTGTTGGTGAAATGCAATTTTTGTTATAACTACTGCCGATCTCGTGTTAAGTCTTGACATCTATTGGTGAAATCGGGCATTATATTTCGCCAAATCCAAAAATGATTTTGTATCCTTAAAGTTTATAATCCAAAATTTATGAATATTTCTCCATAAGTCTCCAATTTTGCAGCAGCCTCACCTCAATGGTGTTGAAACCGTGGTTCAAATTCCGGTTATGGCATTACTTTTTCAGACTGGCTGTACTCATTCAAACCTTAGCCTACACACGGCTACTGTGGAAGAAATGATTGTTTCCATCAATTTACGTGAATAACATAGTGGTTTAGCTATGAAGCCTGGGACTTAAGTACTTACAGCATAGTAAGTCGCCACAAAAGGTGCGTGTGTCATAGCATATGAGAACTCCTAGTGGTCTACCAGGAACATACGAGTCAGTTGGAGAGTTTAATGTCATGTCGGCATGTTGGCCATAATAACTCAGTTTGTTAGAGCAACCGTACAGAGAGCAGGAGATCCGTGTTTCAAAACCCGGGCATGGCATTGAATTTTTCATTCTGGCTCTACTCACTCAAACCTTAGCCTACCCACGGCTAGTGTGGAAGAAATGATTTTTTCCATAAAAATATAATTACAATGCTGAGACTCGAAACTGTATCCTTGGGTGTTAGGCTATTGGAGAGGTCTTAATCAAATTCAGGTATTTCGGGACTGGTATAAAAGCACATTCTGCCTTCAATAGTACGACTTGTATGCCTGGCGGTATGCCATGGCCACCTCGCGAGTTCTCGTGCTTGATTTTGCCTTTTAAGACACTTTTAATCATTTGCTGGTTGTTTTAATATTATCATTTAAATGGAAAAATCTCTTATGCATGTTAATTTAGATGTACGATACGCAGTTTACGCAAAAATGTAAACAAACCGTTGTTTAATAATAGGCCCACTTTGACAGTACGCGTCCATGAATGATGAGGCGTGTAGCTAATTTTTTCCTAATTTTTGGCAGTCAGCCCCTGATCTATGTACAAGAATCCGCCATTTTCGTTTTAACTGACGTTGTTAGTGTACTCATATGATAGGTCCATTTTTTCCGAGGCATTTACTGAATTACTTTGTCATGTACACTCTAATAAAAGGTTTGTAAAATCGCCTGGTAACCGAAATTCGCTATCAGTAAAGGAGTCGTATGTTTTTGAAGTGTAATTTAGCGAGCAGTACGTTTGTTCCTTAGAGGGCTTGCGCATTCCTCTAAGAACGTTAAACAATACAGTTGAGTAAGAGCATAACTGGACTAAGACGCACATGTCGTTTGATGGGCGAGCTAACTTCCAAACGAATACGGCGCGGCTGACTCACCTGGTATAATAATGGAAAATTTGTGCAACCAAAAAACACTGTTCCAGATTGTTGTGAAGGGAAAACTGGATTAAATAAGTTTCCATTTTTTACTGACTAAAGTGGAATTTAAATCGCTTAGTAACGTGCAGCCATTAAACAATAACCAGCTAGCTATTTTGGCAATAGTATTTACTACTGAAGCAAACTTTCTCACGTACTACGTGCCATATTAATTGAAAGGGTAAACACACAACCCATTTGTGTCTCTTTCGCCGATAGGAAGAAAATGAATACTAGATTGGTTTAGTAATAAAGAGGTTAGTACCTGATTGCCTTTAAAGATTACGCTGCAGCATTTTTTCAGTCAAATAGGGAAAGCAGTATCAATCAATATCTGTCCCCGTAACAGGCTGACCATAACACCACAACAACCATAAAAGCAGCATAAATTATGCGTCATAAAAGTGAGGGCAAAACAGGAGGTAATGAAAGTATTTTATGGCAAATAAAGTTCGGGGAAAGGTGATTATATCGTCCAGGTAATACGGTGTAAAGAGAATTTCTGTCATTCATTTCACTAAACACAAAGGGTTTCTAGTCTGTTAGCGTAAATGTTGAATGGAAATACAAAGATTTAAGTTGCCTGATAAAACGAGTAAACAAAACGATGACAAGCGGTTTAGCTAGAACTCCACACCTTTACACACTTCATAGAACTATATGTAGTTAATTTACTTTTAAACATTTTTCAAATTTCAGCGATATTAACCTCTGTAACATAATATTAATAGCACACACATATTTTAAGATTATAAATAATTCAGGGGGAGTTGTATGGTCACGTCGATATGCACTAGCAGTGCTAAACACTTCAGTAAGCAATTATGCGATAAGTAATTTCAATGCACAACCATTACTGTAATTATGGCATACCTATACAAATACAACACTTAAACTTCGTAGAAATCAATAATGTCATTAATTATTATTTTAAATCGAAGAATGTTTACGCTCTCTTCTTATTAGTAAGTGCGGGGTATGTTGAATCTCTACCCCTTGTTTTTCTTAGTGGGGTTTATACATAGAAACAAATATAGGTACCTCACTTTCAGGAGCAGGGGGCATGTAAATTTTTCAGTGCATTGCAAATACTCGGAATCATATTTTTAAAAAGAGCCTAAGAAACACAACTTTTAGAATGATTTTGTTAAAACCTTTATGTTATTGTGACTTTGTGCATTTGTAAAACTACAATCTAGTTTGTAGAAATTTAAAATGCTCTTTATTTCCGTAGAAAGTTTGTATACCCCTTTCAGGGTCTAAAAATTACGTAAAACACACGAAGGCAATATTCCAAGCCAAGCCATCTGTACACTGCACAATTAACAGTTATCGACTGCTCATTAGCAACTAATTCAAGACTTGCTGTCTCCCACCTTTTATAACCGAACCATCGTTTCTCGAAAGCTGCCGAGACCACACGATCTTTCGTGGCGTAAAGAGAAAAGGGGAGAATTATCCAGACACCTCTCAGTCTCTTTCTCCCTCTATTGCTTTCTTTCTCTTCGCAATTGCCTAAGCGCTCTTGGACGTGGGCGTAGCTTGGGCTCTCTCTCTCTCTCTCTCTCTCTCTCTCTCTCTCTCTCTCTCTCTCTCTCTCTCTCTCTCTCTCTCTCGGCGGTCGTCTACAATGCCTCGCGATATTATTCACAATGTTTCCCATGAAATCGACCAAGTGATGAATCTTTGGCTGAAGCAAGGGAGGAGTTTGAAAGATTCTATCAGTTTGTATCCGTGGTTAAAATTAAAAATCAGTACTTTTATACTGTTACATATTTCATATCCTCATTGTCTGACGTATGTTTATCTGTCCAATAAATTTTATAAAAGCCAAATTTGAATTTTATGTATTGTGTTGGTAGAGCTGTGTAGAATAAAGGTGTAACTAACTTAGGTTACAAATTGTAGGATAGAGTATTTTGTCCTATATTTAGTCTTATGGCTATTTAAGGTTAATAGTAAATAAAAATTAATCCAAGGCATAATAGTCCAAATTGAACCTGGCACTGCCAGCCTGACTGTCAGCCTCACGCACACATAAGCAAGGCAGAGGAGGGTGATCATCCAGCTAAGTCGGGGAGGAGTTGTGTTCAGTATCTCGGCCCCACCCAGGCGGAAAGTTGGGACAGCAGCAGGCTAACTTACAACAATCCAAAAATAACAATAGAACTTTCAAACCGTTATGTAAAATAGTGCTCTTTAACCCAAAATGTAGTGCAATTATAATATAATGTGACCTGATCGAAACCATGTGGCCTTTAGAATATGTATGACTAAAATTTTTAAATACTGAACTAAAACGCTAGCTGTTTAAGATTTATACCATAAATGTAACTTACTGTATATGATACAGTCCAAATTTTATCAATTGAACTTTGATAGCTTGCAAAATAGGGCCAAACTTATTTATTTTTGGTTACGTTACCTTAAAGTCCCTTGCGACAAAATAATTTAAATTTTGGTCTAATATTTTAACAACAGGTTCTCAAAAGATCCATTTTTAATTTTCCCTAGATTTCTATGTGTCTCAAATAACTTTAGGCTCCATAAATTTTTAAAGCTAAGAATATGGCATTTTTCTTTCCAGAATTTGAAAATGTTTGTGTTTTGAAGTAAGGAAAGTGTGCTTAAATGCATCTCACAGTAAAACCCAGGACAATTTCTATTCACTGTGTCTCTATGAACGTGTGTAGAAAGTTTGATTGGTCTAACACTAAAACTGCGACATAAGGAATATCTTAAATGATGAGAAAAGCTGAAATTTTCAATAGCGAAAAACCAAGGATAAAGAATTAGAATTCATATCTAACACTAGCATTCACGTAACTTTCAAACTACATTAGAGCATTTAGAAATTGCTTGCGGATGTTATCTAAGCAGTCTTTGGATTCAGGAAGGCTTACACTACTTTATAGACTAAAACGAGGAAAAGGTTAATGTTTTGAAAATTACCAAATTTCAGTCATACATATCCTTAAAACTTTCAGGGAATATGCAACTATATTTGAATTACACAGTACATGCAAATTTTTAAAAACTTCCCTTATCATATATTTCTCACATTTTATAAAGAAAAGTATAGTGTTTGTTAAAACGGATCACAAAGTACTTCGTCTATTGAACTTGACAAGGGATATTACATGTTTTACTACTTTAAAAACTTTCAACATCATCATCATCATCATCATCATCATCATCATCATCATCATCATCATTATCTTCAAGGATTGGGTCTTGTGACCCGTTCCGTTCGCTTCAAGAGCCTACTGATCCTTCCAGCGTAGAGCTGGGCGTCCCACATCTCTTTCTCTTCGGCATATAATCTAAAACTCTTCTTGGAAGTCCTTCCGCGTCCATTCTTAAAATATGATTTTTCCATTCATTTTTGTTCTTTTTTATTTTACTCTTTAAATTAAAAATCCCACGCTCTTATCTTATTTTTTTCGTTTTTTACGTGGTATACTCTTTTCTAACCTGCCACGCTTCTCAAAAATCTCATCTCTGCCGATTCTAGCTGTTTGTCAGTGTCCATATTTCGAAACCGTATGTTAACGTTGGGACTGACATTATCTTATAAAATTTCATCTTTGTTTCCTTTCGGGTTTTCTTGTTCAGCGTCCTTATTATAGTGCAACACATTTGATTGAATCTGTTTAATTTCATCTCCATATCCTGTTGTTATTGGCTACTGCTACTGTGTAGCCTAGATAGTTAAAACTATTAACTTGTAATATTATTTTATTGTTTATAACTACTTTTGCCCTTATTTTGTTCTTTCCTCTTAAACCATTACTTTAGTTTTGTGTTCTGAGATTGAAAGGTTATATGTTTCCGCTATGTTGTTTAAACTATATACTGCTCTTTGTATGTGATCTTTTGAGTGGGATATTAACACTTGATCATCAGCAAATAATACTGCATTTAAAATTATTGTGACTTTGTGGGTTCGTGGAATAAAAAGTCCAATTATACCACTCAAAAATGTTCTTTATTTCCACCGACTTACAGTTTAACACTTGCCAATTACACAAGATTGCGTACTGCACACAGTTACAATTTACCAGTCCGTCCGTTACAATTTCACTTGTCCTCGCGATTACATAAACTCCGATGCACATACCAGTTACGTACAGTCTTCCGTTGCACAATCCTTTCGTTCATTAACACGTCACTAACACTGCCTTCTTACACCAAGAACTGTCCTCACTCACACACTAACCAACTGACTGACTGACTGACTGACTAGCTGCAGCCCCTTTTATAAGCATCTCGCCGTCTTCTAGACGTTTCCAGATGATGAAAGATCCCGTAATTTCTGGAACCAGGTGGAAGAGAAACAGACCGCACAATTATGTTTCTTTCCCCAGTCGTTCCTGTCACCACTACAAAACAAACGAGGGGAGGGCGTAGCTAACATTCACCTCCCCCGTCTTCCGCTCGCAGCTGCTTTACAGGGTGTTCCAACGGTCGCGTTACACTGCTCCCTCCTCAAAGCTGTTCGCCCCGAACAGCCCCAACGTAGCGTGCGAGGCGGTCCAGGTGTACCACCAGCATCTGCTCGGAGTCTCAGCCAGAAGTAGCGCTGCCGTAGTTCGTGAATCATTCGGTTCGCTCCCAGGTGTCCTCCTGAAGTACCGGCGTGTTCTTCCTCCAAGACTTCCGGGACCTTGCTCCGGGGAAGTACCAACTGTTCTCTCTGCGCCTTCCCATCGGGTGACTCCCATACCCGGAACAGCACGCCCTCTCTGGTCTTCAACGAGTCCCATCGGGCCCAGTGCGACTTGTAGGTGGCGCTCCTCGGTGCGATGTCCTCCCAGGTTGGCCTCGTCCCTGCGTCCACTTCCCTCAAGAGTGGCCCCAAGTCTGCGTCCGCCAGCTGCTCCCTCCTCAGGCCTGCGCTATCCCAGCCTTCAGCAGGCACTGCCACAACTACTCGGACTGCTGCGGCACGCTCCTCCTCTTCCACTCTTGTGCGCTCGTGGCCGTCCTGGATCTGCGATAGGACACCTCCAATGCAATGGTCGCTGGCGTCGGTGTCCACAATGAAGGCGCCACCCGGTTGTGGGAAACCCAAAATTGAAGCACTGCACAGGGTCCCCTTCGGGTGCTGGAAAGCGTCTTCGGCGTCCTCCGTCCACACATAAGGCCGGTTTTCCTCCGTCAGGCGGGTGAGGGGTTTTGCGATGTTGTCGGCCTTTTCCTCTAAATCATTAAGGCGGTCGTCTACTTGACCCTTCCGCTTGCCCAGGTTCGCGACGTCATCCCTCACGCCGGCCAAACGTTCCTCAAACTTTGCGGCGAGAGCCTCGTTCGCCGCCTTCATTTCCGTGTTCAGTTCGGCCATCTTTGAGGTCATTGTCGTGGCCAAGTTGTTGTTAGCCGTTTCCGTCTTCGCTGTTAATTCGGCCTTCATTTCTTCCATCTTCCCGGTGATGTTGTCCTTAGCCGTCCTGATTAGTTTCAGTTCCGCGGCCAGGTTATTTCTAGTCTCCAGCTTCTCTGTTAGGCTGTTCTTTGCCGCTTCTGTTTTTGCAGCGAGGTTTTCAGTTGCCGTCCTCATTTCTTTCAGTTCCGCCGTCATTTCCGCCATCATCTCTAAAATTTTCTCCAATGCCGCGTCCATGGTTGTAATGTTCGGTGATGTTATCTTCCCGCTTCCTGACACCAGTGTGACTTTGTGGGTTCGTGAAATGAAAAGTCCAATTTCACCACTCAAAAATGTTCTTTATTTCCACCGACTTACAGTTTAACACTTGCCAATTACACAAGATTGCGTACTGCACACAGTTACAATTTACCAGTCCGTCCGTTACAATTTCACTTGTCCTCGCGATTACATAAACTCCGATGCACATACCAGTTACGTACAGTCTTCCGTTGCACAATCCTTTCGTTCATTAACACGTCACTAACACTGCCTTCTTACACCAAGAACTGTCCTCACTCACACACTAACCAACCGACTGACTGACTGACTGACTAGCTGCAGCCCCTTTTATAAGCATCTCGCCGTCTTCTAGACGTTTCCAGATGATGAAAGATCCCGTAATTTCTGGAACCAGGTGGAAGAGAAACAGACCGCACAATTATGTTTCTTTCCCCAGTCGTTCCTGTCACCACTACAAAACAAACGAGGGGAGGGCGTAGCTAACATTCACCTCCCCCGTCTTCCGCTCGCAGCTGCTTTACAGGGTGTTCCAACGGTCGCGTTACACTGCTCCCTCCTCAAAGCTGTTCGCCCCGAACAGCCCCAACGTAGCGTGCGAGGCGGTCCAGGTGTACCACCAGCATCTGCTCGGAGTCTCAGCCAGAAGTAGCGCTGCCGTAGTTCGTGAATCATTCGGTTCGCTCCCAGGTGTCCTCCTGAAGTACCGGCGTGTTCTTCCTCCAAGACTTCCGGGACCTTGCTCCGGGGAAGTACCAACTGTTCTCTCTGCGCCTTCCCATCGGGTGACTCCCATACCCGGAACAGCACGCCCTCTCTGGTCTTCAACGAGTCCCATCGGGCCCAGTGCGACTTGTAGGTGGCGCTCCTCGGTGCGATGTCCTCTCAGGTTGGCCTCGTCCCTGCGTCTACTTCCCTCAAGAGTGGCCCCAAGTCTGCGTCCGCCAGCTGCTCCCTCCTCAGGCCTGCGCTATCCCAGCCTTCAGCAGGCACTGCCACAACTACTCGGACTGCTGCGGCACGCTCCTCCTCTTCCACTCTTGTGCGCTCGTGGCCGTCCTGGATCTGCGATAGGACACCTCCAATGCAATGGTCGCTGGCGTCGGTGTCCACAATGAAGGCGCCACCCGGTTGTGGGAAACCCAAAATTGAAGCACTGCACAGGGTCCCCTTCGGGTGCTGGAAAGCGTCTTCGGCGTCCTCCGTCCACACATAAGGCCGGTTTTCCTCCGTCAGGCGGGTGAGGGGTTTTGCGATGTTGTCGGCCTTTTCCTCTAAATCATTAAGGCGGTCGTCTACTTGACCCTTCCGCTTGCCCAGGTTTGCGACGTCATCCCTCACGCCGGCCAAACGTTCCTCAAACTTTGCGGCGAGAGCCTCGTTCGCCGCCTTCATTTCCGTGTTCAGTTCGGCCATCTTTGAGGTCATTGTCGTGGCCAAGTTGTTGTTAGCCGTTTCCGTCTTCGCTGTTAATTCGGCCTTCATTTCTTCCATCTTCCCGGTGATGTTGTCCTTAGCCGTCCTGATTAGTTTCAGTTCCGCGGCCAGGTTATTTCTAGTCTCCAGCTTCTCTGTTAGGCTGTTCTTTGCCGCTTCTGTTTTTGCAGCGAGGTTTTCAGTTGCCGTCCTCATTTCTTTCAGTTCCGCCGTCATTTCCGTCATCATCTCTAAAATTTTCTCCAATGCCGCGTCCATGGTTGTAATGTTCGGTGATGTTATCTTCCCGCTTCCTGACACCAGTGTGACTTTGTGGGTTCGTGAAATGAAAAGTCCAATTTCACCACTCAAAAATGTTCTTTATTTCCACCGACTTACAGTTTAACACTTGCCAATTACACAAGATTGCGTACTGCACACAGTTACAATTTACCAGTCCGTCCGTTACAATTTCACTTGTCCTCGCGATTACATAAACTCCGATGCACATACCAGTTACGTACAGTCTTCCGTTGCACAATCCTTTCGTTCATTAACACGTCACTAACACTGCCTTCTTACACCAAGAACTGTCCTCACTCACACACTAACCAACTGACTGACTGACTGACTGACTAGCTGCAGCCCCTTTTATAAGCATCTCGCCGTCTTCTAGACGTTTCCAGATGATGAAAGATCCCGTAATTTCTGGAACCAGGTGGAAGAGAAACAGACCGCACAATTATGTTTCTTTCCCCAGTCGTTCCTGTCACCACTACAAGACAAACGAGGGGAGGGCGTAGCTAACATTCACCTCCCCCGTCTTCCGCTCGCAGCTGCTTTACAGGGTGTTCCAACGGTCGCGTTACATTATGTTTCAATTCAGTAAATTTTGTTTTATACTTTGCTGCCATTCTTTCTACCATATTATCAATATAGATATTAAAGAGTATAGGCGATAGAGGGCATCCTTGTCGTACTCCTTTATGTCCACTGCTTCTGTTTTCCTTCCACTCTTTATTATTGCTATTGTAGTGTTTTTATACCTAACCTTGTACAGCCCTTATTAAATGTGCTGGTATTCCAAAATTTTCCAAGGCCGCGCCGTGGTTCAGTGGTTAGACCGCTTGGCTCTCACCAAGGCGGCCCGGGTTCGATCCCAGTTGACCGCAAAGTGAGATTTGTGATGGACAACACGGCGCTGGGTCGGGTTTTCTCCGGGATCTCCGGTTTCCCCCGCCATCTCATTCCACCGGTGTTCCATCTTCATCTCATGTATCATCAGTGTCACCGCCTGCGGTGCCGTATGTAGTAAAAGCGGGCGTTAAACACTACGCATTTCACATTTCACAATTTTCCATCGCTATACAAATTAAAACAGAATCGAAGTCCTTAACATAGTCAACAAAGAGCATAATTGTGTCAAAATTAGATTCTTTGTGTTTTTCAATTAGTTGTTGAATTATAAATATACTATCTGTGCATGATCATCCTTTTCTAAATCCGTTTTGGGCCTCATGAAGCCGTGCTTCCACTATTGTACTTATCCTTGTTGCAACTATTTTAGCATATAGTTTATACACTGAGCACAGCAGACTAATTCCTCTGTAGTTGTCACATTTTTCTCTATCGCCTTTCTTAAAATTTGGTATCACCAACGCTGTATTCCATTCTTCAGTGATATGCCCATACCTCCAACAAAAATTAAAGAGATCAAGCAATCCGCTATATAAACACACAGGTGCATATTTTATGAGTTCCAAATTTAATTGATCATATCCAGCAGCTTTCTTATTTCTACTAAACTGCATCATGCTGTTAAATTCGTGTGTTATTGGATTCATATTTTCATCCGTGGTGAAAAATTATTCCATTCTTCAGTGATATGCCCATACCTCCAACAAAAATTAAAGAGATCAAGCAATCCGCTATATAAACACACAGGTGCATATTTTATGAGTTCCAAATTTAATTGATCATATCCAGCAGCTTTCTTATTTCTACTAAACTGCATCATGCTGTTAAATTCGTGTGTTATTGGATTCATATTTTCATCCGTGGTGAAAAATTTTACTTCCTTTTCTTTCTTCTCTAAAGCACACAATTGTTGGAAATATGATAACCATTTTTGTTCTGATATAGGATTTAAATGGAGCTTATCCTTTTCTGTTTCATTCAGTTCTCTTAATATTTTATACACCCTGTACATCATGCTCTCTCTCTGTTTATTCTCCTGGTTTCTATTTTTACTATTGCTCTGAGTCGTTTATATTCTGTACCATCCTGGTCTGTTTTGCTCTGTAACCACTTTAAGTATGCTGCTACTTTGTCTTTCAGCAATTTCGCTATATCTTCATTCCACCTTTTAAAAACTTTATGGACGTATAATGTACAATTTGGACGAAATGTTGGGACACTTCCGCTTTGAAAGGATAGTCATTGAGTATATCTACACTTAACTTCAGTTGCCTACTTAGAGAACGTCACGAGTGAGACGTCAGAGTTTGTGCATGGCACAAGTTATCGCTAACGCATTTATCTTGAGAAACAAAGCTTCTTCCGGACGTTAGGGATCCCCAGATGTTACCACACTTTAACTGCATTTGACAACAATAGTGGAGTAATGCCTGGGTTATTAACTGGAAGGTGCATAAATGCAGCGCATCTACATTGCAGTTACAAGGGAGTGATTTGTTAGCATAAGTACCTTAGTCCCTCTGACATACTAGAGCTTTGTGGCTAATGGGTATACACAGTGACGCTAAGAGCGCTTATCCACACGGCACTTACGGGACAGCCAAGTATCTCCTTCCTTACTAAAAGCGCTATTCCATTTGCTCATCATTTAATAATATACATAAAAGCAGCACGTCGGCACTTGCCTGTCTGTTTCATTGGACCTTTTCTGGACGATTTCGAATAGAGCAATATTGCTTCAAACAGCTTTATCTTCAGACAATAGGCCTTTTCTAGTTACACACTACTTTAAAAGTGTTAGTTTAAGCTCTTGTTGTATACAATCATCCTAGAAAGTCAAAATGTACCAGGGTAGCTTTATTCTCAAAATAACTTATAGCTTATTATGTGTTCAAGTTATAACACCTCCTACTTTTTCTTCAGCACTGGGACAAGATAGGAACTTCTGTTTTTTTCTTAAATACACGTGGACTGTTTGAGAATACGTGGCAAAGATGGCAGCACTGTGCTATCAGTGACACCAACGAGAAACAAGGTCCACCTTTGATACTTAAAATGACGACGTTTCCATTGCAAGAACAGCGTGTAATAATTAAGAAGGAAATGAAGCTAGCTGCAGTGAAGCAATAAATATTACAGAAATGTAAATATTTGTTACAAGCGCATCACTTAACTTAAGAGATTGGTGTTAATACTTCTTGATAAAGGAGATCGATTTCACAAACAGATTTCTTGTATCTTCAGTCCACAAAAAACAACTAACCAATTAACACCAATTTCTTAAGTTAAGTGAGGCCCTTGTAACAAATATTTATATTTGTGCAAGCGTGTAATAATTCATTTTCTCATTTTTATGAAACCTATTGAAATTTATCGCCAGTTGAGTGAGGCATGTGGTGATGGTACCATGGATGTGTATAATATGCGTTCCTGGGTGCGACAGCTCAATGAAGACAGAAAGAAAGTCAATAGGTTTTTTTACTATTTACGTCTTTCAATCTTAAGTCATATCGGACGATGAATGAAAGGGGTGAAATGATGCTCAAATGAGTCCGGGGTTCATTGAGCTTACACTTACCCAATATTCGTCAATGAGGATAAGGGAAAACCCCGGAAAAATCTTATCCAGGTAAATCTCCCTCACTAATATTCGAACTCAGGACCTCTTGAACGTGAGGCAGACACACTAATATCTACCCTACCGAGGCGGGCATGCCTCTCTCAACTGGATATGAATTTCAATAGGCGTCACACCACTAACATGGAGAAACCGAATGATTGCACGCTGTTCTCGCAATTTTAAGTATTAAAAACAGTCCTAACTCTCGTCGGTGCTACTAGAGTTCTATGCACTGTACAGTGCTGCCACCTCTCTCATGTATTCACAGAGTCCACGTGTATTTAAAAAAAAAACAGAAGTTCATATTGGGTGTGGACGATTTACGTCCAAAATAATTTACAATAAGTTCATGGCATTTCCTGACCTGGCATTGGACCCAGAGATGTGCGCTGTGATTGCCGCCATAGAAGCATGTGATATTTTGAACAAGCTGCAAGGCGATTTCTTTTGACTTTCTCTTTTTTGTCGTTGCTGTGTGTATACTCTTGTTGTGTAATTTCATGCTCCCTACAATCTTATCCTGGATTTCAAGAGACAATATTTTCCAGAGGCAGACCTATCAATTTTCGTCTGCAATTTAAGTATCATCTTCGTTGGTGACAAAATGCGCTTCATCACCATTTGCAGAAGATTTATGTTTCAGAGTACTAGTATGTGACGAAGTAAAGGGGTCCTCAGATTTTAGGGGACCTTTGGGTACTTTGTTATCGAGTTGTCTGGGCTGAATCTGCTCTCTAATGTAAATTTTGTTGTGAAACTGGATGCTTTTCTCAACTCTCCATTGTTCGTTTAAGATTCAATTTATTTTCTGTATAATATAAAGCATCAACCAGGCTTGTGGGCCGTGGTCTACTGGGCTCATTCATCTTCCCAGACGTTTCGTCTGCGTCTGCGGCAGACATCTTCAGTGGCAGTGCGATCGGAGTATCCTGGCGGAAGTCTCAACAGCAACTGAGCAACAACAGCATCAGAGCAACTCAGTACCACGTTTGCTCACGTTACATCAAAAACGTGTTCAAATGAACATTTCTAACGCTCTGTTGGCACAGTTTAGTCGCAATAAATATGATTTTTGGCACCGATTAATTACCCTAAATGAAACTTGGATACATTATTTTACGCCCGAAACAAAAATACAGTCCAAGCAGTGGATTACAAAGGGGAAACCGGCTCCAAAAAAGCAAAAACTGTTTCTTTCGGCAGGGAAAGTGCTGGTGACTGTTTTTTTGGATAGTCATGGAGTCAGTTTAATCCATTATCTTCAAAAAAGAAAAATGATTACAGGATCAGGCATCATTACTTGACATGCTGAAGGCCGAACGTGAGGAAAAACGGCCACATTTGCAGAAAATCAAAATTCTGTTTCACCTAGACAACGCACCGTCTCACAGCTCAGCTGTTGCAATGAAGAAAATCCACGAATTACGGTTTCAACTGATTGACCATCCGCCTTAGTCACCAGACCTAGCCCCATGCGACTTCTTTTAGTTCCCTCATCTGAAAATTGCGCACGGAGGACAGAGATTTTTGTTAAATGTAGAGACAATCACCTTTTTGAACAATTATTTTGCAGAGAAAAACGCCAAGCACTATTTGGAGGGGTTGCAGACATAGGAACACCGCTGGGAGATGTTACAAGGAGAGTATATTGAAGAAAAAAAAAGAATTATGAAAAAATGTCCTTATCTTTTTTAGGCGGAAACTTTTCAAACCACCCTCGTAATCTAACAAACTCAATGAGACGCTTTAGTTTAAGTAATACAAAGTTCTAACTCACATATGCTCTCCCGTGCTGTCTTTTTGCTATTTAGGTTTTTCGGAGGAGAAAACATCACGGTTGCTTATGTAAGAAGCGATCTCAAGTACTGCGAACTTTCTCAAGGAATTAAAATTGACAACGTCACTTGTAATATCTCTAATATTTCTTGTTCTATTCCAAGAGTATGGAACACTATTTCCATGGATTCACATCACAAGCATTACCACGATATTGGTTTCCCTTATTTACACTGATGCGGTGAGTGTATTTTCGAATTAAATATGGGGGCTCTTCAATCAAGAATGATCACAATTTTTTTGACAACGTACCTTTACTAATCCTCATAATTTTTAAGGTCCTTCTCAAAATAATCACCCCTGAATGCGATGCACTTGTCCCAGTGTTTCTGCCAGTCTTCAAAGACATGCTGGAAAACATTTTTGAGAGATCCTTCAAAATCGCCTCCGCAGACTTCACCACTGCTTCTGATGATGGATAATGCCTCACACGAAAGCGTTTCTTCAAGTTAGGGAACAGAAAATGTCAATGGGGTTAAATCCGGACTATAGAGAACGTGAGGATTGCACTTCACGTTGATTTTTGCAAGGTATTCAGCAACATTATTTGCAATATGTGGCCGCGCATTATCGTGGTACAGCATCCAGCCTGCTTCACGGAAATGTGGTCTTTTGCGCCTGATATGAACGTACAATGTTTTCAGGACATACGTGTAGTATTGTCCACTTACTGATGTGTGTGCAGGTATAACATGCTGATAAACCATTCCATGAATATCAAAGAATGAGATGACCATAACTTTCCCAGCAGAAGCAACCACTTTTGCTTTTTGGAGGTTGGTGATGAAGGAGAATTCCACACTGAGCTTTGCTGTTTGCTTTCAGGATCAAAATGATGTAGCCAAATTTCATTAGCACTGATTACGTTTGAAAGAAACTCCGGATCTTCCTATAAGATCAACTTTAACTGCATGCAGACCTGCATGCGAATGTACTTTGTTCGGGAATCAACAATCTTGGAACCCATCGCGCATAAACACGTCTCATGTGTAATGTTTCTGTCACCAATGTGTGGGTGGTACCCAATGAAATGTTCAGTATTTCAGAAAGTGATCTTAAGGTAATTCGTCGATCCTCTCTCACAATGGCAGCAGTAGTGTTGATGTTTTATTCCGTAAGTGCAGTAACTGGAGCACTGGATCCACCTTCCTTTGAAATTTTAATGTCTCCCCTCTTTAAACATTTTAAACCACCTTCGAGCTGTGCTGTAGGGAAGAACAGACTCTGCATAGGCCTCCTGTAACGTTGTATAGGCCTCAACTGAAGATTTGTTGAGACGAAAGCAGAATTTCAAAGCCACATATTGTTCCTCTCGTGTCGCCTCCATTGCAGCGATAGGTGATACTTAACATGTCTGAATTTGCCTGGTTCTCACAGGCGGGAACCAGGAGTACCAACAATGAAACTACTACGGCGTATTTGTTTCACATTAATCTAACAGAATATAATAAGATTGAATTTTAGTGTGAAAAATTATGACCGTAAAAAGTTATGATCATTCCTTATTGAACAGCCCTTGTAATTGCTTCTTGGTAAAATACAGAGTTAAGATGTATTTATTTGCGAGTTTTGTGAAATTCTATTGCGTTTGTCCTGGTTTTCAGCACTTCGGTTGGATTATGATCTCGGTTAGTTGTTGTCTAGAGAATAAACACTGTCGGGAACACAACTTTGGTCATTAATAATGTCCAGCATTATTGCAGGTTAACTTAGGGATTATACGGCCAACATATATTGCGGTGGCTTTAGCTGCTATAAAGCGTTGAACGCTGCAAAAACAAATGAAATGATTGCCTATATACGCATCTCAACGTTATGCTTTGATGTATCTAACATTGCTATTAATGAAATCGTTGGCGAATCTCGAGGTAACATGAGAAACTAAAAAATATATCACAGTACGGTACCAACTATTTTAAGTGAGAAGCTAAATACAACTACTTTGTTTACTTCACATGACGTGGTTTGCCATGGATATAGCAGTACTGCAATTGCATCCAAATTGAGTTTGTACTAATTTACAGAATGCAGAAGTTGCGGAGTACTTCTGAAGGCAGAAAAAAGTTCAACTATAGTTCTAATAGATACGAGCGTGGGTTGATAAGTCGCGGGCCTCACATGGAGATGACGCCCTTGGGCCAGTTTGACGGATAGCATCATATAGTTTAACTCGAGACTAGCCTCTATCCATAGTTACAGGTCATTGGTTTGTTCAGTTTTGAATGGAAGCATTTTAAAGTAAACAATTGTACAGGTTTCACTAAAATGGAGGATTTCGAGAAAAGAGCGGTGATTAAATACTTCTATTTGAAAGGTTTAATGCTTAAAGATATCTAGGAGGAAATGAACAGTACAGTGAAGGACTCTGCACCTTTATATACAAGGATTAAAAGGTGGCTTGCAGAGTTTAAAATGGGACGTACGAGTACTAGTAATGGGCCTCCCTCGGGACGACTTGTGGAAGACATAACTCCAGAGATCGTTTAGTATTAGAAGATCGCAAATTAAAGCTGTTTGAGATAGCAGAGCCTGTAAACATACCAAAAGAACGTGCAGCTAATATTTAAGTAATGTTTTGGGCATTCACAAGGTCTGTGCAAGACGGGCGCCACGTTTCTTGACATCTGATGAAAAGTTTCAAAGCAAAACTGTTTCTGTTAAGAATTTGGGGCTCTACCGTAAAATTACAGTGACTTTTTGTGACGCTTTATTAACATGGATGAAACTTGAATACGTCACTGTACTCCAGGAAGTAAATCACAATAAACACAGTGGACTGCGGCGGATGAACTAACTCCAAAAAAGGTAAAGTATATTTTGTCAGTTGACAAGGTTATGGTGAGTGTTTTCTGGGATGCACAGGGAATTATTTTTATTGACTACTTGAAAAAGGGTAAAAGTATCACTGTGACTGCTACGCAAGCTTACTGCAACTTTTGAGCGATAAGGTGAAAAGCACAAGACCTCATTTGACAAAGAAAAGTATCTTGTTTCTTCACAACAATGCACCGGACCATAATGGGAAAATGTGCAAAGTAAAGTTCTAATGGATTGAACATCTATCCAATTCACCAGATCTAGCACCCAATGACTGTCACCTGTTTCCGAATCTCTACAAATTTCATGGAGAACGAAGATTTCACAACAAAGATGAGGTCATTGATGTGGTGAACAGCTGTTTTGAGGATCATGATACATCACACTACAGAGATGGTTTAATTAAATTAGAACACCGATATGACAAAAGTACGAGGTATGTCCAGAAAGTAAGTTCTGTTTGGTCATAAAATTAAATTGTGTAAAGATACAGAAAAATTATTTATTGCACAAAATTCTACAAATCTTAAACTACTTTTCCACATAACTGCGGAAATTTTGCAGGCATTTGTCATAGCGAGGCGCAAGTTTTTGTATATCTACTTCATAGAAGTTTGCCGCCTGTGTCTTCAACCAGTTGGAAACATTTTCTTTCAGCTCTTCGTCATTGTTGAAGTGCTGACGGCCAAAGAAAGATTTGAGATGCAAAAACAGATGAAAGTCGCTAGCAGCGAGGTCAACGCTGTACGGGGGGTGGTCAAACACGTCCCAGTCAAATCCCTGTAGGATGTTTTTCGTAGCATTTGCAATGTGTGGTCGTGCGTTGTCGTGAAGAAACACAACACCTTTTGACAGCGTTCCTCGGCGCTTTTTCTCTACTGCGCGGATGCAATTTCCTAAGCATCTCGCAATAAACAACTGCTTTCATTGTTCGACCACGCGGTAAGAAATCAATGAGTAAGATGCCTTTTCTGTCCCAAAACACTGTGCACATCTTTTTTCGAGGTGTCAAGATTTGTTTCGGCTTAACCTTTGCTGGGGATGAGGTGTGCCTCCATTCCATTGACTGACGCTTACTTTCAGGGGTGTCGTAAGAAACCCAAGTTTCATCTCCTGTGACTATCTTTGTCAGAAATTCTTCGCCACCTTCATCATAACGGGTCAAAAACTGAATTGCACTACCCATCCGTTTTGTTTGTAGTTGCTCAGTAAGAATCCTTGGCACACAACGTAAGCAAAGTTTACGAAATTTCAGTTTTTCTGTAAAAATTTCATGAACTGGTGATCGTGTATTTTGGGAAAATTCCATAACGAGAGCACTAACTGTAAATTTGGTTTTCTTGGATTTTATGATGAATCGCGTGAACCAGTTTTTCTGTAGCCAAAGATGGACGCCCACTTCGTTTTTCATCGTGCACTTCGCTACGTCCTTCATTGAACTGTTGGAGCCATCTTCTCACCATTGTATCACTCATCGCATTTTGTCCGTAAACTTCGCAAATTTGCCGATAAATTTCAATTGATTCACTTTTCTAGCATTCAGAAAACGAATCACAGATCGAATTTCACAAGCGTCGGGATTTTCAATCAACACCGACATTGTAAACAAGGCGTACGTGGCTGACAGCGATCTCACAATGGTGCACGTTTCTTCCCCTTGATACAGAGCGTCTACCGCGTATGTGCGGAACTGTGATCGCAGCGCTGCAGCGGAGATAAATTGATATAGAACTTACTTTCTGGACGCCCAGAAAGGGTAGGGTATTATCGGAGATTATGTTAAGAAATAAAGAAAAACAAAGCTGTTAATATTTATTTTTTATTTTGAGGCCCGGAACTTATCAGCCGACCCTCGTATTAATTATGAGCTCATGGAAATCAACTCGTCGTTCTCGTCTGCTAACATCGAGTTATGAGCCATCCTCACTTCGTAACTCTGAATAGTGGTTAGCCCAAGTAATGCCAACTGTCAGTTATGTTGCCAAAAAGCCTTATTACCCAGTACCCTCATCTGAAGCTACTCAGCGTTCTGTACTGAGCACCATGTGCATCTCGTTTCTTCCCTTCGACACGGAGTACCCAGAAAGGCCATGAAATGCAGACTTTCTGTGAGAAGATCCATACAGTGAAAGTAGCAGTTTTCAAATATGAAACAAGAAATTTTTATTGCAGTTATTTTCCGTTGATTGCCACAGGTTAGTCGATGTCCATTCAGTAACAAATTATGACACATTTTGTAATTGAGTTATTGAGAAATTATGATTTTAAAAATAAATATCATATTTCAATATCCCTTGGGGTACATATATGTTATTTTTAATATATCAGAAATGTCAAAATTAAGTATCCACTGTATTTAAATTTCCGTTGAAACGAAACGTTTTACCTCCACGTCTTCAAACTTTAAACATCACAATTTAAATATTTGTGTATCAGGGTCCATATAACCAAGTAGCCTGTGTTAGAATTGACATTTATCAGATGTCTAAACATAACTTTTTATACCTTATACATATCATATTGCTGCGAGTCATTATTGCAGTACCGCGGCCAGCGCGCACGAAGGGACAGATAATGCACCGCGGAGATAAAAAGGCTTGCCGAAACAGATAAAGTTAGATGACCGGAGGGTTCGTGTTTCGTCTGGTGCCGTATTGTTTGTTACAGAACAGTCTACAAACTTCTGGAACCATGAATGGACGTATAAAAGGAAGCCGTGGTTCGTTAAGTGGACAGTCGTAATTAGACTCGTGCAGCTATGATTTGAAAGTGTATTCTTCTGTTTATTTAGGTGTGGAGAGGTAACGAGAGATTGTGTTGGTTTATGTTACGTCACCTTGCTGTCAAGGGTGTTCAAACAGTATGTTTCTACGGAAATAAAGAGCATTTTGAATTTCTGCAACTTGGACTTTTAATTCTACGAACCCATAAAGTCACAATATTACAACCTAAAGCGCCAACTCCTATGGCATAATCCAGTGACACCATTTTAAAAAGAAGGAAAACGGTGGCCAAATTATACAATTAGGCCGAAACCTTAATTAAAGGTTCAAACATATTTAACAAATTTAGGTAGGTAGAATCAGACTGAAGAATTCAATGACATAGCCAATGGTAGCTCAATGGTTAAGAGCAATCAGACGGAGATCGGGGGTACCGTGATAATTTCACTATGACTCATGATCAGAAGTTTGACTTTGCAAAACAGCAACAAGTTCTTGTATCATTGTACAAATACAAATGTTATCGACTTAGGAATCTCTAAATAGGTCTTCAACATCTAATGACATCACTTTGGGCCCAATTACGTTATGAGGATATACGGGAGCAAGTTATAGGTTCCTGTTCCTGTTTCTTCAGAAGACTCCATCAGTCCCACAGTCAGTCAGCTTTAGCAGACCGCAACTTGATTTAAGCACAACATTTGCGATGTATTTAGCAGCTCTTGATTCCATACCGTAATACTCTACTACGATACAGATACGTAATCAAAATACTGTCAGTGATCACCTTTTTTGGTGTTGGAGCCGCAACAAGCCAGTGCTGTGCGCGTACAAAAGAAACAAACAGAGAGCTACACGAGTGCTGAACGCTTGCCGAGAGAGAGAGACAGAGAGCAACAGAGAGAGAAAGAGACAGAGATAGTCTGCAATTTCCAGCTGCATTGTTATTGTTATTTAACTTACAACTTAATTCTAGAATAATGACAGGAGGTATAAAAGCCGCAGTGAGTCAGTACAAGCAAGTAGTGGTTGTGTGTGGGAAGCTGTTTGAAGTGTACCGCAAGTGAATTATTTTGTTTTTTTACGTGTTGTGAAGCAACGAGAGACTACATTGGTGTAAATTACGTCATTTTAGAGCCTGTGAGGTGTAAAACCGTATGTATACTGAAAGAAACAACATTTTAAACGTCTTCAAACAAGACTTTTATTCCTACGAACCCAAAAAAATCACAATACTGTGACTGCTTCGTATTAGTACGTTCTGGGGTACACTTATCCCATAAATAGCATTCAGGGAAAGGCTTCTTGTGCGTTTTCGCTTATATGTGGGTGTTTGCATAAACAGCTTAGCTAAAAATGAAATGCTCTGCGCCTTCGAAACATATCGATGAATATTTTCAAAAAGATGTACCTAAGCTATATCAGTTCATATTTTCTAAAATATTAGCACGTTTTTATTAAACTCGCCTTATATATATATATTGTAATTTACGTCCTCCAACGTTGTCATATCGGACGATGAATGGAATGCGTGAAATGATGCTCAAATGAGCCCCGGGTCCTTGGAGCTGAGAGTTACCCAACATTTCCTTTTAGGACAAGGTAAAACCTCAGAAATCACGTTATCCAGGTAACTCACCCTGACCGAGATTCGAACTCGGGACCTCTTGAACGTTAGGCAGACACGCTACCATCTACGTTACCGAGGCCGGTCCATGTATTCTTGTCTGATATAAACTGAATATCTTAACTTTTCTTGGAATTGACTGTGAAATTGGCTGTTTCATTGAATTTAGCTCAGTTTTTCATAATTAGGAAATCTTAATTCATGGAATGAAGTTTGCTCCAAACTAGTGGGATATTTTATTTACTAATGGCACTTGAAATGGTTTATCTGTAGACCTGCTCAGTAACTACATTTCTTCTACAAATTGCACTCGAAACTTGGACAATCTGTTTTGCAACGTGAGATAATACGGTCTAGCAATGGCAGAGGTGGTCGTGAAAGCTAGGATAATTTAACACTGTCATAGCCCGTTATCTCCTCCAATATTCCACATTCACTCACTGCAATTGAGATTCAAAGGAGGGGATGTGCTTGACATTCTGGACGACCGTTCGGAGTAAACTGTACGCGTGTTCAATGGGGCAATTAGGAAGCATAATGATGATGGTCAATGCAGTCTGTGGAACCAAGTTTTCTCTAAGTCGAGATCTGAATGGCAAATTACTCGTGATAAAGTACCTTCACATTTAACGTGTTTTATCAAGTCACTGTCCTTTGTTGTTTCTCTCAATGCAGACTGTTTCTTTCATTCACAAGATCACCTCCCTGTATCACAGTCAACTTCAAAATACTTAGGGAACTATATTTATAACTCATGATCCAGCTCTGTATCATTTAAAATGGATTCCTGCTGAGCTATATTTATGTCGTTATATACTCTTTGGAATTATTGTCCTTTTTGTTTATTTTGAAAAGCATTCGTCTTGCGAAGTTTACAAAGCTATCCCAAATATCTTAATAATTATTGTTAGTACTCTAGGAAGACATATAATGAAACTTTCTTAATATTTTGATAAGAAGAACTTAAGCTTTGCCCGTCAAAACAAAAGAAATAATGCTCTACTAAATTTATTTCCCTTCTAATGGTGTGAATGTCTGCTTTTGTATACAACAAATTATTAATCCGCGACTAAATATTTCTTCATTTTAAAATTTGTCCTCTCAATTACTATTTTTATCAAAGTACCCGCCTCGGTAGAGTGGTGATAGTGTGTCTGCCTCACGTTCAAGGGGTCCCGAGTTCGAATCTTGGTTCTGGTGAGCTACCTGGATAAGGATTTCCCGGGATTTTCCCTTATCTTGATAGACAAATGTCGGGTAACTGTAAGCTCCATGGATCTCGGACTCGTTTAGTATCATTTCACCCATTTCATTCATCGTCCGTTGTAGGACGTAAATTAAAAAATATCAAAGTGCTCCATATAATGGAATCTAAATGAATGTTCGGAATTTCTCCTTGTAGTTAAGAAATCAAATAGGTGACAATGTTAAGCCTTTGTTGAAAACAGTTTGTGAGATAATTTTTGAAAAACATGTTGGTGTCAGAACAAAAGTTAAACGTAAATTTCTAAAGCTAAAGCTAAAATTAGTAGCGACCTAATAACTTTTGCCCTATCATCAGAAAAGTAACGACATTTAAGACAAAATATTGCATGGCATGAGATATTCGGCATAGGATATTGGAGTTTGATCGGCACCGGGATATAAGCACTTAAACTTAACCACTGGCACGACAGCCCTAAGAGAGCCAAGGCCTACCTACCCGACTGCCGGCCTCACGCCCACTTACCCATGGCAGAGGTGGGCGATTATCCAACCGATACGGGGAGATGTGGTCAGCATCTCGCCATCCCCCAGCCGGAATGTTGGTTACCTAGCGTAAGCCCCTTACTTTCCTCACGATGCTGAGTGGGCACCGGTCTTACACCCCACCACATGGTTGGGATCGAACCCGGGCCGCTTTCCGTGGTCAGGTACCAAGGCATGATGCCTTAGCCCGGTACGCCACGGCGCAGGACGATATAAGCACTAGTAAAGTTAATATAGTGGTACAAAGAGTAACATCTGATCTACTTCCCTTATTATTTTGGTGGCCAGTAGATAACTTCAGAGTTTTAGGTATTTCTTGGTCATTTTGCTACACTGTTATCTGACCTCTCCATCACAGGGAACCCCTATTATTTTTGTAGCTAATTAATTTTATCATGCAACAAATACAGCCCATCTGGTCAAAAATATCCAAATATAATTCAATCTTAGTAAACTAAAGGTCAAATTCTAGAACGAAGACGCCCGCTTCGGTGGCGTAGATGGTAGCCTGTCTGGCTCTCTTTCAAGTGGTCCTGAGTTCCAATCACGGATAGGGTGAGATTTTCTTCCAGGTTTTCCGTTATTCTAAAAGACGAGTGTCGGATAGCTCTAAGCTCTATGGAGCCTGAGCTCATTTGAACATCATTTCACCCATTTTATTCATCGTCCTATATGACAACGTTGAAGGACGTAAATAAAAAAATGCTCCAAAGCGAAGACCATCACCACGTGAAATGTTGAAATTTTATTTTGGGATTATGTTATAACGTACGAGTATGGAAGTTCTGCAAACTATTATACAACATACTTAATCTGCATTGACAGGGAGTTTGGAACTCAAATCTACGCATGGTTACACCCGAAGGGAAGCTGGAACATCACAGATTTACATATAAGGATGTGGTAACATAATTACGGTTAGTGGTTCGTATCTTTATCCCTGATAGCGTCTAATTTAAATGATTAGCATTCTTGTGCTTGATGTCATTTCCCGCTGCAGCACAGGATGCTATTTAATAATGCTGGATATTCTAAACATTTCATAGCTCAAAATCCGATACTGTATACGACTTCTGTAGTCCTGTGTCTGCCTCTCATTTAAACATTACATATACGACTAGATTGTCATATGTTTATTGAAAGCTTTTTCGCAATCCAGTAATAAGTAGATATTCAGAAGCTAGTCGTAAACAAATCAAAACTTTCTTTACTTTCTTTAGCAATTAACTTAGGAGAGTCTTTGATCATCTTTATAGGACATCTTTTGATTTGAAATCGTTTAAGCTTCGACTTCCATTTCAATTTTACCTTGTACTTGTTTTCCTTTCCCTTTAGCTGACCTTTCTTTCACTTTACTGACAGGGAGACTTGCCCGAGGAATAAATCGAACCCAAAACCTCTGTGATACAGTTCAACGGTTACTATACACTTATCTCAATACTGATACACGCGCACACCTTTTTGGGATAGGTTTAGATATATCAAAGTTACTTATTTTTCGGATAAATATTAATAATTATTATATTTGATTTGCGTAAAATATTGTTCACGGAAGTGAATAAGCCTTTTACCTATTCGTAATGTAAAACAGCCTAGCAGAACCTTTAGGAATCCTTTTATATACCAGGTGAGTCCCCTGCCCCTATTTATTTTGAAGGTATGCAACTTGCTAAGCGACATATATGACTTACGCCTTTCTTGAATGTCTTGCAATAATTGATCTGCAGAACAGATTATAGAGAAGGGGTGCGTAACTCCGTATATAAGTGTTGTATGGGGCAGAAAGAAATCACTGTGTATGTCGATTCCAAAAACATCACAGTCAGATACAGAAAGCTGCAGTAATAATTTTAGAGAGTTTACAAAGTTTTATTCATTAGCGTACGTTCACACACAGCTTTAAACACGCCCTTGAAGGAACAACCTATCACATCCATCAGTGGACAGGAATATTGGAACACAAAATTGTAGATCTGCACAGTGAGACCATTTGGATTTAAATCTTCTGCCGACACGTGTTTTCGTTGTACGGCCATGTCAAAAAATACTAAGATTCAAGAGATAGTTTTCGCTTCTGTCACAAATAACGGCACTTTTTAGTTCATATAGTAATTGTAATGATGGATACAGTTTTTCATTTGTGTTAAAATAACCAAAACGTGCTCACAACATTGTATGGAGCTGTAAAAAGGGTGTAAAGATTCGAGCTGGGTGATGGGGTTCACGGTAACTTGTTCGTATAAGAACCGTTTTCTCGCACCGTAGCGTTGGCTAAATGGTATCATACAGGTTACTTCACCACATGGCCTCTGTAAGTTGGGTTCAAATCCTTAGTGGTAAGCTCCAAAATGTTATTACCTTTTGTTTTATATCTTGGGGCCTATAATTTGGTATTATAATACAACTAACACTTTTATAACATTATAGGTAATTACAATAATAGCCATGTTTTCCACTGGCAGATAGCTATTAGTAGATATTTTATTATGATCGGTATTGTGCTTAACCCATTCCACCAAGTTTCAAAGATTTCACAAATTAAAAGTGAAGCATAAGATTTAACCATGAAATAAAAACTATTGGATTTAATGCCGTTGACATTCTCCTAAAATGAGAGCCAAATACGTAATATGGTTTACAACACCAGAGACGGTACAGTTTGTAAGGGTCACAAAGCTAAACATGATCCCTAATACAAGATTAAGATAGTCCGTGGTTACGCTTTAAAGCTACTACTACTTGCCGTTAGGGTGAGATCGGCGCAAGTTATATGGTGAGCAAATCCCTGTAAATGCCTAATTATTAGGTTGTAATTCTTATGTCTTTGGCTCATAGGTAAACTAATAGCAACAATAAAAAATTAGTAACTAAAATACAGACAATGATGATTAGGAGGAGGGAAAAAAACGTTGTGACGTCGTTTGGAGCCTAGCCATCGTATCACCGCATTCTAGCAACCTAAAGCACTCCAGCAGTTACCACGTACTCTCTGTTGCTCTTTGGGAAAGCATTGGTTTATCACATTGCTAGTATTATATGCATGAAGAGACATCGTTTAATTTAAGCTTGGCGCTCATTCAGGGCTGTAAGTATTAATGTTGGGTGCGTAGAGTATCTAATAGAATAGCAGAACTGCAATAACGGCATATATGCTAACAGGCTCAATGCTTTCGTATTAGTCAATACACCGTCGGTCGCATAGATAAGAATAAATAGGGGCAGCTGTCTCACCTGGTACATTTGGTAAGGTCGACAGTACAGTAACTTTCTCCCTCCGAAAAAGGCATCCAGTGGATACTAAAATTCTGAGAGAGGGAGAGAGATGAATGATAGAAGCGTCACCGGGGCTATACCAATTGCAGGGTTTCGCTACGATGTAAGAGAAAGGTCCTAAAGTATCCAAAATGAACAAGAATCCTCACTTGCGACCTCTGCCTGAGCAGGTGGTTGCATAAATGTCCTTCAGCAACTGGTCACTAATTTGACAGAAGGAACCTATGGCAGAGAAGGTCTTATAGGCACGTGAAAGGCGTTTAACTTCCAGAATGCAGAGTTGAATGGTCGGAGACGCACTGGAGTTATACAGTAGGAGCAATGATCCTAACCGTACAATGACTTCCCTTTCTAACCGGGAGCAACACTGTGCTAAGAGAAATGAAGTAGTGTAGGATGTGTCGGCTCATATCAAATTCCGTAAAAGACAAGTCGACGTAACGAAAGGGACCCGAATTTTACCGTGATATAATGAGGAAAATCACACAAAACCCAGGAACAGATTGGTCAACACGTGAATGGTGCCCGGAGATATCGCTATTTCTCTGTTTGGCAGTAGACATATATAAATAGGAATGAATTGTTTTCCAACAGTTCATTTGAATAGGTACACATTCATTAAAACTTTTTAGCACAGCATATTTAGTTAAGTTGGCAATATAAATGAACGCATAGACCCAGAGGGTCCACAGTGCTGCAGGGCCATAAAGGCAGCAATTCCAGCATGTCTTTGCTAAACCAGTGACAAATTACTAAACGATAATGTTAAACAGTTAATAGGAAAAACAAGCGTTGTTTGCTGCTATCGACTGCGAGGATTCCCTGTAGGCATCATTCGCCATTTGCTCTCATCAGACACCAGTTACACATCGCTTCATTCCCTCTATTTTTCTTTCAGCCATGGTTGCCTGTAATGGCAGCCAAGAATCCCCTGTAGCACTTCCATTTTAAATAACTAAAATAGTAACGTTTTTAAAGGTTAGATACTGCTTAAATAAATTATGAATCGTATTTCAGGTTTAAACAAGTAGCAAGATAAATATATAAACTTGCACAGTTTATCTTTACCTTCGCTCCAATAAATAAATGAACATATTTAATACAATGTCCGAGATCTCGGAGAAAACCAGGTGAAAAAACGATTAGAAATCGACTTTTCGAGAGTGTGCATCTCTCCCATCATCAGGACATTTTAATAAATGTTATAATCACACATGTATCACTGTATAAGTCACATATAGACAAAGACAAAACACTACCAATACTCGCATCACTAAACATTAGATTGTTTTCATTAAATTAATAGCCACATCAGGAGATGGCATGAGTATTGTCGCGAACCCGTTATCTACGATAGCGCGGCTACAAAGTGTCGGTAAATAAAGATAACGGAGGTAAAGGACTTGCCGGCGCAGATTAAGTTACGCTTCTGGAAGGTTCGGATTTCGTCATTTGTTATTCCAGAAACATATAGTGATTGTACGGAACAGTCGGCTTCTGATTTGTCCCAGAAATCTCTTGAATTTATGAATGAGATATCTATAAGAGATTGTGACACGTCAACGGACAGTTGTACATCGAGAGTGAGGGTAAGCAGAAAACAGATGTAAGAGTGTTGTAACGAGAGCTGATCAGAACGCTGTTTCTTATTGTCATCGACCTTGGTAGATTGTGGTGTGTATGTGACGTAATGTTGTTAGTGAGAACTGAACAGTGTATTTCTACGTAAATAAAGAACATCTAGAATTTCTGCAAATTGGACTTTTAATTCTATGAACCCACGAAGACAAAATATAGAAAATTAATTGGGTCAAAGACACGTAACTGCTTAACTTGATGATCAAGCTGTATATATCTGTGTTTCTCAACGACTGGGAGTTCTCAAGACATTGGCCCACAGAGCTTTGTCTGTCGCTGATCCCAGCCACTTAAAACAAGAATTACAGCACCTGAGACTCACTTTGCGTCAAAACGGCTACTCCGAATATAACGTTGAAGCATCGATCACCAAAGTTAGGAAAGGGAAACCTGTAATACAGCAAACGTCAGATAAGCCTACCGCTACAGCCTACATCCCGTTTACCGGCAATCTATCCGGCAGAATCAGCAGCCTCGATCACCAAAGCTAGGAAAGGGAAACCTGTAATACAGTAAGCGTCAGATAAGCCTACCGCTACAGCCTACATCCCGTTTACCGGCAATCTATCCGGCAGAATCAGCAGCCTCGATCACCAAAGCTAGGAAAGGGAAACCTGTAATACAGCAAGCGTCAGATAAGCTTGTCGCTACAGCCTACATCACGTTTACCGGCCACCTATCCGGCAGAATCAGCAGAATTCTCGCCAAATACCACATTCGGACCATCAACAAGCCACATCCGAAGATTAAACATCTGTTGAGACCAGTGAAAGACAAACTGGACTTCCAAGTTCCGGGAGGACACCATATTAAGGACAAACCGGAAGAACCATTGCTACCAGAATAAACGAACATGAACGGAGCATTGGTTTAATGCAACCTGAGAAGTCTGGTTTTGATAACCCCCATAGAGCCAAATTTCGGGAGACGGCCATCTTGGCAAAATGTAACAGTTACTGGGAGCGGAGAGTTAAGGAGGCTTTGGCCATTTCCTCCGAAAAGAGCACCTTAATGGTGATGCTTAATTTCAGTTCAGCTCCTCTTGGAAATGGTCTTAAAAATGGAAATCCGTTGGCCTCGCACCAGCCGGTCTGACATGATCCAGTGAGTGGAGAACGTTGTTTTTGAGGATCGACTATTGAGCATCTTCAGATCTTCATGCAGGATTGTGTGCACAGATCCCACGGAAATGCCAATTTTGGAGGCGATGTCTGAAACTGTCTTGGTTTGTTGTCACACGATGTTCTGCCTTCATTGAACTGTAGCACCTAAGAACGCACATTAGACACATCCATGGTACCATCACCACATGCCTCACTCAACTCACGATGCATGTCAAACCACGAAAATGGAGAAAATGAATGATTACACTGTTCTTGCAATGAAAACGTCGCCATTTTAAGTATCAAAAACAGTCCTTACTCTCGTCACTGCCACTAGAGTTCTATGCTCTGTACAGTACTGCCATCTCCGTCACGCATTCATAAAGAGTCCACGTGTATTTAAAAAGCCACAAGTTCCTAACTGGTCCCAGTCCTGAAAAATACAGAGGTGTTATAGCTTGAACGCAGCTCTTATAGGACATTTATTTTTTAGTTCGTTTGACCGGACAAGAATCTTTTTGTCCAATTATCCTATTATAGGATTTTACAGAAATTCAAGCTATACATATTTCATTCAACTTCGTATGTCAAATTTTTGATACGGTACAATACCTCCCCTATCTATGTAACTTTCTTTGGTATAGTCTATACAAGATAATTCTAAAATGTGCAATACTTTAGGAATAGCAAGATGCTATAACATCTCCTTTAAAAATGAAGAAACAAACAGGAATATATAGCTTATAAGTTGAATTATTTTGATCTAATAGTATTCTTTAGAAGGAAAAATAGTTTATGTTAAATACAAAATTATTGCCCTCTTTATATTTGTTCCAATATTACTCTTAACTGAAGTAGCTCGGAAGCTTTAGCGTTTTCGATTGGGTACTTCACAAAGCTGCTGTAAACTGCACGTCAAAATGATGAACAAAACATATTTCTCGTTACTAAGAAAGGCAGCACAAAACGGGAGGCAAATTAAACGTCTTGTTGACATCTCGCTAAATTTTGGGATTGTATTAAATTAGTATGCTAATTAATATTTAATGTTTCAGCAGTCGAGGAACAGCGCCATGGCTAGGTCAGTCAGTTTCCCTTGTTTAAAGATCTCTTGGTGAAAGCAAAGAAGATACTGAGTCTAAATTACTGGAATAGTGTTGCATTTTTCTTTCTTTTGGGTTTAGCGGTCCATTTAATGTAAAGGAAAGAAGAGAAAGCAATTTGCGAACCTGCTTTCTCATTTCCCTTCCATTTTTCAAAGCTGTAAGAAAGCCAGAGTTATTATCACGAAGGTCAGACAATTTATGCAGCCATGCGTGTTTCTTAAAGCGCAACGTGCTTTCAGCTTCGCAGCTTTTTCTTTTTATTCTAGCGCGTTTTACTTTTGGTTATTTCTTTGCCTCGAACACATTACCTTAGTTTCGCTGTTCTTTTCCAGATGTGCTATGAAATGCAACACAGCTCGTGTATCAAAGGTTACAAAACAACTGAATCGCTTAAATTCTACCAGCATAACACTACTGATAGTCATCTAGCCCATAAAATCTAAAATATAAGCTCTAATTTTACGCCTAAATATTAATTATCAATACGTTGACTGGGGGATAAACCTTACTTTGGAAAATCTTATTTTAAGTATGCTTTTCCAGAATATACTACTGGAATGTCACTAAATGCTCCTAGCCAATCTCACGTTTTTCAAATACGATCTCCATATTTTGTTAAACATGGATTTTATGAATATTTCGGAACTAACACTCCTCCACTCAAAAAGTACTCAACTAAGGGCAATCACTGTTGACTTTGATTCTGTGAAAGTGATCTTAACCCTGTAAAGTTTTAAGGTAATCTGAACTATTTAGTTATTGTTAAAGCTTTGAAATACTTATCAATCTATTGTCACGAGGGATCGTTTTGCCGAAGCGAGCCGGCAGAAAGAGAAAGAGACAAATAGCGTTCAAGCCACGCCCACTCATCTGATTGGTTGGCACTTGCTTAAGGAGTGGTAGAAAGAGCAACAGACGGAGAAAGGGATGGTGATAGTCTGGATTATTCTTGCTCCTCCGCGAGGGTAGGTGAGGCTTCGTTTAGCTTCGTGTGACGTCGACAGGTTTCGGGAAACCTCCTGATACTGCGATTGGTGTATATAAGCGGGTGCACTGGACCAGGAGCAGCAGTACCGCAAGGGCCAAGAGAAGAGTTGCCGTGTGGACCTGTGGAAGACGGACTTGAAAATTGCGTACGTGCGTGCTACGTAATTCTGCAGTTATCAGAGGTGTACAAAGTGTATTTCTACGAAATTAAAGAACGATTTAAGTTTCTGCAAGTTGGACTTTTAATTCTACGAACCAAAAAAGTCACAGTATCATCATTGTACGCTTAAACTATTGAGATAAAAGCACTAATAAAGTACTACCTACGTACTATTATGTGTTCCAAATGGGAAGAGTTTCCACCTGTAGTGAATTAGATGCGTAGGAGCCTTCTGCGTTGCCAGCTCGTTACCGTTCACTATTTTTATATATCCCTCTCTCTCACACTTGCCAGTCTTCTTGGCACTAGACGTAAGGGAGCGCAAACTAAATTTTCCAAAACCTTATAATAATGCAGTTGTTCAAATCACAATTGCAACATTGACACTCGTATATTGAGCAAATGTTTAAATATTTAGCTTAAAATACGTATAGTTAATGAATTACCTATTTTTATAATCCATCAAAAGCGCCAGTGACGCATCCATATAGCTATGAATGTATGAATGGAATGGGTGAAATGATGTTCAAATGAGCCCGGGCTCCATGGAGCTTAGAGTTACCCGTCTACGAGTTATTCGTCTATCAGGATAAGGGAAAACCTCGGAAGAAACCTCATACATGTATATTTAGTTAATTGATGGCTAATTGGCCATGGTAGCTCAATGGGTTAAAGGGACTGGACGGAAACCAGTAGATACGTGGTTCAAATCCCGGCCGTGGCATTGAATTATATCATGTTGACTCTATCTATCGAAAACCTTAGTCTATATACGGCTAGTGTGAAGAAATGATTAATTTCCGGCAACTAACGTAGTCATTTGTAATGTTTTCTGCATTAAGAATGCGGTAGGTTGATGCATTTCCAAAATAGAATAACTTGGCAGCTCCAAGCATTTATATAGATCTTCCCGCTGGGCAACTAAGACAGAGAAGTTGCCTAAGGATCAGGGGCCCAGAATACAAACAGCGCTCAGGACAGACATTATCCCATCTGAAAGACACAAAAGTCAAAGAGCCGTCAACCATTAATTATCTTTATTGTATTATATTTTGTCTATATTATTTCAATAACATTGTTTAATTGATATTTTTGTTATATGAATAGTTTTATGAAAATATAAACTTTCGATATGACAATTGTGTTTATTCTTCCACAATGAAAATGGTAAATAACTAGAAAATTCAAGAGTCACACTACATTACGGTTTTAATTGCTCTGAATTGTATAAGAATGCGGATAAAGTGAACTAAGGAGAAAAACTAACGCTTGGGACAAAAGTCAAATTGAGCCACGTAACTGTGGTATCGCCAAAAGTGAATTGATAGCCCTTCCATCAAACATGGTATAAATCACTTTGAGTGATACTTTAATGTGGCCCGCGGCATTTCCCTGCATAAAATAACCGCGTGATTTTTCATCGGGTGACAGATCATTAAACGTGGTTGCAGAAGGAGATTTATATGCCCCGATGAATTAAAAGCTTCTTCGACTAATACGTCGTCTGTATTTCACAAGCTCTTCCTGTGAGGCATGATGGAGTATACTTTTATTAACAGTATAGTAGCACTTACTGCATTACAATGTTTCAAAATAAAGCAATAAGAAATGCTTCGATATCTTCCATTTGACCAATTGAATCCCTAAGGCGAATTCTTCCCTGATGAATGCTTCAGAAGTATCTAATATTATGATGCGCAGTACCGAAACATCAATTTATTTTGGTTAAGGTATTTAAGGTGAGGCGGTACGCCCTAACTCGCTTATGTTAAAATATACAACTTTCTGAAACTATTAACAGTACATACATGAAAATCCTATATCATATTATGTGGTCCTTGGGGTAGCCATTGATCTACAATTAGGCTTGTATTTACAGTTTGAAGCAAAGTATGTATATATATATATATATATATATATATATATATATATATATATATATATATATATATATATATATAATTTGTGGGTTCGTAGAATTAAAAGTCCAACTTGCAGAAATTCTAAACGTTCTTTATTTGCGTAGCAATACTCACAGTAGCAGGTCACAGCAGAAATACGTCACATACACAATTACAATCTATCAAGGTCGATGACCACACAAACAGCGTTCTGATTACATCAGCTCTCGTTACAACATTCTAAAACTGTTTACTGCTTACTACGTTTACTAATCTTCACGACTGCCTTTGGCGAGTCATGGCTTCCTTAAATACCCTCGCTGTTAATTCCAGACTGTTCCAGAACAATAGAGAAACCCAACGCTCTCCATCAATCGAGATATCAACATAATGTTTTAACTTTATCTGTTTTGGCATGCCTTTTATCTCAGTGATACACTATCCGACTGTTATCTTTATCTGCATGCTCTTTGTGTACACAAGCCGCGCTTATCTCTCTGCACCGAGCCTTCTGTGCGCCTTGCCGCGACAATATAATTAATTAAATTACTATGTTTGTAGATTCACAGCATTTCTGAAGCTACTTTTATAATCTGTAAACGTTATATGTGCATATCTCCAATAGTTTATGATAAAATGGGGTAAATGTTTAAAAAAATAGTTTTAAGAAAAACAACCTTAAAGTTTCTAATAAGCACTATACCTTAAAATTTACTCTGGAGGTTGATTAAAACAGCTTAATTATTTTCATTTAGTAACACAGCTTCCTTGGCAGCAGCTCTTACGGATTTTCCTGCAACCTTTTGCAGGCTATTTCCTAAAAGTGTTGTACATTTGAAACACTCTGTAGGGGGATTTGGTAAGTTCATAAACAAGTTTCACATTGTTTTCATAGAGGTCACTATTAGCACACTGTTGTGAAGATAAAAATCACGTTTCATACCTATAATTCAAGCACATAATTTTCAATTTATTCCCTATAGTAGTTACTGCACTCCATTTTTCTTGTAACCTAACCTCACCACCACATATTCTACATGACACAGTTTCTTCTAGCACTCGTCTTAAACTGCCTAAATCTATCACAATATTAGACTGAATACAGTCTTCAACACAGTTTATATTTACATTAATATTTACATTTTTTTGTAACTTCCTTCTCGAAGCACTTGGAGGAGCTGCACATGGTCGACTGCCACATGGTTGGGTATCATTTTCATTGACTTCTACAGGCAAGGGTACTGCCCTGTAGAATCTATTAACCTGTAGTAACGTGTCTGAAAACTTTTTTAGGTTTTGTCATCTTCTTACACAACTCCACTTTCAGTTAGATAAATATTAAAGAGACAGTTTCTTACAAACAAAACTCGAGCCTCAGCCACAGAATGACAAAACTAGGGAATCATTACTTCTACGGACTATAGAATAAAGAAGTTGGTATCCAAGCCAACATACGCAGCAAGAATTACTCTAAAAACAAGCTACTTCACAGAATCCTAGAGAAAACAGTTCTGGACTTATTCAGAATTTTGTAAATAGATGCACAGTAAGCTAATACATTGACAGCTGTCGGTACATTCTTAAAATTCGTTTAAATACACTTATAATTATAGTACATGACTATATTCTATACCAAAGTATGCAGAAATAGATATCATGTTCAAAAAATATTGTGATATTTAAGAAGATACACCGTAGTGCATCTGAAACTTAAAGGCTTCATTTTGAAGCCTATCCGCAGTCATTTCTGTCTTCTGTGCTCGTTATTCGACGTAGAGAAATGCAATAAGAACTTATGTTTACATTCCATGTAGTCTTCTTTCCTATCCATTAGATTTTCTCATCGTAATTGCAGTGTAGAAACGTTCAGCTCATTTTCATGATTCAACAACTCTAACAAATGGATTGACAAGGAGCGAAATGTGCATATATATAAATTGTGGATACACTAATAGCTTTTGGCGAAAAGCTTTTCAAAATCATGGATCTGCTTTCAGAAGACCCTTAAACAAAGAGACGAAAATATGGGCTTTACCTGGTAGGTTTTATGGGAGTGTGAATGTTATTTTATCACGGACTCCAATGGGTTTCTGGGAATCCTAACGGCTTACGACCTCATAACACGCAGCCGCAGTGGGACGTTAATTTGTGGTACGGCATTCTCGGAGACATCATCACTGGGTCAGTTTACTTGGATGTAGGGTAATTTTATTTACCATACCTCCAAAATGGGCTAAACCCACTAGAAAATATGCCACATTAGTTAGGTCCAGAGCATGGGTTTCTGTACTGGTGAACTATACCGTTATTTTAGAGCACTGGAAAGAATCTCAAGAATGTGAAACTAGAAGGTGGTTGGGCATTCGGCGTCACTTGTACTTGGACATGTTTGTAGTGAGTGATGTACTAATGGAACTCTATTGAAGCTTCCATAACTTTAATAGAGTATGGAATTTGAATATGTCGTTTTGATTATTTTGTGAACGCTGTAGCATCTGTTAATACCGTATAACGACACTTTTTCTACATTAGGCATCATGTAATTAGTTAACACGTGTGCTCAGGTTGTGTTCTCCTTTGTGGCAATTGTTTATGGGAAAAATGTTGATTCAATTACGGAATACACACACAGATATACACACAGACGCTTGCTTACTCACTCATTCACTCAAATTTAAAACCATCAAGTGAGCATCTTCTATTTCCTAGCACCGTAGCTATGCTCCGAGTTGCTATATAGGGACGTAAGTAAAACCCTTTCTTTTAGCCACTGTATGTAAAAATATATTTACCATAAAACATATAAACCGTTACAAACAGGGCATGATAATGGTACACAGTACTGCACCCTGATACCCAAATTAAGGGATGCAATGAGTAAAGAATTGTTATGGATTTCAAAAGAATATTATATCTTTGTTATAACACGTGCAAGTGCATTGAGTTGAACAGTTTTAACAAAAGAAACGGAAGAAAGAAGGTTTTTAGCAGGAATTTTCAATAGGTAACACTTGACTTCTATGGAAAGTCATTGTTCGGACCCTTAATAATGACATGACCCAGACTAATAATAACAAAGGTCAAAATAGTCACAAAAGGGACTTTTGGTTGAACAAAGAGGCTTCAAGAGGTGAAAGTCAGATGCAGTGGTAGTAAGGACAGACCGTGGCTCGCGGCCCACTAAGACGGTCATGTGGTTGTGTCTTGGGTGAAGACAGACCAGAAACGATGAGAAAAGATATCTCTCGGATCCTGCGTAAATAACGAATTAAGTTTTATCGAGTGATAAGCATTTTACATAGGGTAACTCTGAACAGTGATATTTGGTAACCCTTGGTCGACAACTTGGAGTTTGATGTGATGATAAAAAGATGCAGTCATTAAACCAGTCTGAAACTTGCATCCCAGTGTCATTAGAACCATCCTTACTCCCATACATATCCACGCATACCCTTTGATGAAACTCTGTGTTCTACCCTGAGGATATATTGGTAACCATAACTGTTACAACCCAAACTCTTCTTATTTCTAATTTTCAAAAATTAATGAGTTACACTTACACAATGTTGACCGCAATTACTTAATAATAGTTGGAATGCATTTTGTTATAGTAATTACAGGTACATTTTAAAATTCAATTGTGCAGAGCCTAAAGAAGATATTAAGAAAAGAATAAACAACAAGTTCGTGAATATTCTAAAAGAGGTACTTTATGTAATTTTATGACGGTGCAGTTCTCAGAAAAGCATAACTGTGATTTGGATTTTGGGGTAAGTGTCCGAGTGTACCAGTCAAAGGTACATCATGTGAATTTGTACAGCTGTGCACATATTTCCGCCACATTTATGTTGCAAGTCTTAGTATTGTAAGTAATAGCAGTTATATTAGATAGCAGTTGTTTTTCCATGGACATCTATTACCTTCTCCATATATAGCATGTGTACATATATCGCCATTAAAGCTGTCTCAGTGACTCAGACCTGAAGGACGCTAGCCCTTGGTTCCTGTATATTTTTATTTTATGCTGGCTTCCCTCAAAGAGCCGCAGGCTTTTCTTTATCAACTTTTCATCCCGCTCTTTTGATCTTTAAACTCTACCATGCCTCCTCGCCTTAACCTAGTCCATTTTCCAGTAGCTCACAAAAGCCCTGGTCTTTCACAAAGTTGAATACACTGACCTTCCCATCCACCTTTCTTCTTTCTTTCTTTCAGTCTTTCTTCCTTTTTTCTATTTTGCGGACCCCTTACAGAAAGAGATGCAACAGGTGGAATGCAGGGACTGCAATGTAAACGTCTGTAATAAATATTATGTTAAGCACTTTCGGGGATAAAATACTGAGCAGTGCGTCAAGGCTAGAAATGGTTAAAGCGTTGCGTTTTATGTTCCCATATTAACGCCGCTCAGCTGTTTTAGTTAACAAGAACTTGGAGTGAAATATGCCCCATACTGAAAATGTAGATAAGATCACTTAAAGCATATGATTCAGTAGACATATTTCATGTGCTAAACCTTAATCCAATTGGAGTGTATTTTATTAGGATCTTCTGAAGTGGCTTTGTTGAGCAGGAGACAAGACTTGATGGAAAGTAGCAGTTTATTGCCACAGAGGTTATAAATAAGAAAATTCCGGGTACCTGTGATTTGCTAGTTTGACAAATCGAAAGCTATTCAACTGTAGTCTGCTTTGAAAATTCGAGACGTTTGGCAACATCACCATCTCTCTTGGAATAACTAACACCTAGAGTAGCTACAAAACAAGAATGAACATGGGTTGAACCAATACGGTTATCGTACTGTCTTGGCGTTCCACGGCTCAAGGGCGACAGAGATGGAAGATATGTCTGCCTTTGTCTCACCGAATCCAACTAACTAGTATCATACAGATGCTGAGATGTACAGTGATACAGAGGAGTGCTACAAACAGCGTGCTCTAAAGATACTAATTGCAGAATTATTTTGTGTTACGCGTGCTACATAGTTATTTTTTCGGTGGATTACTGTCCAAACCTCATGTCTGTAGCGCATCTGATTTGAGAGATATGGAAAGATAAGACGCCGGACTAGAAAGAAAAGGATTATTAACTGTTAGTGAAGAAAAGCACACACGTGCTATGCTGCAGTTGCATTTTGTACCCCGCATTCAGTTAAGTGGTGATCTTTTAACAGTGCACACGAGCTTTTCAAAGTTAGTAAACATACCGCTTAGCAAACCTAGTACTGGTGTGTCTAGTAGTAACTGCGAAACAACCCGTAAGATTTTAAATAAGCAGGCTACAAATATTCTTGTTAATGTTTATTCATTTTTCAAAAAGATGTCAATTAAAGACATTAAATGAAACTGTGCGAATTTAGGTAACATCTTAGGGGAAGTATGGAAGAGCTGTTTTTCGGCTTGTTCTGAATTTCCCTTGAGGAAAAACATCTAAAAATGGAGATGCTTGGGAGCTGTTCCATAATTTTACTGCTGTGAAAGCCCTATCACAACTGAGGGGCACGTTCATAGTAAAGTGCTCTCTTCGCTTCCGAAGCCCGCAGCAAATATGCTGCTGCATTTCGGGAATAATAACGTTTCCTGTTGATATGCGATTTTTCTGATATTTCGAACACAATTCATAAATTTGATGCAAAGGGGAAATAAAAGCTCTAAATGTTTTTGCTAAAAGACATCATAGTGTATAATACCCAAAACCATCCGTGCGGTTCCAAGGTATATGTGGTTTAAGCAATTCATTTCGCAGTTGTATAGTACAATTCCATCATGAAACAATTAGTGAGTGGCCATTGGGATTGGCATTTCATTACGGAGGGGATTCGGTACGTAGGCCATTTTACTGGGCCCATTGTTCCTATGCCCCCAAGTCGGGGCACCCCGGGAGGAAGGATGAGGGGAAGGAGACACAGGACGGCTGACCCAAGGAGCCACGACGGTACAGAGGGCAGGGTCCGTACAGTTTACTTGCATAGAGACTTCCCCCAACAGGCCAGGACAACGAACTCGCTCCCCTGCAGTAGGACTGCGAGTCTAGCAGCCAAGCCCTAATGGTTCCATTTTGGCGATCCGAAACCCATAGGTTCCTGGCCGGCAGTCCCGAAATGGTGCCAGCAGAGGAGCTAAGACCGGCAACCAACCTACCGGTGCATCCCGCCATGCACCGCCGAGACACCCTCCGACATTTCTACCCTGAAAGAGACCAACAGATGAGAGATGATACGAAATGATAATAGAGATGAAATGGAGGGACAGAAAATTCGGGGGATGTAATTAACCTATCCGGGATTCTCCTAGCGACCCGTGAACCCCACCCCCAAAAATCCATGTGTCAGGTAGGTCAGCCACGAGCATCAAACCCGGGCTTCCCGAATGCGGACCACAGAGGATACCGCCTGAGTCATCCAGGTCGGTAGTGAGTGGCCATTCTTTGCGCTTAAGTCTTTAACTATAATCGAATGAACACTACGATAATTAAACATATTTTGAACCATTGTTAACTATTAATTATTATATACAGTGACATTCTAATTGCGAAACTTTGTATACAACTTTGGACAGTGCATTCATCACTGAGTATGCATAAGATTAGCGTCTTTATAATGATCAAGGTCCTAGTTTTCTGTATATGTGGAATCACTTGCAGTACAGCCGTGAGTTAATCGCACAGACTATAAGTGTCTCTCTTAGAAAATGAATTATCACCTGCCGTCGCATACTTGAACATACATGAATACTCCCCGATTACATTGCATTGTCTATGACAGAATAATTATCGAATGGAGCTCGAAGAAAATGAATCTTTGAGAGTGTGGACTTAACACGCCATTCCTCCGAGTTGTACTGCTGTCCTTTATCCAAATTGTTTTCCAATCCTATCCTTCAGTAGCACCAAGTAGTACTTTAGAATTTGTGGTTCTTGTCAACAAAGTGAGTGAATGCGTGACTTTGGAATATTTGAGGACGCTGTAAGTGGAATATGTTATCATGAATAACTTTCCTGAAAAATTCTACTATACAATTTACCACAATGTTTCTCTTGGATTTTGGAAGAAGCTGTTTCTACGAAGTTTTAACCTTTGCGCTATTCACGACGTTTTCAATGAAAGGGCCATGCTGTTTTGTCATTTATTTATTGAGAGGATGGAGGAAACATTTATTTGCTTTTCGACGACTGATGGCAGAGAGACACTTTACTAAATTGCGCATCCTTTGAAACTGCGCTAAAGAAGTTCGGGGTGAAACTTTTCCAATACGTAGCATAAAAGCAGTACACCGTAAGCAAACTAGTTTAAAGCTGGTGCAGATAATTTGCCAAGAGGTTGGGACACAAATGGAATTACAGCAAGGTTCATAAGTAAATCAACAAGATATGTCAAAGGAAAACAATTCTCACGTGTTATACTGAGCTTTCAATTGTGTTTACTTACGCAGTAACTGTCAAAAACTTCATTTGTATGTGTTTATGTTTGCGTCTAGCATAGGCACAGGACTCGTAAAGATGACATGTGAAGATGACTCAGTAATAATCATTTTTGTATCTAACACAAGTAAAACGTTCGCTTTGCACAAACAGTTTCAAATACCACATCCCTGTTACTAGGCAAAGTAGTTGTTTTTTGGTACCCTAATATCTTGTAAGGCAAGAAAACAGTTTTTATTCCGACAAAACCTATGGCACATGTTTAACATTTAAAAGAAAAAATAAACAAAGAAAATAAATAAAATACTGAATAAACCATAATTTAATTATATTGTCCGTTCTCAGATAGTAATACGTTAAGTGAGGCATAAAAATAAGTGGAAAGCTAATGTCTGTTGTTTCGATTCCTTAATGGACGGCAATATTACGTTCTGATTTGTAGGGAATATTGTCTGTAAATGTTAGAAATATTAATTTGCAGTAGAGCACTCTGTCATACAGGGTGGTGCACGAATTCTCATACACTGAAATTGTGTAATAAATATGTTAATTGTGGGTTGGCAACGCTGGAATGGACAATTAGCGGTAGTTCGGGCATGGTTCAACAGATTGTCAATATCGCGCATGCGTGATTCCACTGCTTCAGTTTAGTAAAATGGAGGCCAAAGACCGGTCGATGCTAGAACAAAAAGTGAAAATTGTGATGTTTTACACGGAAACGAAGAGCGAGGTAGAGACGCAACGACGTTTCCGTGTTCATTTTCGAACGAGGTGGCCCCACTGCAGACAGATAGTGTATAGACCATCCACATAATTTGAAACTGGCAGCCATATTTGAGATCAAAAGCGACCTCGTGTCAGCACAATCCGTACGCCAGAGAATATCGAGGCTGTGACACGAAGTCCCAGGAAATCCACGAGACGAGCTTCGGCCAAAATGGGCATCTCACGTCGTTCGCTTCAAAGAATACTTCATGTTGACGTGAAATTATTTCCATACAAAATGACAGTGTTGCACTGACTTAGGGAACATGACAATGTACGGCGATTACAGTCTGCGACTTCGGATCTCGAAATGATGATGCCTACACCAAGATTTCTGGCTCCGTGTGATGTCCCGTCGATATCCTGAACGTTTTCTGGGCGGTTAAATATGACCGCCACATAGCCCGGATATTAATCCCTGTGATTATTTCTTATGGGAATATTTAAAGGAGACAGTCTATCGCAACAAACCACGCACTCTAATGCAACTGTGAGCGGTTATAACAAACTTTTTCCAAGGAATAACAGAAGACATGTGTTGTAAAGTGGTCGGAAACGTCACAGTTCGTCTCGAAGAGGTGGTACGTCAACAACGACATATTGAACATGTAGTGCACGTTCACTGAGCATACACATTCTGATGACTAATGTAGAAAAGATAATACTGATATGCTTTGGTTATTAAAAGTTCTAGCAACAATTTTCAATGTATGACATTTCGTGCGCCGCCCTATACTTTTGTTAAACGCTTCATTTTTGTGACCTCATCTTCCTCTTAGGAATCATTATTAATGCATTCAATTAGGATAAGCAGATATGTCAATCGTGAATCATGTATTGCAGTTGGAGATGTCTTTGCTATACTTCAGGATTCTGATTAATTAAGAAAGATACCCTTCTTTGAAACTGTATTATCCACAGTTTCTGTGCGACACACTTGAATCTGTGATTAATCATTAATGTGTACGTTAAGCAGTTTCCACACAACATTTTTTATCAGCTCCAGTGATGCCAATATCTGTATTATGCACGATTTCACCAACAGATATTAAGATTTAACACGAGTTGAGTAAAAGTAATAACAAAAGTTGCATTTCGCCTACAAATGTTAGCTTAACACACGTGCTAAATCTCTTGTTAAAATAACAAGCCAAATTTGTGCTGTTAAGTCCTTAGCAAGTATAGTCAAGATGGCGGATGTGAACGCAGCTGTTGTTGTCGATTTTCTACGTCTAAGTCCATCTAAATGGCATTCGTAATAGAGTACGGCCTATGAGGAGAAATTATTTTGAGGAGTTATCAGAAGAAAATGTTCTACAGAGGTATAGACTGTCGAAACAAGTTGCTATGAAGATTACTGCGGACGTACAAGAGAGGTTAGTACATGCATCGAAAGGAATATGTCGATCTCGTCTTTGCTTCAAGTATTAATAACTTTGCTATTTTATAATTGACTGAATAATGTGGATAATACACTGTCCACCTCCCGTCTCGAAACGTTCAAGTAACTCGTCACTTGTCCTTCGTTCCTCGTTTTAAATTTACGTAATACTGAGTTAGAACATGCATAGAAAGGACTACGCCGATCTCGCTGTTGCTTCAAGTATTAATAACTTTGCGATTTTATAATTCACTGAATTATGTGGATAATACACTTTCCACCTCCCGTCTTTAAACGTTCAAGTCACTCGTCACTTGTTCTTCTTCGTTCCTCGTTTAAAATTTACGTAATACTGAGTTAGAACATGCATAGAAAGGACTACGCCGATCTCGCTGTTGCTTCAAGTATTAATAACTTTGCGATTTTATAATTCACTGAATTATGTGGATAATACACTTTCCACCTCCCGTCTTGAAACCTTCAAGTCACTCGTCACTTGTCCTTCTTCGCTCTTCGTTTTAAATTTACGTAATACTGAGTTAGAACATGCAACGAAAGGAATATGCCGATCTCGCTTTTGCTTCAAGTATTAATAACTTTGCGATTTTATAATTCACTGAATTATGTGGATAATACACTGTCCACCTCCCGTCTTGAAACCTTCAAGTCACTCGTCATTTGTCCTTCTTCGCTCTTCGTTTTAAATTTAAGTAATACTGAGTTAGAACATGCAACGAAAGGAATATGCCGATCTCGCTTTTACTTCAAGTATTAATAACTTTGCGATTTTATAATTCACTGAATTATGTGAATAACACAGTATCCACCTCCCGTCTTGAAACGTTCAAGTCACTCGTCACTTGTCCATCTTCGCTCTTCGTTTTAAATTTACGTAATACTGAGTTAGATGATGCATCGAAAGGAATATGCCGATCTCGACTTTGCTTCAAGTATTAATAACTTTGCGCCTTCATATGCCTTTAACTTTTGCGAAGGTTATAGTAATTATTGCTAAATAAAGTGCATCTTAATTTAACATAATAAAGAGTATACAAGTATAGTGTACAGAACACATCTATGTGATATGCGAAGCAGAAAGATAAAATGTGGGGCTATCACGTTTATAAGAATCGAAAGATTTGCATACTTTTCTCTCTCCGAGTTTAGCTCGCACAGAGCAGTGATCAGAAAACCACTTACAGTACTGTACTTAAAGGAGGGGTTTATCGTACGTATGCAAATAAAAGAAAATGTCCATTAACTTCGCTAAACCAATCAACACCTTAACCGTTTTCTGTCCCAATAGCTCTGTTAATTGGAGAATTCAATGTCATGAGGGCAAATTGGCCATGATAGCTTAATGGGTAAGAACGACTTGACGGATACCATTAGATCCGTGGTTCATATCGCGGCCGTGGCATTGAATTTTTCCTGTCGACTCTATCAATTTAATACCTTAGCCTGTATACGGCTAGTGTGAAGAAATAAATAATTTGCATCAATTAACTTAAATAATAAGAGTTAAATGATGAAGCCTGGGACTCAAGTACTTACAATAGTAAGTCGCCACAAACGGTGTATCTCGGATGCGAGAGCCCCTAGCGGTTTACCGGGGAAATATATGTCAGTTGGAGAATTTAATGTCACGACGGCAAGTTGGGCATGGTAGCTCAATTGGGTAAGAGAGACGGGAAGGAAACCAGTATATCCGTGGTTTAAATCCCGGCCATGGCGTTGAATTTTTTTATGTTGACTGTATCAATCCAATACCTTAGCCTGTATACGGGTAGTGTGAAGAAATGAATAATTTCTATCAATTAACTTAAACCTCTGTCTCTGTCTGTCTTCCCACCCAGATGTTCAGAGCAGGATTAAACTAGGTTGACATAGATGGTAATATCCATACAGTATATGAGGACAAGGAAATATTTAAGAAGATAAATAGTTTCTACAGTAATGAACACTATGAGCCCTAGAAGAACGTCATTTTGTTGATATGTGGATAAAACTAGAGGGGGCCTGTACAATGAGGTGTTTATCCATTTATATCAAGTTATGCAAATATTTAGTAGTTTCCTCTAGGAGAGTAGGAATGCAACATCTGTGTAATCTTCATTTACCTAAAAGTGAATATACACCATTGTTCGCATTAAGGAATCACATTTTGAGGTTATTTTGTAAGGATACTGTGTGATCGTCTAGCAAACATGACTTGCCGAATAGTTGGTCGCCAAGTTGGAGCTGATTTACGTTGAGGTTATCACGTATTGGCCTGATCCCAGTACCTAGCCAGTATTTGGGAGCACGCTCAGGGACAATGATGATATCGCGCCGGCAGCACCTGTGCGCTCTGCAGTTACTCCCTCCATTGGGGAGAGGACCCTTTTTATTATTTTTTTTTTTTATTTTTTGTCACGTGTGGTTTGATAAACCGCATGGAAAGTCCTAAGGCTGCTGAACGCGCCAGCAGCACTTGGCAAGGGAGTTGCGACGATAATTTTCTCTTTTTCTCCTTGCGTACGTGAAGTTTAATTTATGTCGCCTCGACTTTAGTAAAACCCTGCGCGCATACCCAGGTTCCTGGTGTAGCCACTCATTGCAGCTTTCCTCCTCCTTCTCCTCCTCCTTCTCCTCCTCCTCCTCCTCCTCCTCCTCCTCCTCCTCCCTTTTACAGCAATAACCCCACTCCTCCTTGCCAGCGCCCTTTCCTAATTAAGACAACAAGTCGAAAATGTTAATTAATCACAACGGTGCGGCAAGGACGAAAGTTCGCTCCTGCGCTATACGTGACTTCATTTGGTTTCCTTTACTGTGTGTGTGTGTAAGAAAGAGGTGTGCATTTTTGCAAGGTGTTACATTATATCCACCAAATCACGCTCAATGCGAAGTTAGCCGCCAAAGTAAGGCAGATCCCTAATGGAAGTTAAAGCGACTCCAAGCCATCGTCTTTAAGAGCTTGTATGGCTAGAACTCGACTGCTTTCAGTAATTACAAAATTATCACTTTATTTTTCACTCCAATTTAAATTGAGCTTAGACCACTCATAAACGTACTCTGCTGACTATGACCGCGCCATGGCTGAGTGGTTAGACCGCTCGGCTCTCACCAAGGTTAAGATCCCAGGCGACCGCAAAGTGAGATTTGAGGTGAATAACACGGTGCTGGGGCGGGTTTTCTCCGAGATCTCCGGTTTCCTCCACCATCTCATTCCACCGGTGCCCCACCTTCATCTCATCAGTGTCACCGCCTGCGGTGCCGCATGTAGCAAAAGTGGGCTATAAACTCTACATATTTCATTCCATTTCTGCTGACTAGTGATACCGAAATTAAAGGACTGCAATGAGTAAAAAATCGTAATGGATTTCAAAGGAATCCTGTATCTTTGGAAAACGCGTGCACGTGCAGTTGAGTTGAAAAGTTTTAACAAAAAGGGACGGAAGAAAGCGGCTCTAAGCAGGAATTCTCATTGGGTAGCACTTGACTCCGTTTGAATAGGTATTGTTCGGACCTTTAATAATCGCATGACCGAGACTAATAATCACAATGGACAAAATAGTCACAAAGGAGTTTTGGATGAATAAAGAGGGTTTTCGAGAGGTGAAAGTGACACCCGCACGCAGCTGTGCCCAGTGAGGACACACAGTTCGCGGCTGGTACCCGATTAAGACGGTCATCTGCTTCTGTCTTGAGTGAAAGCAGACCAGAAGCGATGAGAAAAGATAGCTGTCGGTTCATACGTAACGACATAAGTGTCATCGCGTACTAAGCATTCTACATACGGTAACTCTGAACATTGATATATCGGTAACCCTTGGTCGGCAACTTCGAGTTTGATGTGATGATAAAAAGAAGCGGTCATTAAAGCAGTTTTAAACTTGCATTCCAGTGTCATTAGAACCATCCTTACTCATGCATATCCACGCATACCCTGAGATACCTCCTTGTTGTACCCCGCGCTACCCGCTAATTTGCTTCAAAGTGTCGCGTCATCGTGGAACTCTTTGCTCCACCCATCCTTTTTGCTTCACTAGGCTACAGGGATTCTCAATACACAACACCTTACAAACTGTATTGACTGTATTGGTTATAATCTTCGCAAAAGGTAAAGGTATGTGGAAGCGTGCCGTACTACAGACTCCATCCAATCTTAAGCTTGCTCCTCCCACCAGCGCTGCCAAATGTGGTACACGCATCTCACGCGCCTGATCTGAGAACACTATTAATTACGCTTGGATAAATGTTTAGAAAATGACAGATGCCAATCTCATAATAAGAAACAATATTACTTTCTGATCATGAACGTACAAAATCTAGTCCCTAAGATACTTAGAACACCAGCAATGTACGTTTTATCTTAACATGGCTATGGTTATCCAACATCTATCCATTCAACACAGATAAGCCTGAGAAAAAACACCATTCTTTCCTCACTATATCTAAAGAATAAATAAATAATGTGCCTGCTATGAAAACAGAAGTCACGTAGTTTGAAACAGTTAATTTTCAGTTCGTTTTCAGAGTAGAGGTGTTCTTTTGTTACAGTGAATGGCGTCGCGAAGTCGTTTGTTGAACTTGAGTAGAAATATTTTTAATATTAAATTAAATTACTATTATTATACACATATATTTTTTCCATTGTTTGTGATCCGAGTGCGTGAAAATGCCCCTCGAAGCTGGGGCACGTGATTCTTCTATCAATAAATGTGAAGTGATTCATTCTCAGGACAGAAAAATTATATTTCATGTGAACAAGTTTTTACTAAAGCTCTCCAAAATCGAATATAGGGCAACTATAGATTTTTCAAAATCCCAGAAATTAACTCTATAACCTCGTGGTGTAGATAGTGTACACAGTGTCACGAATTTGTAGTGAAGTAGCTTCATCCTTAGAAAAAGTGAGCGTGCCTGTGTTTCTATCTCCGGGAAGTAACCACGAAGTTGGAAAGCGAGTTACTGGATTGGAAACCGTGCTTGCTGTTTCACTGCTGTGACGTGTGTCAAGGTAAGGTTTTAATGTTTTAGGAATATTTAATGTGTTGTGTAATTACGAGAAGAATAGCAAAAACCTTTGCTGGCGGGTAAAACTTCTCTTATGTATACAGAACCTCTGCCGCTACACGTACTACGCTTGGCAACAGCGCTCCGCTTGAGCATTGGCCAGCGTTCATATGACTTTGACTATTGCGTGTGGTATAGTGTGGACACGCTGCTGCGAAACCCTTTGCGTCTCAACAAGACCAACAAGTTGTCGTACTCTTATCTCTTTGTAGAGGTTAAAGCTTAACATGCTTAGTTAGCTGTTTCTATACATTCACAGTTAAGATAGCTGGCTCTCGTAGCCATGGTCGTTAGAGCGTATGTCTCTAGCGTTCCGTCGCGCAGAGGATCGCAGATTTGAGTCCCGCCTCTGGCGTGGGTGTATATATGTATCTGTATCGTGTATATGTGCGTCACTAGAGAAATATATTATCTTCAATGGCCAAACAGGTTCTTCCCGAAGACCAAATAAGGAAAAAAGTAGTCATTCAAACTTTGGTATTCAACACAATTTTATTTACAATGCCGATGTTCCATTCACCGGACTTGGTCAATCGAATATACCTAGGTAGATTATTTTTATATTTTCTAAAAATTGTTGTTACAACAGCTTAATTTTCGATCTCCCTCAAGCTCATGGCGATTAATCTTTGCTTAGGGGAAGGCCGTGCAGCATCGGCCGGGTTAACATTTTTGTCTTTACTTTGTAACTGTGGTGGTTAATCGGAATCTTACTATATTATTCTCTTATCTCAAGACATGTTCTATAGATAGTACGGTGTAATGTTTTTTATTTTTTATTTATAGTACTTTATTACATCGAAAGTAGAACAGCTAAATTATAAAGCTTGTAGAAAGTGTCTTGCAGTATCGGTCACTGTCTTCTCTGTTACAATATAGATTGTCAGTGATACATATAGAACAATAGTAGAACACAAAGGCATAGGAACTTATTGTCACTATTTCTGCTCAGTTCACAAATGTTTAGCTCAAATCTAGCGCTGCTATAAACCTCAGAATATCTTCCGTGCACTAAGAGATACACTAACCACCATCAAACACTCAGACCAGACAAACAACTGAAGAGAGGAAGAAGATATCCGACTATAGCGCACGTGGATGTACAAGCTTGCTGCTGCTTACTGGAACCTTCTTCCAATGAAGGCGAAATGGGAAATCACATTAACGGCCGGTACTAGATGCCGGCCGATACTGCACGACACTCCGCTATATAGTTTTATTCTGTATTTCTTAGTCGATATAGAAAGCACTAGGGACTAAAGTGATAATCGAATCTCAAAAACTGGGTAGCCCTGTGCCTGTTTTGAAATCCTACTGCCTTAGCGTAACATCACGATAAAGGAGTAAACATCCCAGTGTTGAAATCCTATATGGCAAATATTAAAAGCTTCCCAGTAATGGGTAAAAATCAATATCTCGAAAATAATCATAAAATAATATTTATTTAATAGAGATTATAGCTTAAACTTCTATTTTCATTTTTAGTGTGTGAGGTTCCCTGTGTTATGGTTCTACAGTTATGTAAAATAAATAAATAGATTAGAGGACGGTATTATGGAATACCATTTACATTTCCCAAAATAATTTAACTGGTTTTTAAATACAAATCACCAAATCATCATACGTACATACCATAACTAATTGTGATGAACCGTCACTTGAAAAAAACTGCTGTTTAATTTTTATAAAAATATTGTATTTAGAAAAATGATACAAATGGAGGAGGTTCATATGAAATAGTCGGGTATTGTGGAATAAGTGGTACGAAACATTGAAAAATTAATTACATTTCTTCTTCTTCTTTTTTCTGACCCTCTTTGGAGTACGTTGAATCAATCATTTCCCTATGTGTTGTTCTTTTCTTAGTTCCCAGTACTTCTTCATTCTATCTGATGCATCTTTCCTTTCTTCTGCCGGGTTTGTCTTTTAATGCATTTTAATTTTAATTTTAATCTTTGTACGTTATATTTTCGTTTTTAGTTATTACTTTCGCTGTCCTGTCAAGTAATGAATTTTCTGCTAAGTCTTCTTCAGTTTCTTTAAACCAGTTAGCTTTTGTTTTACGATTAAGGAAGAAATCAAAGATTTGTTTAGTTAATCTGCTAGATTTTATTCTGAGAGGATAACCATACAAATTTATCCTCCTTTTTCGCATAGTATCTGAGAGTTTTTCAGTTGTCTTGTAGAGAGTTTCAATTTTGATGTATTATCTTATTATCTTAACACCTCTTGGTCCTATGATCTTTCTTAGTATTTCCCGTTCTTTTAATTCGAGCTTCTCTATCTGAGCCTTGAAATTCATGTTGAGTGTTTCTGATGGGTACAGCACTTCTGGTTTAATCACTGTTTTATAATGTTTAATTTTGGATCGCCATGATAGTGATTTCTTGTTATAAGTATCTTTTGTTGGGCCCTTACAGGGTACTACCATCCATAGCCAGGTGGACTCAGGGTTTTTTACGAGGTGTTACTCCTCCCCCTCCTCCTTCCTCATCACATAATTACATTTCATAAAACATGATTGGTTTAAAATACAAAAAACTACTATAAACAAATATTTATAGGGCTACTGCACAGTATATCTGGATTAAGATAAGAAATGTATTTTGTTTGCATTTCAATGATTTCAATCTTTTAGAAAATGTACTTTGGATGTAATTTAGGTTGTATTTCCATTTATGTAACTTATTATAATTGTTTAGCCACTAATATCACACTCAAAACTCAATTTTAACTTTATTTATATTCAGCATATTTTGTACGATTATATAGAACATTATACATTTAAGTCAGGCATCAAGAAATACCTGGTATTCCATAATAGCCGAAACACCATCTTGGAGAATGAGCGCTTAAAGTAATTTACAAAACATTAAAATAAATAAAATAATAAATAAATAAATAAATAAATAAATAAATAAATAAATAAATAAATAAATAAATAAATGAATGAATGAATGAATGAATGAATGAATGAATGAATGAATGAATGAATGAATGAATGAATGAATGAATGAATGAATGAATGAATGAATGAATGAATGAATGAATGAATGAATGAATGAATGAATGAATGAATGAATGAATGAATGAATGAATGAATGAATGAATGAATGAATGAATAAGTAAGTAAGTAAGTAAGCAAGTAAGTAAATAAATGAATGAATGAATGAATGAATGAATGAATGAATGAATGAATGAATGAATGAATAATAAATAAATATCCCATAACATCCCTTAAGAGCAAGGGCCTCCCACCCACCGGCAGAGTCAGCTCGGCCGTTTCTTACATTGTGAGCAAATCCATGAAAGTTACCAGTTCTTTGCCTATCCTTAATTAATACTGTATCGTTATATCTATAAATGACTGTTCATTTTCATTCTCGCTGTCACTTTAGAGCTGCTACCACTTGCTTCCATTGATGTCTGTCTTTTTGCCGTTCTAATCCTATTTGCATCTAGTCCATAGTAGCTTAGGACGTCCTCTGCTTCTCCTCCGTTGTCACACGTCCCATACTCTTATGGCGTATGCCGATCTCTCTTAACTCATTCTATCCACATGTCCTGCTCATTGCCATTTGGTCCTCTTCGCTCTGGTGGCTACATCTTCTAGGTCGCTTTTTCTTCGCAACACTTCATTCTTCACTTTACCTTTTAGGCTCTTCAGGATCTTCCTTTCCATCTTTCGTTGCAAAGTTGCAGGTTTGTAGCATCAGAGCCTGTTTCTTCGTTAGTTCCCATGTTTGGCAATCGTATAGTAAAACTGGATTGATGCAGGTCTGAAGGGTTTGTATTCTAATATCTGGTCTTAAATGTTTGCATATATAGTTTATAAATACAATTTAATAATAAAATTAGGACAAAATATTACCGGCTAAAGAATGACCGCTATATAACAAACTACAATTCTTTTACTGTACCTTAAGCTTAACATTAGTGTTCAAGTCGCATAGGTACTATTGCGCCAAAATGCTTGAAAATTTGCCTGCAAAAACTATTGAATATCACAAAACATACCTACTTTGCTCTGCAGAGAGGGAAATGACAGCAAGAAGCTGAACTCTCACAGCAGGGCCTCATGGTAGTCTTTCTTGACTACCTCACGGCACTACCGCGTCATAGCAGCAGCAAAGAGTGGAGATCCTGGTGTTCCATATTTCCTGTATATTCCATAATACCCTCCTCAGCTTATGCTTTCAGCCGCTATTCACAGAAACTTAAGAATGTTCAATATCAATTAAAATAATCGCAAATATTTTTGAGAATACTAGACATGGCGAAAAACATGTGATAGTAACCTGAAGCTTTTCTTAATAAATCTTTAAACCACCATTCAAAAAAAGAATCGTTGCTTCTGTTGGGAAAACTATAAAATCTGTTTTATGTCCTATTTCTGGTATCTTCTCGAGTCTCCAAATCAAGAATTGCAGAGGGTTAGTAGCCAAACTAAAAAGTGATTCCGGTTAATGTACTGCGTCAAAAAGAATACATATCAGCATGATAATAGGTGATATGAAAAGTTTCATAAACGTTGCCAATTGGCTCGACGAAGAGTGCATATACATCTCAGAGCACACCAAGTTCTTATAGAAGTAAGTCATCTGATCGTTTCCTTTCGCGGTGCCTCCTTTATCTAGACGAAGGAAAGAAATGTAGTATCTGAGTTTAATTTTACTCCTCTTTCGATTTAAATTCGCATACATTAACCCTTTGATTCGATAAGTAAAGCAAGAAGAGAGCTGCCCCACGAGTCAACCGAACTTCTGTATCGCATTGTGTGGCTGGCAAACGGAATGGAAAACGCTAACATATACCTCTTGGCGTGTGAATTATTGGCTTACTCTTTCAAGCGAAAGATCGATAGTGATCTTTTTATCGATAGCGTAAACAACCGGTATAATCTTTTTCCCCCCTAAACCCAGAGGTTGACAGACTTTAATGGATAACTAGGGGGCTAGAATAGGTTTTAGAATCGCAGAATTCTTCTTCTGGTGGTCCAGAGTAGCAAGTCTGACATAGATTGAGGTGGTGGTGGCGAGATTTATAGCACGGTAAATTAACTCGGCGACAGGGAAGCAGCCGCACAAGGAAGTCGCAAAGCGCAACTCAAATGGAGATATGCTGAGGAAGAAATCAACAGCACTTAATACCTAGTTCAACTGCACTCCATGTCATTCTTCAAACACTGAAAAGTCTATTGTTAAATTGGTCCACAGACTGTATTCTTGAAATAACTTTGTCGATGACAAACGAATGCGATCGCTGGACACTAAGTCAAAGTAGTTTCGTCATGTGGAAGACTCCATAAAAGCACACATTCAGAACTAAAACCAGCGTTGGTTTTAATGGACTATGATAGTGTAATGAAGGGGCATCGCTTGAGAATATATTGTCCTATGGTCTATAAATTAACGTAAGAGTAAAATAATATGCCCACAGGGCAAAAAGCTGGACATTAACAAAATCGAAGACACACTTTTGTTGTTATTTATTCGTTATTTATTCGTGTAGGAACCTTCTTTTGCAACGTGGCGTTAGCTAAATGATATTATACGGGTTCCTTCATTACTCTGCTACTTCAATTTGGGTTCAAATCCTTCGTGATCAGTTTAAAATTTTTATTACCTTTTGGTTTACCTCTTTGGGCATATAACTTAATGTTATACTACAAATAACATCTTTATAACATCATAGGCGTTCAAAAGTACAACAGCCATGTTTTCTACTGGCACATAGTTATAAATTCATAGCTCATACTAAATATTTTATTATGATCGATATTGTGCTTGACCCATTCACCAAGTTTCAAACCTTTTACAAATGCAAAGCGAAACATAAGATTTATGCAAGAAACAAAAACTGCTAGATTTAATGTCGGCGACATACTCCTAAAAAAATAAAGCCAACTGCGTAACATGGTTTACAACACCAGATACGGTAAAGATAATAAGGGCTCACAAAGTTAAACATGATCCCTAATTGAAGATAAAGATAGACCGTAGTTTCCCTTTGGAGGGCAAGGGCCTGCCTAGAGGGTGAGTTCGGCCTGCAACTTATATGGTGAGCTAATCCCTGTCGATCCCTTATTATGCGATTGTCATTCTTGTGTCTTTGGCTCACATGAGAACCAGTAGCAACAATAAATAAATTAGTAAGTAAAATATGGATGTCCCACATATTGCTCGGAATTTTTTTACTTTTTCTTCTATAACAGCATTGTTTCTAAAACATATGTTACATCCTAAATATTTTAAACTCGACATTTGTTCTAAAATCTTAAATCAAAAGAATCTTTTAAAACAGAGTGAAAAAGAATACAAAAATGAAAATGTATAAAGTAATAGCTATTCCAAATTTACTATATGGAAGCGAAACCTGGGTGCCAACACAAAAGGATTTAAATAAAATACAGACTGCAGAAATTAATTTTTTAAGAAGTGTTAAAGGTTGTACAATACTTTACAAAATAAGAAATGAGGATATTAGAAAGGAATTGGAAATCGAACCAATCATGACAAAATATCAGAACGAAGGCAACAATGGCATGAAAATATATTAAGAATGGAGGATGGAAGATATCCGAATGCAATATTAAACTATAATCCAAAAGGTAGAAGAGACAGAGGACGACCCAGTAAACGCTAGAGAGCTCTATGAAGCCGGAACGGACGATATGCCCAAACTATGGAGTGAAGAATAATAATAAGAAGAAAGTAAGTAAAATATAGACAATAAAGATTTGGAGAAAGAAAGAAAAGAACCAAAACAATGTGATGTCGCTTCGAACCTTGCCCTCGCATCGTCATACGTATGCCAGCAATTAACTAACGTACTTGGCACCCGCCTCGGTAGCGTAGATAATAGCGTGTCTGTCTAACGTTCAACAGATTCCGAGTTCAAATCTCGGCCAGGGCGAGTTATATGGATAAGGGTTTTCCAGAGATTTCCGTTATCGTGATAGACGAATGTCAGGTAGCTCTAAGCTCCATGTACCCTGGACTCATTTGAGCATCATTTCACCTCAACCTTTTCAGAACTTCTTGGTCCACTTTCAGGGCTGTCGGTATTAATGTTTGTTTCGATAATACAGTTTAGAAGGTCAGAGCTGCAAGAACGGCTTTTGTGCTATAAGGGTAAATGTTTTCACATTAGGCTGGATAACCCCCTTGGACGGCCATATGATGTTTGTGTACTTCAAAGTCCTATGAAAGTTGCTACTACTTGCATAGGAAAGTTTCACGTTCGTTCTCTTATTTCCAAACAGAAGTACCAGTAATTTAATTAAGTCACACAAAGTCGAAGTTATATTTAATTTCTTCTTTCACCTCAACGTTCCAACTTGCTTGCTACTCTAGTTATTTTCTGTATCAAAGACGTTTGATTTCCGCACGGTTGGATTTCTAAATTATGCTTACACAGAACATGCCCTATAATAAAGCTAAGTATGCAGTTGTGCAGCCATGTACCAGAGTGCTTATTCCTGATTGAACCACCCGTGCTTTGAAGCCCTTTGTTGACTAAATGAGGTCGACGTGCCCATTACAACATACATCCATTCCAATATATGTCTACATAAGGAGGATGGGCCTTTCAAAAACGGGAACGTTTGATGCTAACAAGCAGCAGAAACAAAATGGGTGTACTGCCGGCTTCGCAGAGTTCAAGGCATTCAACTTTGACACAAATATTGTGTTTAAAGAAAGAAACAGACCAAAGGGAAGGTTTATCGCGACAATGAGACGTTGCCGGGTAGCAGACTCCATGGAGTCCAGAAAGGCTGAAGCACCTGAATAGGGTTATTTCTGGGCCATCATATTCCAAGCCAGCAAATGCTGGGGAGTTTGAGCATCCGCAGAGCTAAAGGGCTAATGGGCGCTGAATTAATTAATTTTGTTCATAATCCTTCCAACCTCTTTAGTGCTTTGCGCTCGCCGTGGGAAGTTGAAACTACTACTTTCACGGATTAGCTCTAGGATCTCTCATCCTCCCTCTATGTCTACCTATAGCAATCTACACTCTTTTCTAAATGTCAAAACATCCATAATTTGTTTTGCCATTTCATTCCTTTGAATGTTCATTTTCCTTTAATCCTTTCTCACAGTTGTATGCGATTATTCCTGTGCCTTGCAAATTTAGCATCACTTACAGTTAGAAGAGTTTTACTTGGGAAAAGCTGTTCCTCAGGAAAACATGAAAAGTTTAGTCACGTAAATATTATTTGATGTACAAGGTGCGTTCAAATTATAACACCTAGTTTTTCAGGACTGGGACCAGATAATAATAACTTCTGTCTATTTTCTTTTTAAATGCACGTGGACTCTTTCTGGATCCGTGACAGAGATGGCAGCACTGTACAGGGCATAAAACTCTAGTGGCAGCGACGAGAGTAAGGACTGTTTCTGATACTTAAAATGGCAACGTTTTCATTGCATGAACGGCGCGTTGATTCGTTTTCTCCATTTTTCTGGTGTGACACCTATTGAAATTCATCGCCAGTTGAGTGAGGCATGTAGTGATGTTACCATGGATGTGTCTAATCTGCGTTCCTGGGTGCGACAGTTCAATGAAGGCAGAACATCGTGTGACAACAAACCAAGACAGTTACGGCCTCGCACCAGCCGGTCTGACGATATGATCCAGCGAGTGGAAAACGTTGTTTTGGAGGATCGCCGATTGAGCGTTGCAGACATCGCCTTCAAAATTGGCATTTCCGTGGGATCTGTGCATACAATCCTGAATGAAGATCTGAAAATGCGAAAAGTGTTTTGCATTCATTGAACTGTCGCACCCAGGAACGCACATTAGACACATCCAGGGTACTATCACCACATGCCTCACTCAACTGGCGATGCATTTCAATAGGTGTCACACCAGAAAGATTGCGAAAACGAATGATTACACGTTGTTCTTGCAATAAACACGTCGGCATTTTATGTATCAAAAGCAATCCTAACTCTCGTCCCTGCCACTAGAGTTCTATGCACTGTACAGTGCTGCCATCTCTGTCACGCATTCATTAAGAGTTCATGTGTATTAAAAAAACCAGAAGTACCTATCTGGTCCCAGACCTGAAAAAATGGGTGTTATAAGTTGAAAGCACCTCGTACATTTGGCACATATCATGAAATTATACGTAGGATAAAGCTAAAATAAAGCACTACCAACTTACTTCTTTTCTAGATCGTAAAGTTACAATGTTTGGAATAGAGTTCATAGTCACGGTCTTAGTAGTATTTAGTGGTAATAGCAGCAATAATACTAGTACTCCCACTATAGTAGTGGGAGTAGCAGAATAACAGAATGATGATATGCTCAAGGATGTAGTGGTGGTGTGATATGTGTTTATGGTTTTGGTGATAGTGGTAGATGTGGTTTGGGTGGTAGTAATCTTACTGGTGGTACCAGTGTGGTGATAGTCATATTGCTAACTGGTAGCATTTTGATGATGTCATGTGATCCTGGCGCTGGAGATAATAGCGGTGATATGTCGGCCATGGTGGTTGTAGTGTTTGTGACAACGGTGAAGATAGTAGTGTTAGAGTGGTGGTTGATATGTTGGTGGTTATGGTGGTGCTAGTAGCGTTGTGGTGGTTTACATTGGCGTACGTGTGACAGAAGAGATTCGTTGCTCTTGAAAAAGGTTTATGCTTATATTACTAGACACCTACGCCCATATTTATTTACTGTACATTCTCGTAGTAAGGTTTGTAACGCCAGACCGGACAGAGAAATTAAGAGAGATAAGTAGACGCTGTAGTGCTCTAGTCCGTCGTGAATTCCACAAGAGGTATTGTCTACTAAATATATTCTTATCAGCTTTGTATTACGAAGTTTCTTTCCTCCATTTCTAGGATGTTCTACAAGTTTTGGATATATCAGGGGCGGTATAATTGAACGTGGCCTTGAATAATTTAGTTAATGAGTTGGTAAGTGCATTTCTGGTGCGACCAACTGCTAGTAATTCAGCCAATTCTCCAATCGAGGTTGGAAAAATAATATTTAATGTCGCTGGAAGAAGACAAGCCACTCTTCATTTTGCTCTCCTCCCCCAGCCAAAAGGTGTCTAGCTCCGGAAAGATAGCCATATATGTTGTTCCTCAAGAATGCAACCATTTATTATTACCTATCGTCCATAAAAGTGGATAACATTCAGTTTTAGGTATCGTTATTATTTTGTCACTTCTTGCCTTTTATCTAGTTAGAATGTGAGGCTTTAAGCCTACACTTAATTAATTTAAAAATACTTTGGAAAACTGCATATATAATGACAGAGCAACTTAAAGTTGCACTTCTTCACTAAATGTCACCTCTTCCTCCCTTAAGACAGTTTTATCCCTTAAATATGTGGGTTGCTGCTCTAAATTTAAAGCGTACACTGCTTCTTCTCTCTGCTAGAGTAAATATATACTTAACATTGATATTACTATGAAATGTTTGCTCCAATTTACTCTAGAGTGTATTCAATATTTTCGTATAACTATGGACATTATCTGCTATTATCATGCTTTTATAAGGCTTTTAGAAACACAATTTTAGGATTAAGAATATCTAAATACTATAATAACATAACTTCACTATTACTTATCTTATTCACAATCCTTTGGATCAGGTTTCGAGGCAACTTTGCTTCATTGTCAGCCTGACACTGACTGACTGACTGACTGACTGACTGACTGACTGACTGACCGACTGACTGACTGACTGACTGACTGACTGACTGATAGACTGACTGACTGACTGACTGACTGACTGACTGTCTGTCTGACTGACTGACTGACTGACTGACTGACTGACTGACTGACTGACTGACTGACTGACTGACTGACTGACTGACTGACTGACTGACTGACTGACTGACTGACTGACTGACTGACTGACTGACTGACTGACTGACTGACTGACTGACTGACTGACTGACTGACTGACTGACTGACTGACTGACTGACTGACTGACTGACTGACTGACTGACTGACTGACTGACTGACTGACTGACTGACTGACTGACTGACTGACTGACTGACTGACTGACTGACTGACTGACTGACTGACTGACTGACTGACTGACTGACTGACTGACTGACTGACTGACTGACTGACTGACTGACTGACTGACTGACTGACTGACTGACTGACTGACTGACTGACTGACTGACTGACTGACTGACTGACTGACTGACTGACTGACTGACTGACTGACTGACTGGCTGGCTGACTGAATGACTGACTGACTGACTGACTGACTGACTGACCGACCTTGACCACTTCCGGAATTTGAGCAATAGCTCCCTATGTTACTGCCTTCTACCGGGGACAACTCAAACCTATTGATGACATCTACTTGTGCGTTACCAAAATTCATGACGTGATCTTTATTTGTCAAAATAAATATTTTCTCCCAAAGCATTAGATCTATCGGTTCGTTCAATTGTTTCAGTAATTTAACTTCTGGGTTTATTTCATGTTAAGATGACCAAAAATGATCAGCCACTGCCGATTTATCTTATTGTTTATATTCAATATTTCGTAAATATTCCTTCGCTCTGGTTTCTAAATTACATTTGGTCCTACCAAAGTAAATTTTATCGCATTCTAAACAGTTAACTTGATAAGTACTAGACTTTTGCTATCTGAAATTTTGTCTTATTTTTTAGAAAATTTTGAACATCTTTGGAATTTTTTATTTGCCTATGGATGATAAGTAAATTTTTTTAAAATATAATCACCTTTTTACGGTCTCAGAAGTGGAAACATCATTTACATTTTTTATATTTAAATATTTCTAATATTTTTGTACAAAATCCTTATAAAACATTAATTAAAGCAGTGTTAACAATGAGTTTATATTTAGTATTAAATTGTTCCTTGTTTAGAGGTATGTTTATGAACCTGTAAATCAAACTATTAAACTGAGCAAATTTGTGTGACAAAGGGTTGAAACTGATATTTTATATAGTTACCAGTGTGAGTTGATTTCCTATAAATGCCAAAATTTAATTTATTGTTATTTTTACGATCTTTAGATCCAGGAAGTGTCGTCCGTGTCAAGCTGACAGGTTGATAATGAAGCAAATTTGTTTTGAAACCGCTCCCAAAGGATTGTGAATAAGATAAGCATTAGTGAACTTGTTTTGCTCTAGGGTCTAGTTATTCTCAATAGTGAGTTTCCATCACGGTCAGCAACTTCACTTTTTACAAAACCTCAGGACTTTTTTGTGCGATTGTCAAAAGCCGAGGAACAATGTGCCATGAGCACTTGGAGCTTAAGCACTGTGAAGTCGCTTGTCTAAAATGTGCGTACCTTCATGTAAATTACCGTTGGTACGACAGAAAACAGAGGTAATATAGAGAGTGTAGAAAACAGAATTACAAAGAGAATTAACTCAAAGCTGTGTATCCGATAAACCTAGCAGTTGTTTTAACTTCGTTACTTCGCAATTGTGTGGTTTGCTGAAATTAACTCGAACTTTAAAGTAAAATCCGCAGATGATAAGATCATCGTTCAGCGTCAAGTCTAGGTTAGCAGAAAACCCACATAATCCGCTTGTGCAAAATTATAAAGTGTGAGTACCTAAATATTTTTTATTAGATCAAGAGAAAAGCCTATGGATTTTAATGGTGTTTCTGCACCGTTGTATAATCCTCTTTCACTCATTAGCGCAGTATCATGTCTACCACAGTCCTTTGTTTTAAGGTGAGGAGAGTGGTTAGTCAGTGCAACAAGCGTAGCCCTGGTATAATGTTAATTATCACGGAAGTTATACTGTCATCTTTGTATGCGAGCCATTCTCATCGTAAATATATCGAAACCAGTTTCGTGTTAGCTGTTTGTTGATAAATGATTTACATAATAATTTTAACTGTATTTATTTTTCTTTTACAATAAATCAAGATTAAAATGTAGATAGTGATTTGCTAGTACTCTGACCAAACGTCCAGATCTTCTGTCGCCATGTCTTCGCAGAAAGCCATTTTTCCTGACCCGAGGAACGTAGGACAACTTTACACATCTTTCGAAGGAAACAAGAAATGTAGCATAGCCCAAGTCAAACGCAACGGCATGGCTCAGACGGTTTCGTCTATAGGCCGTATTCTGGAGGTCCGGGTTCGATTCCCGTGACCGACGTACCTGACCCATGGATTTTTCAGAGGCTTTCCCGGGTCGCTAGGCGAATTCTGGATTATCTGTTGGTCTGTTTCAGGGTAGAATTGTCGGCGGGTATCTCGGTGGCGCATGGCAGGATGATATGCTGAGTAAAACCTCCTCTTCTGGGATGGGCTCCGCTCTCGGAGCCCAGTCTCTTGGGGCTACTTTCAGACCGCTGACGGGTGAGCTGATCGTTGTGCTGGCCTACCGGAGAGTTTCCAGCTTGTAAAGCCATCCTCTGTCTCCTCTCGCCTCATCCTTCCTCCCGGGGATGCCCCATGTTGGACATGGGCACAGTAGATTAAGACATTCCGTAGCGTATTCCACTCCACACCCATGGAAGGATGATTAAATGTGATATCAGAAGAGAGAGAGAGAGAGAGAGAGAGAGAGAGAGAGAGAGAGAGAGAGAGAGAGAGAGAGAGAGAGAGAGAGAGAGAGAGAGAGAGAGAGAGACGAATGCCTATGTACATAATGTTCTGAAGTTCATGTTACAAGCTTCTAGTACCAACAATCTAAACGCGAGTTAACACAATCGCTAATAGGCTATATGTTCCAAAAGAGAACGGCCGCTTATATGACCATTGCAGTTAAAGGTGGAAAAAACAAAGGTTTATTAGATACCAATTTCTACTTGCATCTATTTAATATATCGGAACGCTTTGTTGTTTGTCCATCACATGTTTCATATCACAACTTTATTCCTCCTTCACGCACTGACCTTATTGGTCTGCTTATGTTTGGGTCATAGCTTTACAACTTTACGTGGCGCATACAATTTATGATGCAGTTGCAATATACATCTTCCACTTACAGCTGAGACAGCATGTTGCGTTATTTTTTGTTTCTTACGTCAGTTTCTTTTTCGTATTTTCTTTATTCCGCTGCTAACAAGTTATCTTCTCAGCTTCGTGACGTTCCCTCGTCAGTTTCTCTTTAAGCCACATAAGGTGCTCCACTACTCATTTTTGGCAGAATGTTCACTTAATAAATAATCGGTGATCTCATATGTAAAATCCTTTTTTTTTTATTTTGGTGTTTTGGAAAATTTATTCGGTTTCTTTGGTTTGGCCTTGCTAATTACTGAATGCCAATGCTAGTGTTCCGTACATTGCGAGCATATAGGTATCAGTTTTTGTTGTTAATATATAATAACAAAATGGAGATAAAGTTTGAATATTAAGAATAACTATAGTAACACAACTTCACTATTACTTATCTTATTCACTATTCACAATTCTTTGGGACCGGTTTCGAAGCAACTTTGTTTCATTATCAACCTGTCAGCCTGACACGGTGACACGCCTGGCACACTGCCTGGCTGACCTTGACCACTTCCGGAATTTGAAGAATTGCTTCCTATCTTATTGCCATCTACCTCGGACAGCACGAACTTGTTGATGACATCTACTTGTAGGATATCAAAATTCATCACGCCATCTTTATTTTTCAAAATAAATATGTTCTCCCAAACCATTACATTTATCGGTTCGTTCAAGAGTTTCAATAATTTAACTACCGCTTTTATTTCATGGTTAGATGGCCAAAAATGGTGAGCCACTGCTGATTTATCTGTCTGTTTATATTTGATATTTCTGAAACAGACAGATAGATGTAGATGTCATTAAGTAGATGTCATAATTAGGTTGTGTTATTCCCGGTAGATGGCAGTAAGATTGGGAGCTACTCTTCAAATTCCGGAAGTGGTGAAGGTCAGTCAGGCAGTGTGTCTCCGTGACAGGCTGATAGGTTGAAAATGAAGTAAAATTTGCTTCGAAATCGGTTCCAAAGGATTGTGAATAAGATAAGTATTAGTAAAGTTGTGATACTATAGTTTTAGTTATTCTTAATACTTAGTTTGCTTCACTGTCAGCAGCTTCTGTTTTTTGCATTACAAAGTTGGAACTTAGTTCTTCTGAAACACTACAGGAAACTAGATTATAAATTCGCTGCTACAAATCGAAGAATATGTCAAGTGGAAGCAGAAGCTGTTGTTAGGGAGAGTATGGCACAATGATGGTTCCAACGTTTCAACAATGTATAATAAAACAATAAAGATTTATCACGTTCTGGAAAATCTCAATTATGAAATATTGAGGATACACGCCAAGTTTTGCGAGGCAAAAATGTACCCCTTGGCTTTCAGGACAACTTGGTACATCAAAAGATACACCACATCGTCACATTAAGACACTTAGAAAATAACGGAAAAGCCGTAGATCTGTACCTCATGAACTGTCACCTTAACAGGCTGAACGTGGAGTAGATATCTTGTCAGCTTATGCGTAATCCCAAGCATGATAGATTTGTCAGGAAAATTGATACTTGTGATGAAAAATGGGTATATTACAAAAACGCTGATAACTCGAAACAGTGGCTTGATTTCCGCCAACCTGCCACAATGATCGTTCAAAAACGCAGTTCGGTCGCAAAGTAATGTTGTGTGTCTGGGGAATTTTAAAGGTATAATTCCAACCGGGCGGGCGATTGATTTGCATTGTTATTCTCAACAACTGGAAGGAGTTCTTGATACCTAGCATTAGTCAACCAAAATAGAGTTATGTTGCAGCAAGGCAATTCAGCACTCCATACTACAGGAACAACCATGGGGGGAAATCAATAATTGGGAGGAATAAAAATGTTACCACACCCTGTATATAGCCCTATACTGGCACCATCAGATTATCATTTTTTCAATTCATGTTCCATTTTATACGTGGAGGAAATGTTGACAACTTTGAAGCAGTACAAGTGGGTGTCACCGAATTCCTCGCATCAATAAACAGAGGCTGGTAACATCCTGGGATAATAAACATCACTGAAGAACATAGAATCTAATGTTCTAATGTTCTATACTTTGAAAATTAGTGAATAGCTTGTCGGAAACCTCTCAAACAATTTTTTCTTAGAAAACGACATTACTTATAAATTAGTATTTATGCTACACCCGGAAATTATCATCATCATTAATTATCATCATCATCTGTACATGGTTTAAGAGTTGTTTTATATGCTTTGTCAACCACGATGCGGACTGCCAGGAAATGGCGGCGCCGGTGTGGCGGAATTTCGTCTCATAGTAAATCTACTGATAGGGGGCTATCGGTCTGGAATTAGTAGGTCAGTGGCTAGCCAACTGAATGGTCCAGACCGATATGGCTGAGAGATTGCCTCAAGCTTTGGCCCCTTGTATGATCGCACTAAACTTATGGCTCTTCCAAATTTAAAACAATGCCAGCTGAAGTGTTAGAGTCAGGTTGTGAATCATGGCACTACCACTTCCACTAACACTATGATGGTGATAATTATGATTATGATGATTATTATTCTTATCATTCATATTCTTATTCTTATCATTGTTATTCTTCTTATTCTTCTTATTCTTCTTCGTCTACTTCATCATCTTCTTCTTCTTCTTCTACTTCATCATCATCATCATCTTCTTCTTCTTCTTCTTCTTCTTCTTCTTCTTCTTCTTCTTCTTCTTCTTCTTCTTCTTCTTCTTCTTCTTCTTCTTCTTCTTCTTCTTCTTCTTCTTCTTCTTCTTCTTCTTCTTCTTCTTCTTCTTCTTCTTCTTCTTCTTCTTCTTCTTCTTCTTCTTCTTCTTCTTCTTCTTCTTCTTCTTCTTCTTCTTCTTCTTCTTCTTCTTCTTCTTCTTCTTCTTCTTCTTCTTCTTCTTCTTCTTCTTCTTCTTCTTCTTCTTCTTCTTCTTCTTCTTCTTCTTCTTCTTCTTCTTCTTCTTCTTCTTCTTCTTCTTCTTCTTCTTCTTCTTCTTCTTCTTCTTCTTCTTCTTCTTCTTCTTCTTCTTCTTCTTCTTCTTCTTCTTCTTCTTCTTCTTCTTCTTCTTCTTCTTCTTCTTCTTCTTCTTCTTCTTCTTCTTCTTCTTCTTCTTCTTCTTCTTCTTCTTCTTCTTCTTCTTCTTCTTCTTCTTCTTCTTCTTCTTCTTCTTCTTCTTCTTCTTCTTCTTCTTCTTCTTCTTCTTCTTCTTCTTCTTCTTCTTCTTCTTCTTCTTCTTCTTCTTCTTCTTCTTCTTCTTCTTCTTCTTCTTCTTCTTCTTCTTCTTCTTCTTCTTCTTCTTCTTCTTCTTCTTCTTCTTCTTCTTCTTCTTCTTCTTCTTCTTCTTCTTCTTCTTCTTCATTATTATTATTATTATTATTATTATTATTATTATTATTATTATTATTATTATTATTATTATTATTATTATTATTATTATTATTATTATTATTATTATTATTATTATTATTATTATTATTATTATTATTATTATTATTATTATTATTATTATTATTATTATTATTATTATTATTATTATTATTATTACTATTATTATTATTCCTAATATCGTCTACTTATGCATTTCATTTACTTAGAGCACTAAATTCTTTTGCACCGTGGCGTAACGGGCTAAGGCCTTGGTCCCTGGCCATGGAAAGCGGCCCGGGTTCGATCCCACCTATGTCCTTTGTTAGGTCCCGGGTATAGGACCGGTGTCCACTCAGCATCGTGAGGAAAGTGAGGAACTTACGCTAGGTAAGCCGACCCTGGTGGCGAAAACCAACATTCTGGCTGGAGGATGCCGAGATGCTGACCACATCTGCTCCCCGTATCGGTTGGATGATTGTACACCTCTGCCGTAAGTGGGCGTGAGGCCGGCAGTCGGGTTGGTAGGCCTCGGCCCTTTAAGGGCTGTCGCGCCATGGTTTGTTTATTTCAGAGCACTAAACATAAGGTATACAAACCTTAATGTATACTACGACTTGTATGCCTGGCGCTATACCTTTGCCACCTCGCGAGTTCTCGTACTTGATTTAGCCTTTTAAGACACTTTTAGTTATTTGCTGGTCGTTTTAATACTGTTACATAAATGACAAAGCTCTTATGCATGTTAATTGAGATGCACGAGACGTACTTTACGCATAAGTCTAAATAAACTGTTGTTTAACAATATGTTCGTTTTGACTGTACGCGTTCGTGATGGACGAGGCGTGTCTGTAATTTTTTCCTAATTATTTGGCAGCCGACCCCTGCTCTATAAGTACAAGAATCCGCCATTCTCTTTCAACTCATGTTGTTAGTGTAATCATATGATAGCTCCAGATTTTCCGAGGCGTTTAGTGAATTAGTTTGCCATGTATACTGTAATATAAGGTTTGTAAAATGACCTTAAAACGGGAATTCGCTCTAAGTAACGAAGCCGTATGTTTTTGCCAGTAGTACGTTTTGTCCCTTAAGCAGCTATTCTTCTGAACTTTGCTCATTCCTCTTTCTAAGAACGTCAAGTATACAGTTTAGTAAGCACAAAACTGGACTAAGGCTCACATGACGTTTGATGGGTGACCTACCCTCCAAGAAATAAGTCGCGGCTGATCCACTTGGTATAGATTCTCATATTTGTTGACACATCTAGAAACCGGTTTAAAGAGGTTCCAATGTCAACTTCTGCCCACACATAAATGACTGTGTATATGTCTATAGTCTAATTAGAGATCCATCAATTTCCACGCAAGTCAGAGTCAACTTAACGAATCACATGCAATGATTCAGAGGAGAGATAGAGAGCGAGCGAGAGAGAGAGAGACAGACAGAGAGAGAATTACTGAAAAAGAGAGGCAGAGATATGGTGAGAGAGGCGTTTATAGACAATGTAATAAAGCGCCTAAATACAAACGTTATCATTCATAGTAATATAACAAGAATTGATTAGGCATTGAACTCCTTCAAATAAACTGTTAAGTCTTTTTCATTCTTAATGTAAGGTAGAAAGCTCTAAATTGGACAAAATACAATACAGAAAATTCAAAATAAGCAGTTAAGAGAAAAAGTACATAGTTTCACTCTACTGAGTGTGAAATGTGAGACACACTTGAGAACTATGCAAGCATTATGTTTTTGTTCAAAATCTTCTCGGGAAACAAGTCACGAGAAAAGACGATTAGAAATCGACATTTCGGGAGCGTACACTTCTCCCCTCATCAGGATACTTAACAAATGTTATAACCAAAAATGTATCACTGGATATAACACAAATGTAAATGCCCGCCTCGATGGTGTGGTGGTAGCGTGTCTGCCTAAGTTCAAGAGGTCCCGAGTTCAAATCTCGGTCAGGGTTAGTTATTTGGATAAGGCCTTTTCCGGGGTTTTCCCTCATCCTAAAAGGCGCATGTCGGGTAACTCTAAGCACTATGACCCCTGGGCTCATTTGAGCATCGTTTCACAATTTCATTCATCGTCTGATATGACTTAACGTTGGAGAATGTAAATTACAACAAAAAAGGAATATCAACAAAGACAAAACACTATCAATACTCGCATCACTGAACCAAAGACTGTTTTCAGTAAATTAAATGCCAGGTCCGAAGATGACGTGAGTCATGAGGTCACGAGGTCTGTGCTTCTTAAGCCGACGGATTTCCACTTTAAGGCAGGTTTCCAATAGGAGCTGAACGGAAATCCAGCATCACGATTAAGCCTGTTCCTCTCGGAGGAAATGGCCGAAGCCTTCTTCAGTAAGTGGAAACCAGCCGTAAAAATAGAAATCCGTCGGATTAAGAAGCACAGATATGTATATACAGCTTGATCATCAAGTTAAGTGGTTGTTTCTTTGAACCAATTAACTTTCTATACTCACGCCATCTCCTGACCTGGCATTTAATTTACTGAAAACAGTCTTTTGTTCAGTGATGCGAGTACTGGTAGTGTGTTTTATTTGTTGATATCTGTGCTATATCCTCTTACATATTTGTGGTTATAACACCTTTTAAATATCTTGATGACGGGAGGGATGTAAGCTCCCGAAACGTCGATTTCTATTCGTCTTTTCTCGTGGCTTGTTTCCCGAGAAGATCTCTAGCGTATTCGTCGCCAGGAAAGCTTCAGGTCTTATATTATGTTTCTACTAGGGACTCAGTAGTAATGCTAAACGTTAGCTCTTTATATAATCGATTAGCTTTTGTTGCGTGCCGATATCTATTAACTGGTTGAGATAGTTGAACATGAGTATTTTTGTTGGAATATGTAATCCGACAAGGAGTTTAAAGCCACACGCGCAGAGAGGACGCAGGGCGCAAGAGACCAGGTGGGATGGGGGATCTAATAAAGATATATACCCAAAGTTGCGTGTTGAGACGCTCTACCGCCTCCCGTTGTCATGAAGCCAAGGAATGTCCTGCTTAAACAAACGTTACCTCAAACACATTACTGCAACTTTACTCACATTCACTGAATAGTCTCTTATCCTTTCTTAACTAATTTACATTTCATAAATATATTACCGTTCTATTGTTTCCAATTTATTTTGTTTTCTCGTGTATATGAACATGTTTCTGCGAAACGCGAGAAGGCCTAGAGCCCAAAACACTTTCGCTGATCTTAGACCCATATTTGCCTTCAACTCGTACAAACTCTACCGATTAAAAAAATGTTTATTTTAGGTATAATTCCTTGGGGAAATTATCATAATCTGAATTGTAAAAAGTTTACTACCGTACACTGGTACTAAATAAGTTTATACATTTTACTAAGCTATAATAAAGTCATGCAATGTAATGGTGGGTTATACCAGGTGAGTCATCTGCCCCTATTCATTTTTGAATGTATGCAACTTACTAAGCAGCACATGTGACTTATGCCTTTCTTGAATGTCCTCTAATGGATTATATTTTTGTAATTTACGTCCTCCAACGTTAAATCATATCGGACGATGAATGAAACGGGTGAAATGATGCTCAAACGAGTCCGGGGTCCATGGAGGTTAGAGTTGACGTTCGTCTACCAGGATAAGCGAAAACCCCGGAAAAAGCCTTATCCAGGTAACTCACCCTGACCGAGATTCGAACTCGGGACCTCTTGAACTTGAGGCAGACACGCTAGCATCTACGCTACCGAGGCCGGCCTTCTAATGGAAGATTTGTAGAATAGTCTATAGAGGATGGGTAGATTACTAAGTGCATAAGTGTTGTAAGGGACAGAAAGCAATCACTATGTCCCATAGGGAAGGGGATCCGTCCCCTTCAGCTGCCGTGGTGTGGGCGCTGCAGATCCTTAGCACTCGTGGTAACTCTAACGTCACTAGAGGAACCTCGGGCCGAACTGCCGTCGGGGAGTTGTTCGGATTGGGTTGGACTCGAGGGAACAGTGCGTTCCCGAAACCCATGGGAAATTGGGTACCTTCGGCCAGGCTATGGCCACCCGGAGGGGGTAGAGGGTTGCCTTATAAGTCCCGGGTACTAGCCTGCAGAGCTAGAAGGTGTGCTAGATCACCAGGTGACCCCACCGAAGTTTTGGTAGTCTTCCCTGCGGGGTTGACGCGCGTAAGTGGCGTATCCACTTCCACCCGTCTTAAAGTTGTAGTCGATGGGGGGGGGGGCTTTCTAGACTCAAGGTATTGCCCCATGGAAAGATACCCGGTGTTTTCAATCGCTCCTGGGTAGAAGGAGGCCCAGGTCCTTGGTCCTACGGGTCCAGGACTAATGAGAGTAAAACCTTTGTCGTTAAATAAATAAATCACTATGTATGTCGATTCCAGAAACATCATACCCATGTACAGAGAGATGCAGTAAAAATTTAGACGAGTTTACAACTTTTATTCATTAACGTAGATTTATAAACCACTTTAAACACGCCCCTGAAGGAATAACCTATATCTATCAGTTGACAGTAATATTGTAACACAAAATGGCAGATATACACAATGGGCCCAATTGGATTTCAATCTGCACTCAGCACGTGTTTTAATTGTAAAGTCGTGTCAGAAAAGCTAAGAATTAGGTAGATATGTTTCGCTTCTGCCATAAATTAAGGCAGTTTTTAACTCGTACAGTAATTGTAATGGAAGATGCAGTTTTATTTGAGTTAAATCTACCAAAACGAGCTCAAAACATTGTATAAAGCTGTAGAAAATGTAGGTAGGTCTTAGGTCCGCGGTTATTTAATTCATATAGAAACCTTCCCTAACAACGTAGCGTTGGCTAAGTGGTATCATACAGGTTACTCGTTTGACTTGGGTTAAAATCCTTCGGGATGAGCTCAAAAAGTTTATTACCCATTGTTTTATCCCTTGGGGCCTATAATTAGATATTATAATACAAATAACACTTTTATAACATTATGCGTGTTTACAAAATACAAAAATAGCCATGTTTTCTACTGGCATATAGTTATATATGTGCAGTTCCTAGTAGATATTGTAGATAATGTGTATTGTGCTTGACCCATTCAACCAAGTTTCAAACACTTCACAAATGCAAAGTGAAACATAAAATATACGCATGAAACAAAAACTATTTCATTTAATATCGTCGACATTCTGCTAAAAACGAAAGCCAACTACGCAACATGGCCCATAACACATATACCGTACAGATTATAAGCGTCAAAAACTTAAACAGGTTTCCTAATAAAAGATAAAGATAGCCTGTGGTTACCCTTTAAAAGTCAAGGGCCTCGATTATCTGATGTTATGATGAGCTCAGCCCAACTTATGTGGCGAGCTAATTCGTATAGGTCTCCCTAACTATCGGATTGTATTTCTTTTGGCTTTTTCTCACAAGTGAAACAATAGCTACAATAAACAAATTAGTAACTAAAATACAAGCAATAAAGAGTGGAAGAAAGGGAAAAAAACGAAACTATGTGACGTCGTTTCGGACCTAGCCATCGTATCACCACATTCCAGCGAGCTAATCCACTCCACCAGCTGCCACGTACTCTCTGATCACCTTTAGGAAAGCATTCGTTCATCACCTTGCTAGTATTATATGCATGAAAAACAGTATATTTAAGCTTTTCGCAACTTCTTGGTCCTCATTCAGGGCTGAAAGTATAAATGGTGGGTGCGTAGAGCACCGAATAGAAGGACAGAGCTGCAATAACGGCTTTTATTCTAAAAGGGTCAATGTTTTCACATTGGACTAAAAACTCCGGGTTGCATAGATCATAATAAATAGAGACAGAACACTCACCTGGTATAATATCAGTTCTACATCTAGGGCACTCCAAATATATCATCAAACAATCCAGTATGATTCACCGAACACGTTTGCAAAATTGCAGTATGATTCCGTTTATAGCTTCTGTAAAATATTATTTAAGCCCGGCAGTTGGGAGTAAACGATCGGCGTTTGTTGCACATTTTCCGTTAAAAAACATTGTTCGAACAAACCACGACAGTTGGAAACATCGCCTAGAAAATTGGCATTTCCGTGCTATCTGCACAAAATCCTGCATGAAGATCTTAAAGTGCTCAATCGGCGATCCTCCAAAACAACGTTCTCGACTGGTGCGAGGCCATTACTGTCCTGGTTTGCTGTCACACGATGTTCTGTGGTCATTGAAGTGTCACGCCCAGGAACGTACATTAGACACATCCATGGTACCATCACCGCATGCCTCACTCAACCGGCGATGAATTTCAATAGTTATCACACCACGAAAGTGGAGAAAAATAATGATTACATGCTGTTCTTGAAATGAAAACGTCACCATTTTAAGTATCAAAAACAGTCCTTACTCTCATCGCTGCCACTAAAGTTCTATGCACTGTATTGTGCTGCCATCTCTACCACGCATTCACCAAGAGCCTAAACGTATTTAAAAAAACAGCTATAAATTCCTATCTGGTACCAGGAGCAGTTATAACTTGAACGCACCTCGTAGTTAATAAGTATTTATTTTATATTTGAATGACATTTGCACAATTGAGGGGTTTATACTTTGTTTAGACAGTATAAAGGCAATTACTAGATCCTCCATGGGGTGGAATGGAATAGAATCACAATGAGAAAAAGATAACAGGAGATGCCAGTGCAATAGTAATCCGTATGGTAATACCAGTCCAAAACAACACGCACACAATACAAATAAAAAAAAAATAATAATAACAATAGAAGAGCACGCGATTTCACGCGAGTATTCTCACTCTGCATTTTATACATACTTCATTCCCTGCACCCCAGTTTTCATCCCTTCACACTCCATTTTGCATGAAAATATTTCCATAACCAATACACGCTGATACCGGGACATGGCACTTAAATATTCTCATTGATGTTGATTTAATAAGCTCGGAAGTGGGATGTGCAAAGAATCATCCTTTATCTCTAAATTGGTACAGGCATAAGTGTATGCATTATCGATTGGCATGGAGAGATTATAGTCGTAATGAATTCGCGATGAAACAACAGCCTACACACCAAAATTCCCTCTGTGAACCATTCATATGCGAGAAGCAAGCGCTAGTGGGAGTAAACAATAACGGAACAGATCGCGCGTGTTTGTTTGCTTCTGTTTTTGAATTATCATAATCAATTATTTATTCAATTTTAATGTCTGTGTAGCAGATGGTTGTAGAGTCTAGTGCACCGCATCATCCCCGGGGAGTCCATCATGCGAGCAAACTGACATGAAACCGCCACCACTCGTCATCAAATCAAGTTAATTGAACGTTGATTTTTGTTTACAATTTAACGTATTAAAATCCATATGCAAAGCAACCCTTTTGGGAAGTCAATTCCTTTACGATCTGCGTTTACCTTTTCGCTGCTGCATACGTCACATAAACAAGGACACAACTTAGACCACGTTAAATGCTTCCTATATGATACCACCCTCAGTCTTATGGCCTATTTCTTTTAAATATACCAATAAGAGTGCAAGTATTATTCAGTAAATAGTGCAATTTACAATCGATACGTACGCATTCATTATAAAAGCCAAACGTTGTAAACAAAGTGATAGGCATGAATCAGACCAAATCGATACAGAGGAGATAGCCACGAAGCAACTGAGTGCTACAAAGGACAATTCTGTCTTCAGTTTGGTAAGGTTAAGCGTATTTCCTGTTCCTTTCACGGTTTGCTACTTATACACCAACCACTTGCTGATCAGCATTACAGTTTATGAAAGTGCAAAACTGAGATTTGTAACTTTTTGCCAACTACTTCATGACAACAGATGAGAACGACCCAAAATTTTGACCTTGAGCCACAATGTGTTTGTTTTCGGTGAGCTTTATTCTATACATGGTATTCATCTTTATTCGATATTTCCCGCCTTCCGATTGAGCAAGAATGACGCCATAGTTGACTGGTGAGTCTATCTTGAAATCACAGTGCACTCTACCGTATGACCACGACAAGAAGGCTAGAGGGGTATAAAGGGCAGAGGAGCTTTAACTATTTATCTGCTCCGGTAATGGATTTGTTTACTAGGAAATAATTGAATAAGAGTGTATATGAATCACCCATGCTGCACAAATTTATTGCTTGTTGCAGCGACAGGTACTATGTATAGTTGAGCTATGTGACAACACTTGTGTATTTTAAATGAGCATACATCCCGAGGAGACTACAAAAGCGGTTACGTTGTACATTCCTCTGGCTTGCCTTCTTGTCCTGGGCAGTCAGTACGCAGAAAAAGCGGTAACTTTTGCCGAACAGTAAACATATTACAGCGCTGAGTGCCGCTGCGCTGGTAACTAATACAACCAGCTTCCCCTGGATATTAACACACAGCACCACCTCCTCAAGTTTGAATGCTACATTCGTACCAACATTAAAATTGTTGCGACATATAAATATAATTTAAACCACTACACAGAGGAGTTTATACAACGCTATCCAGAATTCAGACAAGTACCTCGGAGCGTGATGTTGTCAAAAGTGTCCAGGTAACGTCAAATTGACATACTTTTGTTTGTAACATAAACATCTTACGTTTTATCACTGTACGATATAAATTTTTGTCATTCTCACGCTTAATTAAAATGTCTATTAATGTTGATATCCTTATGTCTTTTAAAACCAATAGGTGCATCAAACATTTCCAAGATACAGGATCAGTTACTCGCAAAAAGAGAGACACTGGACGCTATAAAGTGACTGGTCCCAATCTAGAAGTAATAAATAATGTTATGACAGAAAGACCTCCAGCATACCTTCTCGCAATACAGACAATGTTTAAGAGAAAGAGAGAAAGGAAATATAAGAAAATGGACACACGAGACTATCTACTAGAGATATTTTCTTGTTTAGACTTGGATAAAAGCTTTGTACATATTGTAACACTAATTTATTTTTCATTCCTAGAACATGTTCTGCTAATTTTCTGGTTTGTAATGAAGTTACATTGTGAGGAAACTGTAGGTGATAGAAAAGAATTGAGATCAAATTGAAATATTTCTATTTTATGTGACAGGCTTACAATAAGCATATATGTCTACTATAACAGAAAAACGAATGTTCAATGTGAAATAAGTGTTCATTGAATTATCATTTCGTATACCCTTATTTGTATACTTTTATGCCTCCATAAACAGCTTTGCAGTGCATTGCATTGCAGTATATAATTTATTTTAAAAAGTTATCGTATCTACGCACTAGGCAGAATTACGCACCTTTATATTACGTGGGCAGACCCAACTCTGAAATAGTATATTTACCTGCCGGTAGAGGGAGTCCTCAAAGCTGCTGTCAACACATCAAATACGATCGCAAGCCGCTAGGGCAATCATATATAAACTCACTTCATCAGCGATGCTATTGATGACGTAAAATTTTGCGCGGTAAAATTAGAGATAAAAATGAAAACCGTGCACTTTTTAATAGTATTTAACGTCCGTTAATATTCTATATGTCTGGCATTACAGGATATTCAAGAAATGGAATTAATACTTTGGAGGTCGTTTCTTAAGTTACCTCACTGGCATGTGTAATTGTCAATTTAGACAAATCGACATCAAGGTGTAAGTTTTGAAATGCTCATATCATGCCCAAGAAATATTGATGTTGATTTCCATTTTTCCCAGAGGACGGCGCTTAATCGTACTGGATTTCAGTTCAGATCCTCTTGGAAACCGGCCTTAAAAATGAAAATCCGTCGCCTTAAGAACCACATATCTACATATCTTGATCATAAAGTTAGTTACGTTTCCTTGATCCAATTAATTTTCTATACTCACGCCATCTCCAGGCCTGGCATTTAATTTACTCAAAACAGTCCTTTATTTAATGTTCTGAGTATTGATAGAGTTTTGTCTTTGTTTACATTTGTGTTATATCCAGTGACTCATTTGTAGTTATAACATTTAATAAATATTTTGATGATGAGAGAGATGTGCGCTCCCGAATCGTCGACTTATAATCGTCTTTTCACCTGGCTTGATTCCCAAGAAGTACTTGAACATACAAGTATTTTGGAAAGATAGAGTCAGACTGAAAAATTCAATGCCATAGCCGGGATTTGAAACACGGATCTTCTGGACTCCGTCCAATGGTTCTAAACCATTGAGCAACTACGGCCAACAAGCCAATATGACATTAAATTCTCCAACGGACTCGTGTTTTTCCAGGTAAACCACTAGGAGTTCTCATAAACACATGAGACAACTACCTTAATGGCGACTTACTATGCTGTAGGTACTTTAAGGTTCGGGTATGACATTAAAATCTCCAATTAACTCGTGTTTTTCCCGGTAAACCACTAGGAGTTCTCATAAACACATGAGACAACTACCTTAATGGCGACTTACTATGCTGTAAGTACTTTAAGGCCCAGATGTGACATTAAATTCTACAACTGACTCGTGTTTTTTCCCGGTAAACCTCTAGGAGTTCTCATAAACACATGAGACAACTACCTTAATGGCGACTTACTATGCTGTAAGTACTTTAAGGCCCAGATGTGACATTAAATTCTACAACTGACTCGTGTTTTTTCCCGGTAAACCTCTAGGAGTTCTCATAAACACACCTTAATGGCGACTTACTATGCTGTAAGTACTTTAAGGCCCAGATGTGACGTTAAATTCTCCAACTGACTCGTATTTTTCCCGGTAAAGCACTGGGAGTTCTCATAAATACATTAGACCATCTGCCTATTCACTCAGGAGAAAAGAAGCTGGAAGATGCAGATATGAAAATTGCATAGGTAAATCACATTTCAGGTGTGAGAAATGTCAAATATATGTATGTCTCAGCAAGGACAGAATCTGTTTCCAGGAGTTCCATGTAAAAAAATAATTTCGAAAACTTCAAATTGTACAATTATTCATTATAATCAGGTTAAGTGTACATTTCCCTTTGTTATTGGTAGCTGCTGTACTCATTTATAAGCATACATTCATAAAACACTGAGGTTTTGCTAGCGAAAACAGTGTATCTGTACCGGAATACATATTTCCAAAATACTACCTTGCAATACACTTGTCCACGACTATGGACAAATTATAACTCAAACACCAAATTTGAAAAAGATTCCAAAAATTCACAAAGTTTCCTTGATCATCTAGGAACAATCCCTGAAAGTTTCATATTTTTCCTGCAGATATTACAGAGTTGGTACTAAAGGGGTTAAACAAAATTATAACAGAAATTAGCAAATGTTGAGCAATTAGGAGTTACATAATTCAAAAGTTATCACAGTGTTGCCACTTAGCTGTACATTTCCTTTTAAAATACGGTCTTATTGTGCGAGCATATGCTTTGGAGCGATAACTTTTTAATTCTATTATCAGCCTTATGAGGATGCACAGACACTACATCAGTGATTGTCACTGCTGTGACAACTTTCTTGTTCCATTAAAATGTCACTTGTATAGAAGCTTACTTAGTAATTCCTGCTCAGCTCGATTTAAATGGATTACACTGTACTCGTCCTTCCCTAATATATTAAGTTTGTTGTAAAACTCAGAGAACATAAAATAGTTATGCGCAGACAAAATTAGTACTTTAAATAATCCAGGTTTTCAATCTCATTTCAATAATTAACAATTATCGTGCCCGTTCTGCACGTGCAGATATCGTCGGCGAAATTAGCACATAATCCACCTGTGCGCAACTTTATATTACATTCCACGTTCATGTGGTAGAATCCCATATGAAATTATCTGGAAACCGTGGACTGGTATTCGGCACGGGATATCACAAAACCTTTTTTTACAACACCCAGAGAGACGGGAAGCGGAATTCCAGATTATTTGTGTGTTAATAATTGCGCAACGTGTGCAAGGTTACACGTTACGAAATATGCAACAGCTGTAGCCGATTTTCACTAACTATTCTGTTTTTATATTGCCACCTCGTTCTATATTATTTAATTTGGGGCAGAAACAACAGTGGTGCATTTTTTGCTTTCACGCTACTGATTTTTAATACCTAATCAAGTGTAAAAGCATTGATACCAGATCTCTTTATCAAGGAAATATTTTGTTTTACATATGAAGATAGTTTATGTTTTAGCTAATTGGTGGAAACTAATCATCTCTTCACCGAAACTGGATGTGTCAAAACGACATCGAACGCGGCGACACGCATAAAAGGTTCGGTGCAGCGAGATAACGGACGGAAATCAAGAGCTTGCATACGTAAATATAGCGCGGAGATAAAAGGAAAAAAGTATAAAGTGAAGTAAATGGAACATTCTAGTGACAACTTGATAGCTAGAGAACAGTCGATTTCTTGTTTGTGACAGAATATTCCAGAAATATCTAGTGATATCAGTAATATATATATATATATATATATATATATATATATATATATGTATATATATATATATAAGCCACGACTCGCCAGTCGTAGACAGTCATTAACAGAGCAGTAGACGTAAACAGTTGAAAACAGAGTAGTAACGAGAGCTGTAACTGAAACTGCTATGTTGGAAGTGAGCTCCTTGTTGTGCTAAACGACCTTGGAAGATTGAAATTGTGTATGTGACGCAATTCTGCTGCTGTAAGTGTATTTCTACGGAAATAAAGAACATTTGGAATATATACAAATTGGACTTTTAATTCTACGAACCCACATATTCACAATATAGAAGTAGTTGCTCCGCTTCTATGTGACACAAATAGATAGGTTTTACCGCCAATAGAGCCGCATCAAAATGCTCCAGAATGAGTGTGGATTACGAAGTGTCAGGAACAACGACGCGTGCCTCACGCTGTCGGTGTTCGCAGGTAGGTGACACACCATGCCGCATGCTGTTACTGTTTTTAAGCATATTGGCATGCTCCGTAGTAGCTTTCTACTATTAAGAATTTCTTTGGCTTATGAATCTGCAATAAAGAAGCCAATGCTTAATTACTGCTTAGACTATTTAACGTGTTCCAAAATTCCGTTATACCAGTCCATGATGGCAAATAAGCTGGTGGACATATGCAACTTGAGCTTCATTACTGTATTCCATAGACCAAGCAGTAAAAGGCTTGTGATTAAAAACCTTTCTGTGACATACTAAACGATGAGCGAATGATGGAGCCAGTTGGAGAATTAAATGCCCTATCGGCACGTTGGCCATAGTAGCTCAATGGTTAGAGCGACTGGACGGTAACCAGAAGATGCGTGGTTCAAATCCCGGCTATGGCATTGAATTTTTCAGTCTGACTCTACGTTTCCACAATTTAGCCTACACACGGCCAGTGTGAAAGAATAATTAATTTCCAATAATAATAATAATAATAATAATAATAATAATAATAATAATAATAATAATAATAATAATAATAATAATAATAATAATAATAATAATAATAATAATAATAATAATAATAATAATAATAATAATAATAATAATAATAATAATAATAATAATAATAATAATAATAATAATAATAATAATAATAATAATAATAATAATAATAATAATAATAATAAAATAATAATAATAATAATAATAATAATAATAATAATAATAATAATAATAATAATAATAATAATAATAATAATAATAATAATAATAATAATAATAATAATAATAATAATAATAATAATAATAATAATAATAATAATAATAAAAATAATAATAATAATAATAATAATCTTCACTTATACACGGAGCGAATTATCCAGCTCGCAAACAAATAATTAGTATAGCCCGAAAAATGATAAGAAACAAAACAACACAAGAGTGAAAGCTAAAGTTTATTAAATAGAGAGTGGACTCTTTAACAGACGGAAAAGGAAAACACATCAGCGTTAAGGAAGAACAAACAAATACTGTAGAAATGGAATTTCCAAGAAAAAATAAGGGAAATAAAGTGTGAAATTATATTGCTCGCTGAGAATAGAATGAGTTTGTTTGATTACTGATAGGATGCGAGAAAAATAAACAGCAAGGGATCCACATTATAAAAGGAGAAGGATAGAAGGAATTATTAATAAGGGAACTCTGCATTGCAAAACAGTTGGAGAAAGAGATGACTGGAGCGACTGGGCTACAATATTGAAAACAACCACGACGAAGATATAGGATCAATTCTCTGTCAGGGTGCCATAGGAGACCTTCATTTGTCAGTGTATTGGCTTCGTTTGCAAGTGGACAAGGGGTACTTCACCCTTCTTGGGTAGTACATAATAACATATCTGCGAATTTAAAAGCCTTTATCTTTTGTGTACGTTTTGACAACCTGCTAACTTCGATATTTCCCGTATTCCTCTTGTTAACCCTTACCTGGTGTCTGGGTCCTTGCTCTAACTACGTGTAAACTGTTTTAATAAGAACGTAGACTTCACATCCTTCAGATATGCTTTTTGTGTACTTTTTATTAAAAATAGTCAAAATATACTTGGTACTTTGACGGTCGGTAGCACAGAATTTTAAATTTTTGTAACAGGATCAGAAAATACCCCAGGTATACAGTATGTAATTTACATGTTATATTTCAAATTTACTACTACAATTAAAACTTGGAAACAATGCAACTTCTGAACCTTTATTTGTATGTCCATTGTTGTTACAAATTCTAGATAATACATACACATGCACTGTTGTAAAGAAAAAGAAAAACCCAAAAGTGATAATGTAGTACAACTCAACAAAGTCAGGTGTTGATATTGTTGATAAGATGTCTAGACACTATTCAGTCAGACGTGGAACAATAACGTGACCTCTTGATATACTTGAATTAGCATGTCTCAATACTTATGTCCTGTACTGTAAATGTTTACATCACATGAGAGGTAAAATGCTAGAAGAGAATTCCTCTCAGAACTGGGAGAAGAGCTAGTCAGACCTCAAACTGAGAGACGAATTCTTTCCCCCAGTGCAGAACACAACACATTCGTTCAGCAATAACTCAAGCTAGTTTCAAGGATCTTCTAAATGACAACCAATAAGACCAAGATGCAGATGTTCCAGATCTAAAACGAAAAAGATTTTATTCGTGCCCAAGGTCAAAGGGCAAAAGTGAAGACACAATGTGATGAGTGTCACAAATTTATCTGCAAAGAACATGCAACGGTAAAAGTGTTCTACAATGAGTGTTCATTATTCCAAGTGGAGATTGAGTACAAGATTATTTATAACAGGATTTTTATAAAGTGATAATGCACATAATAATACTAAATTATTGTATTTCTATTGTATTTTTACTTTTTTATTTTTTATATTATATATTTTTAAGGGAAATGAACATTGTGTTAAAATAGTATATATTGTGCATATTCCATAATGTTACAATTTACAACTTTTGGCTACATTTATTAGTCTTTAACTTGTTGCTTACCTTGGCTTACATGACACCCTGGTCTCCTGCTCTGCTAGATAGCTCTTAACCTCCATACCTCCCTGATTACTTAATTAACCCCTTTCTGCCCCTCAACTACCTTTCTTATATTCTTTACATTTCTTGCCCATTTTTCTCTCACTTTCTGCAAGAACTCTCCAATACTTCTTACCTTCTTTTCCTCCCTTCCCGTTAACATTCTTATAGCTACTATCGTCTTCTCTACTTTCCCCATTTTCCTCCCAAACCTTTTTTCTCTATATTGCAACCTCCTCCCATTCTGTTACACAGTGTTCTATGCTTACTTTCCCCCACACAGTTCACAAATTCCCTTTTCCCTACCTCTTATCCCTCTTAGAAATATTATTCCTGTTCTCATCCAAGCTAACCCTTCTCGCTCTTACCTATTGCAGTAATCTACATATGCTTCTCGTCCCCAATTTGCTTTACTTGCTTGTAAAATTGTAATGATTTCATATTTTCTAGACTTCCCCATATTTCCTGTCTTTCTATATCTTCTATTCTGCATTTTACTAATTTACTCACATCGCTTGTATTCCTTTCCCCTTATCTCCCTATATCTCCCATTCTTATTTTTTCCATAATCCTTTTCTATCTCTGCCCACCAGATATTTGAGTTCGCTAATCCTTTTTGCTGTCTCATGCATCATTTCCTAATTTCCCCTTCTTCTTTGGCCAAACACTATACCAAAATTTTATTATTCTTTCCATTATTATTCCATTTCTTTTTGTGTTTCCTAATTCTACTAAAGCTACTTCCCTAGGTGCTGATCTTGGTAAGCCAGTAGCTCTTTACAAAACCTTCTGTAGTTTTAGTACACCGTTTTGTTTACCTCAACCCCCCCTCCCCCCGATAACCACTGCATACACCATTTTTGATTCAACTACTGCTTCATACATTCTTTGTAACCACTTGGTTGTCATTTCTAGCTTATATTTGCATATTCTTATGCCATTCATATATACACGGTGTTCATTTTTATTCGTTATTTCCCGCCCTCCGATTGAGGTAGAATGACAGTCAGTTGACTGGTGAGTCTACCTTGAAATTATAGTGCCCTCAACGGAGAAGAAGCGGTAACCTTTGCGGAGCAGTAAGCAAATTACAGCGCTTTCAGTACCTGCTTATTTTTATCCTCTCAACACTCGAAACATAAACAAGGGTTCGAGTTATCTCACCTCAAAAAAATATGAACAGTTAATCTGTATTAGCTTAATTTAAAACAGAAATAAGTTGTTCACACATTCACTGAGTTGTAGGGTCTGCACATGTGTGAGCTCTTTTAAATAATTGTTTGCATTATGTAACTGATATTCCATACTTACCGTTACAGTTGCTATGCATCGTAAGTGCTAAGTATTTCTCCATAGAAACACATATAGGCTATACACGTTCTAAAATCTAACATTTATCTTCAATTATATTTATTAATATTTGAGCTAATATCTTAATTACTAAAATTCAGATTGATATAAATACACATAGTGCAAAAATTAATGTGCAACACACATGTGGTAAGCGCATAATGGAATCTCGAGAATTGAAAAACTCGGTGCAGGCGTCTCGTTTTTTCAAACCTTTCCTCGTTCCGTACACATTAATATCGCAATATACTAATATTAACGACTTTGTTAATTGACATGTTCACATCAACGCCGCCGATATGCCGGGATTTTGACTCACAGGAATTATTTTACGTGCAAGCAAATCTACTGACATGGGGCTGTCGCTTTTGGATAAAAGGAATAACCTGTTCATTGATAAGGAGCAAACTCTCGTCTTCCTGTTGGAAGAATTCTTTAAGAGAACAGACAAATTCTCTAGTTTGTCTATGCAATGTACGAGGGTGGGTCAAAAACTAAGCCGCCTATTTTGTTTCCTTAAATAAGTAAGTTATGTGAAAACTTTGAATTTGGCGCAATTCCTCAAACCTTCTTCTCCAATCCCCTACAGTAGTAACTTCTAAGTCAACAGATGGCAGCACTGCATCCTCTTGCACAATGGCTGACATCGACATTCGTATTAGACAGCGTTCTGTAATTGAATTTTTGACTGCGGATGGTGAAAAACCAATTAGTATTCACGAAAGGCTAAAAAATGTGTATGGTGATGCAACGATGGATGTCAGTACAGTTAGACGATGGGTTCGTCGCTGAAACGAAGCTGAAGGGCAAACACCATTGGCAGATGAGAAGCGAAGTGGCAGGCCGGTGACTGTAGTGACTCCATGCTACATTCAGCGAGTGGATGACATCATTCGTGGTGATCGTCGGATAACAACAGGTGAATGTTAACCGCCCAAAGCAAAGAAACAAGGAAAACAATAGCCTCCGAACACTTACAGGGCTTCAATTTGGAGGGAGAGGAGTTTCTGGAAAAAAATTGTTACTGGAGACGGAACGTGGGTTCATTTTTTTAACCTGAATCAAAGAGGCAGTCAATGGAATGGCACCATACAACGTCACCGAAGAAAAAAATCAAACCTCAGCGGTCGGAAGGGAAAGCTATGGCGACAGTGTTTTGGGATGCAGAAGGTGTACTTATGAGGAGGCTGTGGAAACGTCCGTGCGTCAATGGCTTAGGAAGCAGGACCGTGTATTTGACCACACTGGAATAAATGACCTAGTTAAAAGGTGGACCAAAACTGTGGAAAAGGACGGTGATTATATTGAATAGTGACAGCCGTCCAGCAGCTCTACCATTGAGCTACTATGGCCAACGTGCCGATATGACATTAAATTGTCCAACTGACTCGTATTTTCCCGGTAAACCACTAGGAGTTCTCATAAACACATGAGACAACAACCTTAATGGCGACTTACAACATGTAAGTACTTCATGGTCCGGGCTTTATAGTTAACCACTATTAGGTCAATTAATAGAAATTAATTGTTCTTTTACACTGGCCATATGAAGGCTAAAACCTACGGAAAACAGAAGATTTGTATTTCAAATCCCGGCTATGGCATTGAGTTTTTCAATCTGACTCTAAGTTTCCACAATTTAGCCTAGACACGGCCAGTGTGAAAGAGCAATTAATTTCTGACAAATTAATTGTGAATGTTGTGGTTTTCAGGCTATGTAAATTGGATTCAATTTTCTGGGCAATTAAAAGGGAAAAAATAGGAGGTATTACTTTTTGACCCACCCTCGTAACATCCCGACTGTAAGCTGATCTTTGCCTTGGGCCATGATTCCTCGGTCTACCTCTAATCCTACCTCCACTACGCCTTGCTCCCATAAAAGCGTACTTTAATTGTGTTTTAACTAAGTAGGCTAACAATACACAGTCAGTTTTCCGCATAAAACTAGTGATAACTGAGCTCACCAGTGTATCCAATCTGGCAACATTTGTTTACGTTACTATAGCAACGAGCTTCCCTTCTTACCGTTAATGCCCCTTGCTTGATGACCTTCACGTATCCTCTATTAAAAATCAGACTGTAATTGTAATTCTAACGCCCAGTAGCTCCGATGCCAAACTTGTAAATTAAGATTAAGCTGCAGAAGCATACGTGTATATTCTAGTAGGGCAGCAGACGTTGGATTTCTGAACTTTTGACTTTTTTAAATGTGAGAAGTGTTGTTGCTGCTCTCTGGAACTAGCAGGCAAATCGTACCCTGGTGAACTGAAGTGTTTGGGTGGATCTCTAGGGCCTGTCCACTGCTCTGTGTGTACATGGTACCAACCATTTTGCTGTTTTAATTTTCTTCAGCCAGCTCACTCTGTTTGCTAAACTTTTCATCATATATTTTTTCTCGTTATTGCCTCTCAGCATTACCACAGGAGCTAATATATTACAGCTCATCCTTCTCAACAGTTCTACCGCGTTCGTTTTTGTTGCTTTTAGCAGCTTTCTTCTTTTACTGTTAAAGAAACGGGCGGGGGAATTATCTTTCTTCTGCCTCTCAGATAGGTTCATTCAAGTTGTTATCTGCCAATATCTGAAACAGGTCGCTGGATGTATTCAAACAGACAAGAGGCACTGATGCTCATAAAACACGCAGATTATAGAAAGTTTCCACTTCATTTTTGTTTTGTAGGCCATTAAATTCAATACTCTAATATTTAGTAAACGTAGGACTAAAAGTTCAATGAAACCAAAGACGCTTGTGACCAAATTGCTAGTGTTGCATACTCGAAGACCAATTGCTCCAATTTGTGCTCACTTCTTTGAAAATTTGTTTGAAGAACTTAAAGGAAATAGTAGTTATATTCATATAATTTTCTTTGGTGTATCCCTCAAGATCATAAAACCTATTAGTTATTAATTCTTTCAGAAGTGTACATAGGTGGCCTGAAAAGTGTACGACCTAATGAAGACATTTATTCAGAATTTTCTTTTTCAACATAGTCTCTTATAACTCTACACGCTTCTCCAGCGATACTCCCTTCTCTGTAACCCGTCCAAATAGTACTCGGAGTTTTTCTCTGCAAAATAATTGTTCACAAAGGTGAGTGCCTCTTCGTTTGACCAAAATCTCTGCCCTCCGCGCTCAATTTCCAGATTAGGGAACAGAAAGGATGGTCAAGCAGTTGAAACCGTAATTCGTGGATTTTCGTCATTGCAACCGCTGAGGTGTGAGACGGTGCGCTGTCTTGGTGAACCAGGATTTTCTTTTTCTGCAAATGTGGCCGTTTTTCTGCAAGTTCTGCCTTCAGCTTGTCAAGTAATGACGCGTAGTGTGCTCCTCTAATGGTTTTTCCTTTCTGAAGATAATTGATTGAAATAGCTCCATGATTATCCCAAAAGCAGTCGCCATCACCTTCCCAGCCGAACAAAAAACAGGTTTTGCTTCTTATGGACCTGGTTTCCCCTTTACATGCCACTGTTTGGACTGTATGTTTGTTTCTGGCGTATAATGGTGTATGCCAACTTCATATACAGTAATTAATCGGCGCCAAAACTCGGATTTGTTGCCCCTAAACTGCGCCAACAAAGCATTGCAAATGTTAATTTGAACACGTTTTTGGTCTTACGTGAGCAAACGCAGCACCCAAAGCGAGGACAGCTTTCTCATGTCTAAATGTTGATTTAATATGTGACAAACACCGTCTTCTGACATGTTCATAGCCTCTGCTATCTCTGTCACTTTAATTCGGCGGTCGTCTAGGACCATTGTAGAATTTTGGCGATGTTTTCGTCGGCACTTGCAGTTTTTTGATGTCCCGAACGTTCATGGTCTCCCAAGCTCTTATGGCCACGTTTAAATTCAGCTGCCCAAAATTTTACTGTGTTAAATGAAGGAGTGGGGTCCCCATACACAGATTCGAACTCACCTTTGATTTGCCTAGACGGATTTCCTTTCAAAAACAAATATTTAGTAAAAGCTTGATACTCGATTTTGTCCATTTTCATAAAAACACATCAACTCACTCAAACGACTGTTACATAACAACTGAGCATCCAAAGTGGCTGAAACTTTGTTGAGTAGCTGTACACAGATGGACAACGAAATTGTCTAGCTTTTACTTACGAGTGCTGCCATCGTCATGTTGAGGTCAGAAACTTTTCAGACCACCCTCGTACATTTATTTCAAATATTAGCTCTACATTTGCCTCGCATATGTTAATGTGAAGGCCTCACATAACTATAGATTATGCAGGATTACGAAATCTAAGCTCCAAGCAGGGAAAACAATGTTAAAACTGGGATGGGGATTCAAATCCGTGTTTTCATATCGTTATATTCAGTTTTCCGTTCTGCCAGCTTAAAACCCGATCCGTTAAGTAGACCAGAAGTGGCGAAAATACCTTCCTACCACTAGCCACTAGATATGCAACACGCAGTATATCCATATGCAACACATGAAAACGGTTGACCTCGTTTTGCTCACCTCCCTTCTAGACGTAGGTTATACATTTTTGGCACAGTGTTATGTATGCTACAAATATATACAAAACAGAGATCACGCAAGAAACGATACATTATTTGTGTATAACTTAACTACTCTGGACAAAGGCGTGTCTTGTAATGGTCCTTTCTCACGAATGCCGTCGCTTCCTCTTTATCTTACGGTTATTGACTAAGGATAGTTAGTAATAGGTTTTATTTGCACAGCTTCTCTAGTTTTGTCCATCGTACTCTACACCAGAGACATCTGTGTTCCATCAAACACACAATACAACTAGCCAACGTCAACCGATTTATGTCTCCTACGAATTTAACAAAATAGGTCAATGCACTTAAATGTGTAGTTGGTACATAGATAAGGGAAGTGTACATAATGGATAGTGCGAAATTAATACTAACTTATAGCAAAACCGAATAAAGTGCAAAAGAATAACAGAAGTACTCTCCAAATTTATTTCAAAGTTCCCCATAAAATTAAACATATTAATACATTAATCACCGATTTCACCAATAGATGTTAATACTTAACAATTATAAATAGTCAAGATGGCGGGCGTGAACGCAGCTGTTGATGTCGATTTCTTATATTTAAGACTGCCTAAGTGGCATTCGTAATAGAGTACGGCCTATGAGGAGAAATGATTTGGGGAGCTTCAGAAGAACATTTTCTACAGAGGTATAGACTGTCGAAACAAGTTGCTATGAAGGTTACTGCGGAAGTACAAGAGAGGTTAGAACATGTATCGAAAGGAATATGCCGATCTCGCCTTTGCTTCAAGTATTAATAACTTTGCGATTTTACAATTCACTGAATTATGTGGACAATACACTGACCAACTCCCGTCTTGAAACGTTCAAGTCACTCGTCACTTGTCCTTCTTCGCTCCTCGTTTTAAATTTACGTAATACAAACGACGTTGTTTGGTACTTCTTCTAGTGACACACGTATTTGAAATAAATTCGTTTCCTAATTTTTCCGACGTGACATCTTTCCCTTTTAAATTTACCGCCTCCATCCTCTTATTTCCCACGATATCCTTATACTTCGTCACAAATTCAATTAGCAATTCTTTCTCCATCGATGAGAAATTTTTCTCACGACCTTTGCTTACGATTTTTTTTACCCACCACTTTTGCAGCTGTGTGCAGACGAAAATGAAAACAAAAACGTATCGCCGTACGTTCAGAAAATAATACGCTTCATCCATAGCCTTCTATAGCTGTAATATTTACAAGTCTCTTGGCGTTAACACGTGTTTGTTAACATATTCAGAAAACAGGTTGGTGAAATGCAAGACATTTAACAGTAGTGTTACCGCTGTGGCAATTGTTACGTTACATTTGTTAACGTAAATTTTAACATCTGTTGGTGAAATCCAGCATCAGGGACATTGCACCAAACGACGTGATGAAGTTGAGAGAGCAAAGCTGGTGTTCGTAGAAAGAAAAGGATGGTGAGCCATTTAGGGAGACAGGACGAAGACAAGATAGGCACCAAGATTAAATGTAGTAAACAAACTCCGCGCTTCGATAAAAGTACGAATTGATTTCTGCTCCTAACTTCGCCCTTTTTGTTTTGAAAACTATGGACTAAACTAATTATCATTGTTAGATAATATTTGTAATTTAGCAGTTTCCAGACATGCATATTATCCTATATCGCAACATCCCTCAGTCAGCTTTCACCTTCAGGTTACCACATTTTGACCCCACGATGTCAGTTCCGTATAGTAGAATGAAACACAAACCAATGAACGATGCCATAGTCGATTGATATGAGGGGGCGTTTGGAAAGAATGTCGCTACCAGTGGAACATAAGGAACGGCTAAAGCAAAATCTAGTAGATGAAGCCTAAGAAGATAATAAAAAGATCCACGTTAAAAAATTGTAGAATAGGAGAAACAGGCAGCATTTACGTGTAATGAAAGAGAAAAGCAAGGCAAATACTCTTAATTTCGACTTTATTTCTAGTTTAAATTTACTGTGAAATGGTAGAGCCAGAATGAAAAAATCAATGTCATAGCCGGGATTTGAACCACAGATCTTCTGGTTTCCGTCCAGCCGCTCTAACCATTTCAGCTACTATGACCAACGTGTCGACCTGACATTAAATTCTCCAACTGACTCGTGTTTTTCCTGGTAAACCACTAGGAGTTCTCATAAACACATGAGACAACTACCTTAATGACGACTTACTATGCTGTAAGTACTTTAAGACCCGGGCTTTATAGTTCGGACCACTCTTAGGTACAATTAATGGAAATTAAGTGTTCTTTCACACTAGCCGTGTGTAGGACGCACTATGAAAGGGTAGAGCCAGAATGAAAAATTCAATGTCATAGCCGGGATTTGAACCACAGATCTTCTGGTTTCCGTCCAGCCGCTCTAACCATTTGAGCTACTATGGCCAACGTGTCTACCTGACATTAAATTCTCCATTAAACCTCTGAACATCGTAGAGGGAAGAGTCACGGTAACGCAGACGCCATGTCTCGAGAAGAACCTGCCCTGAGGAGTGCGGCCAATGCACATGAGTGGAAAAGATGGGCGTGCCGCAGCAATTCGAGTGTTCACGGCAGTGCCTGCGGATGGCCGGGATAGCGCAGGCCTGAGGAGAGAGCAGCTGGCGGACGCAGACTTCGGGCTACTCTTGAGAGAAGTGGAGGCAGGGACAAGACCAACCTGGGAGGACATCGCACCGAGGAGCGCAACCTACAAGTCTTACTGTGCACAATGGGATTCATTGAAGACGTGCTGTTCCGGGTATGGGATTCACCTGATGGGAAGACGCAGAGGAAGCAGTTGGTACTTACCCGAAGTAAGGTCCCGGACGCCTTGGAGGAAGTGCACGCCGGTACTTCAGGAGGACACTTGGGAGCAAACTGAACGATCGACAAACTCCGACAGCGCTACTACTGACTGAGGCTCCAAGTAGACGCTGAGAGATGGTGCCATCAATGTCATGTGTGCGCGGCGAGTCGCGGCCCCCACACTAGGAGCCGAAGTCGCACGCAGCAATACAACGTCGGAGCGCCATTCGAAAGGATCGCCGTCAACATAGCTGACCATTCCCCATGTGCGACCGAGGCAACAAGCACCTGATGGTGGTCGTGGACTACTTCTTCAAGTGGTCGGACGTGTTTGCCATTCCGAACCAGGAGGCAAAGACAATATCAGTCTTTTGGATTAAGTGTTCTGCCGATTTGGGATGCCGTTAGAACTCCACAGCGACCAGGGCACCAATTTTGAGTCCAACCTAATGAAGGAGGCGCTAGAAGGACTGGGGGTGAACAACACCCGCACCACACCCCTTCATCCACAGTTGGACGGCATGGTGGAGAGATACATTAAGACCTTAAAAGAGCACCTGAGGAAAGTCGTGCCAGCCATCAGCGAGACTGGGACGTCAAGGTGCCACTGTTCTTGCTGGCCTGTCACTCGTCTACACACGACACCACTGGGATGACGCCACCTCGCTTAATGTTCGGCCGAGAGTTACACCTCCCATGTGATCTGGCTTTTAGAAGCCCCCGGACGCAAAACAGCGAGCAACCGAGTATGTGGAGAACCTAGTGGACCATCTCCACGACATGCATGAGATGACTCGTCAGAACATCCAGAAGGCGAGCGACCGCATGAAGACCCGATACGACAGGCAAGCCAACAGCCAAGGGTTCGAGCAGGGTGACCTAGTCTGGTTGTACCACCCTACCCGGACGAAGGGACGATGCCCGAAGCTCCAACAAACATGTCAAGGACCGTACCTTGTGGTAAAGAGGATTGACGACGTGCTCTACCGCATCCAGTAGGTGCCCCGAGGGAAGATGCTGGTGGTACAATTGGATGGTGCTGTTCGGGACGACCAGCCTTGAGGAGGGAGCACTGTCCAGGCATCAGGCATAAAAGTTTGGGCACAAATAGGAAAACAGTCGGCGGATAAAGTTTCATGGTAATAATGAACCTTGCTAAGCAGTTAATGATAGCGAGGGTATTGTAAACAAGCGCCGGCAAGCAGAGATAACTGAGGTAAAGTACTCGCCGACATAGATTAAGTTACGCTAGTTTCTTTATTCTTCCGGAAATTTTTGGACTGATGATGATTGTTCGGTTTCTGGCTGATTGTAGAACAATCTAGAGTTACGAATTAGGTATTTAAGGACGTGGCGGCTCGCAAAGTCAGTTAGTTGTAAACAAGAAGGAGTAAACAGAGTTAGTTGTGTAACAAGAGTGTTGTTGTAAAGAGAACTGAACTGGACGCAGTTATCGTCGACCTTGGAAGATTGTGTTGTTGTGTGATGTAATGTTCTTACGTGAGAATTGAACAGTACATCTCTACGAAAGTAAAGGACATTTTTAATTTCTGCAACTTGTCCTTTTAATTCTACAAAACCACAAAGTCACAGTCTCTGTAAAATACTTGGCTTTGAACCCCTTATACAACCAGCTCTAGAATGTGAAGGTACTATAAAACGTTTTAAAATTATTAGTGTTATTATAAAATGTAAAATTCTGTTAAAACTATGTAGGCGTAAATTTATAGGAAACGGACATAGAATATATAAACTCTCACGGATACAAAGCGGGCATTTCAAGTAGTATATAAGAACGGCTGGCATGACAACATAACGGGGAAACTTATCCAACTGGGGCTACCTACACAGCTAATCAACATCATACACAGCTTTCTCAGGCACAGATCATTTAAAGTCACAGTAGCGGGGAAAACATCTACACTGAGACCTGTGAGAGGCGGAGTCCCCGAAGGCTCTGTACTATCCCCCACACTATTTAGTGTTTTCATGGCAGATTTTCCAACTCAACTACAGGTCGAAATGGCACAATACGCTGACGACGTGTTGTTGTTCTGCAAAAACAGACATATACTCAGAGCCTTCAACCCAATCCAGAGACACCTCCGTCTCACACAAGAATGGTGCAGGCGTTGGCGGATGTCCGTAAATCCGGACAAAAGCCACGCCATTCTTTTTACGAAGCGCCACACCCCCGCTGACCGCCCCAACTTCCACTTCAGGGGCCGAAGGATAGAGTGGACTAATTCCATCAAGTACCTGGGCGTTCAACTTGATAGAGGCCTAACTTTCCGCGGACACATCAGGGAACTATCGGCACGGGTGCAGGGGGCTATTGCCTCTCTGTACCCAATGCTGGGTTCGCGCTCGATGCCAGTCCGCTTAAAGCTACACCTCTTTCGAGCGCTGATAATCCCACTTATGTTGTACGCCTGTGAAATCTGGGGCATGGCTGCCGATAGCTGGATAGCATACCATCAGCGTGCACAGAATAGAGGACTCCGATCCATCTATTCTGTGGGCCGTTCTTTTCCCGTGAGGTTGCTTCACGAAGCTTCCCTTCTCCCATACGTGGAGGACGAAATTAGACGCCGGGCAACAAAATTTTACGATAAAATTCCTGCTCATAGAAGCGCCCTGGTTCGGTCACTAGGAGACTACGACGCTGCGAGACGCCGATTCAGGCGTTACCGGGTACCCCGTATGGCTTGCGGGCATCCGGGGTAACAAAGGAGTTAATCCTTACAGCAGCATAAGCTAAATTACAAATCTCCAAAAGAGCTGTTTGGCTACTAAATTTACCCCATTTTAGAATAATAAAACACCAGGGTGTAAACAAAAAAGCTGTTTGGCATCCTGTACGAAATTAAAGAGGAGCAAAAAGCTACCTCAACAAAAATTTTTCTTCAACAAAAATATCACATCATCCTACAAATATCACAATTAACAACCTGCGGTCAGACCCAAAACCTGGGTGGGTACGCAGCAAAAACCTTCTGGCTGTTAACAGCCTGTCAGTACACGTCTTGGACTTGGACTTGGAACATAGCGGGGAGGTCCGAGGCTACAGGGTCGCTCTTAGGAGCTGCTTACACTTACACAAAGTTCCTTGAGCAGAATTTCGTGCGACACTAGGCCACAGTGTTAAAAGTGGCACTAACCCATGTAGTGACCATGACCTCCCATTTGATCAATTTTACAAACATCTACTACTGATCCATGAATTACTATTCAAATATCTCCGGTATGCAGTCGACATTTGTATTAGGTGGTTTCATAAGTAAGGTCAGTTTTTTTTTATTCTAGTGTTTTGGGAAATTTATTGGGTTTCTTTGGTTTGGCGAAAAAATCAAAATAAATCTCATAAGCATGGTATGAAATATCTATTACAGTCAGAAAAGTTATATTAAATGGCTGTAGAGATTTCATCTTCTGTATACTTATATAAGAATTTAGAAATGTGTCCAGAGGAAGCATGAACTATTTTACTTCTCTATCAATTCACAGTGAACACACGCTTTTACTGAAGTCTGGAATTTAAGATCAGCTGTGCAATTTGCTGCGAAAATCTCTCATTTACAAACGAAACAATAAGTGTCAAAGTATTTCGGCGAATATGTAAATATCTGTTTCATTTGGTATTCATATCTTCATGTTAATAATCAACCTCTTTACAGCACGGTTCATTGTACAAAGCTTCATCTTGACAGGATACCGAGCAGCTGTTTCACCAAAGAGATTTGGGTGAGGAATTCTGGACCAGTTCGACGCGCGGCACGGTGAACCAGAAAAGGTTTCCGCTTCATTGGGCATTTCACTTCAACTTTTCAAACGATAGAGATACGATGAAAATGCCGCTTCACCTCGTTGTGAGGAAATAACGCGTGCACTGGGATATCATGGTCTGAAATGTGGATCTCAACACAGATAAAGATCTTCTACCTTCCTCTCAATTTTTCAAAGCCGATGTACAACGAAATCACTAAGGCAAGATATGTGGTTTTGTACTAGTAATTTAAAAAGAATGAGAACACGACTTCATATAAAGCGTTCCCTTAGAAACATTTGTGCATACTAAACATTTATAAATTACAAATTAAATATACTAAAAAAGCCGCGCCATTGCTCAGTGGTTGGACCGCTTGGCTCTCACTTAGGCGGCCAGAATTCAATCCCAGGCGACCGCAAAGTGGGATTTGTGGTGGACAACATGGCGGTGGGGTGGATTTCCTCCGGGTCCTCCGGTTTCCCCTACCATCATTCCACCAATTACTCCATCAATCATTCATCTCAGATGTTGCGCAGACCCCTCAACCCTGATCTCATCTGAGGTCAGATGCTTCAGCTCCCTCGCTTTGAGGGAACCCAAGCGACTCCTAACGTCAGCATTGACGAGAAGGGAGAAAAAAATATGTATACTAAAAATAATTGCTGTTGTACATTTCAACCATGGGATATATCTCCAGCTTTAAACGTATTGTCACGACGGCTGCGAATGCTTACCATAAAGGCATTAAGTGAGCTACCCCAGTTCACGCCTTTGTTATTACCCACCGAAAGGAGCAATAATGGAGCTTTCAATGATAGCCACTGATGAATGACACAACCCGGAAGTAGGACTTACATTCTCTTGCCGTGCTCGTGTTTCCAGACGGTCGACCAATCTAAAAGAATCGACTTTCAGAATGTTCTGTTCATGCTGTTCCAGAGATGTCGGTTTCCAAAACATTTCTTCCGTTATCCATGAGCTATAAAAGGGAGTGAAAATCCAGCCTAAGATATTCTTGTATAAGGTGGCCTGCCAGTGAGGAAAAAAAGAAAAGATTTACTAACATCAAGGTACTTATAAGGGCATTTGGTCTGTTAAATTTAAAATACAGAGTGCAAAATATAAGTTTTCGTCAAAAAACCAATCTTTCTGACACTTTGTCACATGTATTATATTCCGTCGCGGAGCATAATAAATGGCGCAGTCTGAAGTTTATTTCCTTATATTCACTTATACTATACAGTTTCTATATAAGATTCCACACAATTAGTCTGAATTAGTGGTTAGTCTCGACGTCACAAGCTCGAATCTAGTAGAGATGACAGACTATTTCGGTCGTAGACATTTTCTACCTGGCTTGCTTGGGAAAGGAAATAAAGCCGGTGGTTTTCTGTAGTATATTCATGACATGTAAAAGTAATTGAGCCCTGATAAAGAAGTCTATGAGCAAACTTAACCAGCCTTTCATGCTCAGTATCAAATGGGATGCTGAGAAGCAAAGCAGTTAGTGTCCTTAAATACAATTCAATTTAATTTAAAAGCAGCCCCAAATGAAATGAGACAGCTTCTTTTAAACATTCTATTCGCTTCGTAGGCAACCACTGACAATGATTAGCTCGATCATTACAGATGTTACGGCGATTTTTCTCTGTTCCCGATCAGTTTGTGCGTCACTGTGTAATTAGAATCGCGAAATGTACAGGGTTCGGTGACGTAGCACATTAGTCGAAAATACCCTGGATATGCAAGAAGTCTAATGAAAATGGCAGCATCTCTTGTGGATTTCCTTTGCTTATTTAACGTGGCTTTTTTCAAAGAATACTAAAGGAGGCATCGCTATACATATTGTATGCGTGACTTCTCGTGAGCCCAGCCCAAAAGCGAATAGTTAGCCATCGTATCCAAACACAGTAGATCGATTGTGATTTTAAGGGATATAGAGCGCATATTTACATACAATACCACGACTTTTTTTTCGCTGAGCCCGTACCAGGTCAAGAGGCCTAATCCTGGATGGGAAGTGGAAAGTGAAGTATGTACGTATTCACTCCAAACGTTCTGCTTCCCTAATAACCCAGCAATGAATAATACATAACACTGTCTGGAGAAGCATCAATAACTGAATGGCTTCCAGAATTTGGAGCTTAAGTGGCTTCGGAAAAGTATTTTCCGATTACGGCTACGAGAGGGAGGGATCTCAAGATTGAGAACGTAAGTAAGCCACATGGTGAATAAACATCCAATGGATATATCATATATGACTGTGGGAGAATTCTCGGCATTACTTTCCTTATTAGGTAAGGTAGCTTTGAATTACCTGGCCAGTTACAAAAAACGTGTACAGGAAGTAATTCACCCTTAAAGGTGCTTATGGAAGTACGATGAAAATTAGTTTTTGACGCCCTATTTTGACATTACAACTGCGGTTCTAAAACTGCTTTATAACTGCTTTATATATTAAAATTATCATAGCCAGTCCATTCCCAAAAGATGCATACATATTTCAGCCATAATACAAGTTGAGTCAGCTGCTCCTTATTCTCGGGTTTTATGCAATCCGTATTTTATACTGCAACATGAAAACATCGACCCCATTACTAGGTTCTAACCGCGTATTTAACATGGATGTTAAACATTCAATGAAATTAGTACTAATATAGATGTTATCACATCGCCTGTAGTATATTCGTAATTAGACAGTTGACGTTCGCACGTCTGTAAATGTTCACTGGAACCAACCAATACTATATGTTACACGGAATGTTCATCTCACAAGTTACTAGATACCTCAGTTGGAAAGAGCGCAGGCCCGCCTTGGTAGCGTGGTGGTAGCATGTCTGCCTCACGTTCAAAAGGTCCCGAGTTCGAATCTCGGTCAGGGTGAGTTACCTGGATAAGGTTTTTCCCCAGGGTTTTCCCTAATCCTAAAAGACGAATGTCAGGTAACTCTAAGCTCTATGGACCCTGGGCTCATTTGAGCATCATTTCACCCATTCCATTCAACGTCCGATATGACTTAACGTTGGAGGACGTAAATTACAAAAAACAAAAAACAAACAAACAAACGAGCGCAGAACTACAATCTCATTTGTCTGCTGAGATTAGGTGTTCGAATCCTCTGTATACGTACACTAATTCTTTTACCATGTAATGAAATTTGCAATTATTATTCTGATAATTGTTATTATTTTATTTCTAATTGTTTTATTTATGTTTCATGGCATTGTTATATGTCTGTTTATCGGTGAACTAGAAGTAGGTAGTTGTTTAAACACACCTATATGTAGGTGTAATTGAAATAAGGATCATTTATACACATTTGAACACAGAAAACATGCAAAAAACAGTATCAGAGTTTAACATGGAAGTTAAACACAATTTTGCAGACATAGAATTATTCTGCTATTAAAAATGTCGTATCAAATTGGTATGTTTTGGGGAGCTGGAATGAACCTTTTTCTATTCCTCGAACACGGCTACTCTAATGCAAAAAGTACTTGAACTGATGACCTTCTTGGGTAACGCATGCCCTCAGGGACTTTATAATTAAATTATTTTGAATTCGGTTTCCAAGTTTTGATGAACATAAAAAAGGAGTATTTACAATGCTGAGAGTCGAACCTGTGTCATTGGCTCTGAGGGCACAGGAGAGGTCATAATCCCCATTGAGCTATTTCGAGACTTGCCTAAAAGTACGTTGTGGGTTCAGTAGTATGACTTGTATGCCTGGCGCTATACGTTTGCCACCTCGCGATTTCTCGTACATGATTTAGCCTTTTAAGACACCTTTAATCATTTGCTGGGTGTTTTAATATTATTATATAAATGGCAAAAGTTCTTATGCGCGTTAATTGAGATACACGAGACGTAGTTTAAGCAAAAATGCAAATAAACCGTTGTTTAATAATATTTCTGTTTTGAGTTTACAGGGTGCGTGATGAATGAGGCCACCAACCCCTGCTCTAAGTAAAAGAATCCGTCATTTTCCTTTTCGCTGACGTTGTTAGTGTACACATATTATTGATCAATACTTTCCGAGGCGTCAACAGAATTACTTTGCTATGTATACTCTAATAAAAAGTTTGTAAAAACGCCTGGCAACCGGAATTTGCTCTCAGTAAAGGAGTCGTATGTTTTTGAGGTGTACTTTAGCGAACAGTATGTTTCGTCCCTCAAACCGCTATTCCTCTGAATTTTGCAGATTCCCCTTTCTAAGAACATCAAGCACTACAGTTTAGTAAGCGCAAAACTGGACTAAGGCTCACATGCCGTTTGATGGGTGACTTACCCTTATATTTTATGTATCTGCTGATATTATGAATAATGGCCTGACTTTATAACTTGTCATCCGTAATCACAAAGTTTTCCATGAGAAAGCAATATGCACTGAAGGTTAGCTATCGGCTAACGTCTTGAAGAGGAAGGCATTTACCGTAAGAAATAAACATGCGTTCAAGGGCAGCTAACGTCTGGGAGCGAGTCGTATTATTACTTCAAAAAAAAAAAAGATCTTTCAAGACCGAAATTCCGCAGGCTTCCAATTCCAGAATGATCCGCTCCGGCAGATGTATAAAAGCCAATGCAAGTGGAGGGTTGGCCAAGGTGGGTAGTGAAAGTAGTGCGATGATTCAAGGTAAGTGTGGGATCGCAGAGCTGTGGAATCGACAACGAAACAATTAACAAGTGTATACCGAAGTTGTGTTTAGAATTAGTGTGCAGCTCTGTTTGAGAGGTGTACGTGTAAGTAGGTCAGAGAGGTTATAGCAGCACAGAGGGTGAGTGCTAGAGAGACTTAAAGGAACATTTAAGATACGTTTTAAAGTGTTGGATTGGTGTAAAGGGAACGTTGCTTTACGTTAACATTGAGCTAACAATTTACGGACAAATAAAGACATTTTAGGCGAAGCTCTTTTCAAATTTTGCCACAATAATAACCAGACATCGGATAGAATACACGTAAGAAATCAATGTATGTACACAGGTACTATACAGGGCCAAGCGTGACATCAACGAACGTCCGCGTCAACAAGTATACCGAAACGCTCTGTGTGTACATTCCGGTACGGATACAAAATGTAACCTACGTTACAATATGTCATCCTCCTCATTGCTTTCCATGTGGGAATTACAGTAAACAACCATGTACATTCGTAAATTATCGAATGAGAACTTTCTGCGCCTCTCACTGAAACAATATAAAAATATTGGGAGAAAGTTCGTTCAATGTCACATGACGTTAATGGTTCATATGAGTAGTACAAATCATTTTCATGTGTTTTTCCGTGACTTAGTTCATTTCCTATATTACGCAACACTGAAATTCAAGTATTTTCGTACCCAATACCGTACGCTGCGTGTTTCGTAGATGGGGCATTCCGTAATTAATTTTATCACACTTCTCGAAATTATAATCTTCAAGCTGTTTAATGGCTGTCGATAATAGACAGAACTTTTGATTTATAAAATGTAGACTGTACAATAATTTATGTAAAAGTAATGCTATAAACACAATATGTCAAACACCTTACACTCCCTGGTAGACAGATCTACCTGCGTGACGAGCAGTAGTTGTAATGAAACTAAAGCTACACGTTGTGAACCGGACTATCCCTGCGTGTTGTCCCTGGAAGACTGATCTACCTGCGTGACGAGCAGTAGTTGTAATGAAACTAAAGCTAACAGTGGTGAACCGGACTATCCCTGCGTGTTGTCCCCGGGTCTGATATACCTGCGTGGCGAGCAGTAGTTGTAATGAAACTAAAGCTACACGTTGGGAACCGGACTATCCCTGCGTGTTGTCCCCGGGTCTGATCTATCTGCGTGACGAGCAGTAGTTGTAATGAAACTAAAGCTACGTGTTGTGAAACGGACTATCCCTGCGCATTGTCCCCGGTACTGATCTACCTGCGTGGCGAGCAGTAGTTGTAATGAAACTAAAGCTACGTGTTGTAAACCGGACTATCACTGCGTGTTGTCCCCGGGTCTGATCTACCTGCGTGACGAGCAGTAGTTGTAATGAAACTAAAGCTACACGTTGTGAACCGGACTATCCCTGCGTGTTGTCCCCGGGTCTGATCTACCTGCGTGGTGAGCAGTAGTTGTAATGAAACTAAAGCTACACGTTGTGAACCGGACTATCCCTGCGTGTTATCCCCGGGTCTGATCTACCTGCGTGACGAGCAGTAGTTGTAATGAAACTAAAGCCACACGTTGTGAACCGGATATCTTTGCGTGTTTTCCCCGGGTCTGATCTACCTGCGTGACGAGCAGTAGTTGTAATGAAACTAAAGCTACGCGTTGTGAACCGGACTATCCCTGCGTGTTGTCCCCGGGTCTGATCTACCTGTGTGACGAGCAGTAGTTGTAATGAAACTAAAGCTACGCATTGTGAACCGGAATATCCCATGCGTGTTGCCCCCGGGTCTGATCTACCTGCGCGACGAGCAGTAGTTGTAATGAAACTAAAGCTACGTGTTGTGAACCGGACTATCCCTGCGTGTTGTCCCCGGGTCTGATTTACCTGCGTGACGAGTAGTAGTTGTAATGAAACTAAAGCTACGCGTTGTGAATCGGACTATCCCTGCGTGTTGTCCCCTGTACTGATCTATCTCCGTGGCGAGCAGTAGTTGTAATGAAACTAAAGCTACGTGTTGTAAACCGGACTATCACTGCGTGTTGTCCCCGGGTCTGATCTACCTGCGTGACGAGCAGTAGTTGTAATGAAACTAAAGCTACACGTTGTGAACCGGACTATCCCTGCGTGTTATTACCGGGTCTGATCTACCTGCGTGACGAGCAGTAGTTGTAATGAAACTAAAGCTACAAGTTGTGAACCGGACTATCCCTGCGTGTTGTCCACGGGTCTGATCTATCTGCGTGACGAGCAGTAGTTGTAATGAAACTAAAGCTACACGTTGTGAACCGGACTATCCCTGCGTGTTATTACCGGGTCTGATCTACATGCGTGGCGAGCAGTAGTTGTAATGAAACTAAAGCTACGCGTTGTGAACCGGACTATCCCTGCGTGTTGTGCCCGGGTCTGATCTACCTGCGTGACGAGCAGTAGCTGTAATGAAACTAAAGCTACCCGTTGTGAACCGGACTATCCCTGCGTGTTGTCCCCGGGTCTGATCTATCTGCGTGACGAGCAGTAGTTGTAATGAAACTAAAGCTACGCGTTGTGAACCGGACTATCCCTGCGTGTTATTACCGGGTCTGATCTACATGCGTGGCGAGCAGTAGTTGTAATGGAACTAAAGCTACGCGTTGTGAACCGGACTATCCCTGCGTGTTGTCCCCGGGTCTGATCTACCTGCGTGACGAGCAGTAGTTGTAATGAAACTAAAGCTACGCGTTGTGAAACGGACTATCCCTGCGTGTTGTTCCCGGGTCTGATATACCTGCGTGACGAGCAGTAGTTGTAATGAAACTAAAGCTACGCATTGTGAACCGGAATATCCCTGCGTGTTGTCCCCGGGTCTGATCTACCTGCGTGGCGAGCAGTAGTTGTAATGAAACTAAAGCTACACGCTGTGAACCGGACTATCCCTGCGTGTTGTCCCCTGTACTGATCTATTTCCGTGGCGAGCAGTAGTTGTAATGAAACTAAAGCTACGCGTTGTGAACCGGACTATCCATGCGTGTTGTCCCCGGGACTGATCCACCTGTGTGGCGAGCAGTAGTTGTAATGAAACTAAAGCTACACGTTGTGAACCGGACTATCCCTGCGTGTTGTCCCCGGGTCTGATCTACCTGCGTGACGAGCAGTAGTTGTAATGAAACTAAGGCTACGTGTTGTGAACCGGACTACCCCTGCGTGTTGTCCCCTGTACTGATCCATTTCCGTGGCGAGCAGTAGTTGTAATGAAACTAAAGCTACGCGTTGTAAACCGGAATATCCCTGCGTGTTGTCCCCGGGACTGATCTATTAGCGTGGTGAGCAGTAGTTGTAATGAAACTAAAGCTACACGTTGTGAATCGGAATATCCTTGCGCGTTGTCCCCGGGGTTTATCTACCTGCGTGGAGAGCAGTAGTTGTAATGAAACTAAAGCTACACGTTGTGAACCGGACTATCCCTGCGTGTTGTCCCCGGGTCTGATCTACCTGCGTGGCGAGCAGTATTTCTAATGAAACTAAAGCTACACGTTGTGAACCGGACTATCACTGCGTGTTCTCTCAGGGTCTGATCTATCTGCGTGACGAGCAGTAGTTGTAATGAAACTAAAGGTACACGTTGTGAACCGGACTATCACTGCGTGTTGTCCCCGGGACTGATGTATCTGCGTGGTGAGCAGTAGTTGTAATGAAACTAAAGCTACACGTTGTGAACCGGACTATCACTGGGTGTTGTCCCCGGGACTGATCTACCTGCGTGGCGAGCAGTAGTTGTAGTGAAACTAAAGCTACACGTTGTGAACCGGACTATCCCTGCGTATTATCCCCGGGTCTGATCTACCTGCGTGGCGAGCAGTAGTTGTAATGAAACTAAAGCTACACTTTGTGAGCCGGAATATCCCTGCGTGTTGTCCCTGGGTCTGATCTACCTGTGTGACGAGTAGTAGTTGTAATGAAACTAAAGCTACGTGTTGTGAACCGGACTATCCCTGAGTGTTGTCCCCGGGACTGACATCAGTAGTTATATACTACGAGACTATAAACTTCATATCCCTTTAAAGGTGTACAGACTCCGATGTCTGGTAATAACATAATGCGATTATTTGTTGAGGTTAACAGGAAAATGCTAGGTTATTTTTTTTCTTTGAGCTGGACGAATGTCGAGCAACTAAAGTATTAACTATTATTTTCCTGCAGGTTATCAGCTGCTAGACATAATGAAGATCTCTGTTGTAACATAATAATATTAATTACAACAGTAACAATAGTAATATTAGTATTTGTCTCACTCAATAGCATCATAATGCTTATTGCTAATTATTGCCATTCTTTTTTTATTGTCTCTGCAGCTACTCAAACAGCTACGTTGCAAAAAGCAACATTTATATCCTAAATAGAAAAGCGTTAAAATACAGTAAAGCGTCAAATATTTGCTGCAGTAGTATCTATGAAATAACATCTGTCATTGCACTATGTCCCATTTGTATATTGTGCAATTTGTCTCCCTTACGTCCTCTGGTTTTTGTGTACCTCAAATAATAAATAACAAATGGCGGTTTGTCATTAACCCACCAGCACCCAATTAGACGTATGTACATGATTTGTTAACGCGTGGTGTTGTTTGCTCAGCACTTCGGATCACAGAAACATTTATCCTCGCGAGAGCTCTGGAATTAAATACAAAGCCTCTTAAACAGAACGAGCTGAGGAAGCATTATAGCAATGTGAGACACAATTCATGAAGTTTTTCATTCTAAGGAAGCTGAAACCTGTGATAAAATCCTTTGTTAATTCTGAAAAGGCATAAGCTCCTACATCTATATCCACAACTTTTTCAAGCACGAGAACTCGCGATGTGGCAAAGGTATAGCGCCAGGCATACAGGTCGTACTACTTAATCCAGAACCAGATGTAAGCTAAGTCTCAAAATAGCTCAATGGGATTATGATCTCTCCTGTGCCCTAACCCACAATGATACAAGTTCGAGTCTCAGCATTGTAATTTCTTTATGTTCATCAAAACTTGGTAACCAATTCACAATAATTTAACTATAAAGTTTCTGACGACGTTCATTACCCAATAAAGTCATCAGTTCAAGCACTTGCTTCGTTTCAGGAGTCGTGCTCCAGGAATACAGGGTCATTCCAGCGCCACAAAACATATCTACCAATTTTAAACGACATTTTTGATAGCACAATAATTCTATGAAAGAGTAGAGCCAGACTGAAAATTCAATGTCATAGCTGGGATCTGAACCACAGATCTTCTGGTCTCTGTCCAGCCGCTCTAAACCATTGAGATACTATGGCCACCGTGCCAACATGACATTAAATTCTCCAACTGACACTCGAATTTTTCAGTCTGGCTCTAACCTTTCATAATGCGTCCTATATGCGGCTAGTGTGAACAAACAATTAATTTCCATTAATTGTACCTAATAGTGGTTAACTATAAAGCCCGGGCCTTAAATTACTTACAGCATAGTAAGTCACCATTGAGGTAGTTGTCTCATGTGTTTATGAGAACTCCTAGTGGTTTACCGGGAAAAACACGAGTCAGTTGGAGAATTTAATGTCATACCCGGAACTTAAAGTACTTACAGCATAGTAAGTCGCCATTAAGGTAGTTGTCTCATGTGTTTATGAGAACTCCTAGTGGTTTACCGGGAAAAACACGAGTCAGTTGGAGAATTTAATGTCATACCCGGAACTTAAAGTACTTACAGCATAGTAAGTCACCATTGAGGTAGTTGTCTCATGTGTTTATGAGAACTCCTAGTGGTTTACCGGGAAAAACACGAGTCAGTTGGAGAATTTAATGTCATACCCGGAACTTAAAGTACTTACAGCATAGTAAGTCGCCATTAAGGTAGTTGTCTCATGTGTTTATGAGAACTCCTAGCGGTTTACCGGGAACAAACACGAGTCAGTTGGATAATTTAATGTTATGTTGGCACACGGCTAGTGTGAAAGAACAATTAATGTCCACAATAATTCTATGTGTCCAAAGTAGTATTTAACTTCCATGTTAAATTCTGATACTGTAATTTCCACGTTGTCTATGTTCAAATGTGTATGAATGATCCTTATTGCAATTGCACCTACCTGTATGTGTGTTTAAACAACTATCTACTTGTAGTTCACCAGTAAAGAAATATTTGGCAATATAATAAAATAAAACAGTTAAAAATAACAATAATAATACTTTTCAGAACAATGATTGTAAACTGTGAGTATTATGAGGAAAAAAGATTTGGTATACCTATGCAGATATTTCGAATCACCTTCAGTAGACAGTTGACATAGCAGCTTCGCACTCGTTCCAACTGAACTACCTAGTAGCGTGTGAGATAAACATGCCATCTAACATATAGTATAGTCTGGTTCCAGTGAACATTTACAGACGTGCGAACGTCAACTGTCTAATTACGAATATACTACAGGCGATGTGATATCATCTATATTAGTAATAATTTCATTGAGTGTTTAACATCCATGTTAAATACGCGGATAGAACCTAGTAATGGGGTCGATGTTTTCATGTTGGAGTATAAAATGCGGATTGTATAAAACTCGAGAATATGGGGCAGCTGACTTACCTAGAGTTTTGATGGCGTGTTGAAGCAATTTGGTGTAGCAGATGGATTTTACAAATATGGAATTGTTTAATTGCTAGGATTAAACCTTGTTAAAATACTATAATCAGCAGTAAAACGAAAATTAAATGTGGTACTTAATTATGAACAAAATTAATTAATGAAATAAGTTATAGTTATGGATAAGCATTATCAATCGCTTCGCCAAATTTAATGCAGATCCAGGTCTCGTTAGTATATTCAAATGTTGTACTTTTACGTTTTATTATGCATTGCGTAGTGAAGAGAAAGACGAACAAAGCAAATAATGTATTTACAAGTTAAACACACTTTGAACTTCTAAGGACAAAAAAAAACTCTCGTATGAACTCAGTGTCATTAATTAAAACTTTGAACAAGAGTAAAGTTAACTTGATAAAGGTTGTATGGCAATTAACATGTTAACAATTCCGATTTAACAATCAATAAATCCCCCTAGAAGCATACCCTGTGCTGCAATAAAATTAGCATAGCTAATTAAATAATTCGTGTACTTAAGACAAAGTACTTTCAAAGTGCTGCTTGATGCTTTTATGTGAGGTCATACTGAAGCTTGGACGATCATTTAACTTTGCATAATTCTTATTAATGACAAACTTTTCTGAGAAGTGTTTTCGATCCGAAATGTCTTGAGCGTGTACACTATATTACTGCGAATATTTTAGTTTTAGGAAGATCTTTCTTAAATCACATGACTGTATAAAGAGTACACCGTCTAAAAAAAGAAATTACTCGGACACCACTAATCGCTTTAGAAATGCATTGTATGAAATTAGAAAGAAAAGTTTACCTCATAAAAAGTATAGACAAGAAATTGAAGGGATTTTAAAAGTTACAAAGCTTGAAATTAAGTAACGCTGTCATTTTGGGACGCCCTTCAACACCTATGTTCGGTTGTCGGCACCTGTTCTATACTGGGCGTGAAAGAACCCCCGTTTTTGTTAAAAGGCCAATATGCCAGCCTCTTATGTACCGTAAATACAGACACGAGACCACCGGCTTTACTTCTCTTCCGAATAAAGTCATGCTAAAGCTTTTTACGCCAGCAAAAACATCCATCGTCATCCGCTGGGTCTGAATTCGTGACATTGGAAACCGGAAGCCAGCACGAGATCCGTTCAAGTTGTAACACCTATTTTTGTATTTAGGACTGGGACTAGAAGGAAAGTCTGTTTTTTTAACACACGTGGACTCTTTGTAAATGCCTGACAGAGACAGCAGGACTGCACAATGTACAGAACTCTAGTGGCAGCGACGAGAGTCAGGACTGCTTACTTAAAATGGCGACGTTTTCCTTGCAAGAACAGCGTGTAATCATTCGTTTTCGCCATTTTAGTGGTGTGACACCTTTTGGAATTCATCGCCAGTTGAGTGAGGCATGTTGTGATGGTACCATGGATGTGTCTAATGTGTATTCCTGGGTGCGACAGTTCAGTGAAGGCAACGTTCGTGGCACCCACCTGGAAGACACCTTTCGCATTTTCAGATCTTCATGCAGGATTGTATTTATAGATCCCAAGGAAATACCAATTTTGGAAGGGAAGTTGCAACTGTCTTGGTTTGTTGTCACACGATGTTCTGACTTTATTGAACTGTCGCACCCAGGAACGCACATTAGACACATCCCTGGTACCATCACCACATGCCTCACTCAAATGTCTTGGTTTGTTATCACACGATGTTCTGACTTTATTGAACTGTCGCACCCAGGAACGCACATTAGACACATCCCTGGTACCGTCACCACATGCCTCACTCAAATGTCTTGGTTTGTTGTCACACGATGTACTGCCTTCATTGAACTGTCGCACCCAGGAACGCACATTAGACACATCCATGGTACCATCACCACATGCCTCACTCAACAGTCTTGGTTTGTTGTCACACGATGTTCTACCTTCATTGAACTGTCGCACCCAGGAACGCACATTAGACACATCCATGATACCATCACCACATGCCTCACTCAACTGTCTTGGTTTGTTGTCACACGATGTTTTGCCATCATTGAACTGTCGCACCAAGGAACGCACATTAGACACATCCATGGTACCATCACCACATGCCTCACTCAAATGTCTTGGTTTGTTGTCACACGATGTTTTGCCATCATTGAACTGTCGCACCAAGGAACGCACATTAGACACATCCATGGTACCATCACCACATGCCTCACTCAACAGTCTTGGTTTGTTGTCACACGATGTTCTACCTTCATTGAACTGTCGCACCAAGGAACGCACATTAGACACATCCATGGTACCATCACTACATGCCTCACTCAACTGTCTTGATTTGTTGTCACACGATGTTCTGCCTTCATTGAACTATCGCACCCAGGAATGCACATTAGACACATCCATGGTACCATGGCGATGGATTTCAATAGGTGTCACCCCACGAAAATGCAGTACCTTAAGTATCAAAACAGTCCTTACTCTCGTCGCTGTGCACTGTTGCCATCTCTGACACGCATTCACAAAGAGTCCATGTTTTTTTGTTGTTGTTTTTTTAACAGATACTTATTTGGTCCTAAAAAATAGGTGTTATAACTTGAAAACATCCCGTATATTGATGAACCTTAGTAGAATAGCCTTCCAGATAATTACTCAAATAAGAATATATTTTTTGCATGTCTTAAAGGTTTACATTTCCTTGCTAAAACTGTATGAAGTACAATAATCAATGGCGATGTATTTTCAACATTCCTTCCAACTGGGAAATATAGTTAATGTAAATTTATATTGAGGACTTAATCCTTAAAGAATTAATCCTTTTAAATACGTTACACCGGAGTAATGTATTTAAAAGGATTAATTCTTTAAGGATTAAGTCCTCAATATAAATTTACATTAAAAATAATCTACGATAAAAATCCTGGTAATTAAGTACTTACATTAGTAAGTCGCCACAGGTGGTTGTCTCAAATTTGAGAACCCTAAAGTGGTCTACCGGGATATAGGATGAGTCAATTGGAGAATTTAATGTCAGGAAGGCACGTTGACCATGGTAGCTCAAGGGTAGAGCAACTGGACGGAAACCAGTAGATCCGTGGTTCAAATCCCGGCCATAGCATTGAATTTTTCAGTTGGCTCTAATTAATGGGAAATATAGGTTTAATCACTAAAGTTAAAAAAGCTCCCCTTTTCGAATGATTTTGATGGGGTTAGTGATAAGTTTTCACTCAAGTATGGACAAGGATATAAACCCTGATGCATTACACACCTTGTAAGTATGAGAATGAGATATCTTGCATCTTGATGAATTTCCCTTAGGAAGAGGGGCTCTATTGGGCTTTGAAGTGATAAAATGCAATTACCGCTGTTATAGGCCTTTGAAGAACATGTCGAATAAAACATTTATTAATAATATGGGTATGGCTATGTTCACTATTTATAAAAGGTCAATAGGTTAACGCGTTAATTAAACTTGTGAATTTAGAAGCTCTTATAAACAAATATGATTTGAAACAGTTATTTTATGTTTATCTTTGCTTAAAATTTATTTTGATGTTGAATGGTTTTGAAAAGTTGTTTAAGAGAATAGTTATATAAAACGTTACTTAATATAATAAAAAATATGGTTGTGGTTATTTGTTCTATGGACCAACAACGGAATGTTGATTACCATAGTAACGTAAAAAATATAAAAACCGAGATTGGAGAAAGTGACTTTCTTCTGCATTTATATTCGGATCAGTACTGACGTATGTGATAGTATCTGCGATTTTGCAAAAACATTGTGGTGCATAAAGTCTTGCAAAAGCAGCAGGCAAAGTTTTCAAACTAAGTAAGATCAACGATAACAAAAGATTTAATTTGCTCAGTGTTTTAAAGAGTGTGCTAAAATGTTTTAAACAAAATTAAATTACAATTTTGAGAAAAAAGCAAAATTATCATTATTTTATTTGTACACCATCTTGTTTTTTCTCTCATCTGCGACTACGCCCTAAAGAGAAAAATATTAATCTCTGAGCAGCTGAGGAATTTCTAGTAAATGTACAAGAACTTCTGTTCCTTACCACTAGAAAATCCTGCTGCACACTGAGGGTCACACAACAGTTATAGCGTGAGGAACCAAAGAACAGCTTCTAATTACTCTTCTATCAAGCATGATATTGTCGCGAGGCATTGTTTTCCTACTGCGTAGAAGAGCACAGAGAGAGATAGAAGCAGGAAGTGAAAGAGACAGATGGTGCCCAAGCCACGCCCGTGGACCGAGTAGCGCTGAGCACTTGCCAAGAGAGAGAGAGAGTAAGAAAGAGAGTGAGAGACCAACAGAGGGAGAAAGAGACGGAGATAGTTTGGATGTTCTCGCTCCCCCACGAAAGTCCGTGAAGCTTCGTGAGCTTTCGTGAAGCTTCGGGAACCTTCGACTAACAGCGGCTCGTGTATAAAAGCGACTGGACTGGACTAGACAGCCACTTAAACCTATCAGCAGCTAAAGCTGAGCTCCTCATAATTCTTCCAAGCTGTTTGGCATCTAAATTTCTCCCCAACTAAATTACAAAATATTTAAAACAAAACAAAATGGGTGCTAAGTACTGCATCCTCTCTTTCAACCCGAAGGTACTTTGGTAACCTCAAAATTAACTCCCAATCAAAAACCTACATCACTTTCATCCTACATCTTTCAATAATAATCCTACCTGCGGTAAAACCCTTAATGGGTGGGCACGCAGCAAAAACGTTCTGGCTGTATACAGCCAGCCAGCACGAGCGAGCGAGCGAGCGAGACAGCCACTTTCTCTGGGACCAATTTTTACGCCGATGGACCAAGCACTACACAAACCGTAGCCAAAATGGAGCAAAAAATTAAATCGTGTCTCCCAAATGGGGGAACGATTAAGTGCAGCTGCCCACGACAAAAGAGGCAACCCATTCCAAATTTCCAATACTTTCAAACACCTCAGCAGAACATGGAACTACTAGCTCATTTCGCAGGTTAAGCCGCAAAGCGGCTAGGTACTGGGGCATAAGACACCCGGACGGCGAAAAAGGAAAACAGCCCCGCCCGGCTAGGACTACCTCGGGACCTCTGGAGACAGCCACTTCCACGCAGAACTTTCAACCCCATCCAACGCTACCTAATGGTGCACGCTTTGGCGATTTCCATTAATACGGAGAAAAGCTAAGCGATATTGTTCACCAAGCGCCGCTTTCCCGCCAATTTCCCCACATTTACCTACTTCGGGCAAGGGATCAGGTGGGAGAATTCAATCAAGTACTTGGGAGTCAAGCTGAATAAGGGCCTAACTTTTCGGGAGCACATCCAGGAGCAAGCTCATCGGTCGTGTGGCGCCGTGGCATCACTGCTTGGGGATTAGATACCTCGTGAGCGTCGCTTTAAGCGATACCGGTTACCCCGCATGTCTTGCGGTCATTACCGGTAACCACATGATCTCCATTCCAGCCTAAAATAAATTTCAGCTAATCCAAATTTATTCTGGAAAACTCAAAATTATACATACCTTCTTCCTAGTTTATTAACTAATCCACCAGCGGTGCACGCTGTCTGTAGCACCCGGTTCATCATTCCCTGAGGAGCAACAAGCTACCCCCTACACTACCCCCACTTAATCTACACCCGTCATTCTGCAACACCCACATCCCGCCACTACGTGGTTAAGCTCTTCCCAGAGCAGGTACACGATTTGACTACGTTCCAAACAGCCCGCCAGCATGGAGTTGAGTTGAGTAGACAGCCACTGTCGGCAGGGAGCTGCTAAGGGGAACAGAGTCGCTAGTGAGCCGTCTGTTTTGTGTGTAATGACATTTTAACTGTATCGAGTTGCGAGTAAACGTGTAGTGATTTGAAAGTGATACGAGAGCCCTTAGTGGTTTACCGGGAATATATGAGTCAACTGGAGAATTTAATGTCAGGACGGCACGTTGGCCATAGTAGCTCAATGGGTTAGAGCGATTGGACGGAAACCAGGAGATCCATAATTCAGATCCCGGCCATGGCATTGAATTTTTCATGTTTACTCCAGCCATACAAAATATTAGCCTATGTGCGGCTAGTGTGAAGAAATGATTAATTTCCACCAATTAACTTAAAGTGAATTATTATGTTTATTTACGTGTGCAGAAGCTACGAGAGACTGTGTTGTTGTACGTTACGTCACCTTGCTGCGAAAGGGTGTACAAAAGTGTATTTCTACGGAAATAAAGAGCATTTTGAATTTCTGCAAACCTGATTTTTAATTTCACGAACCCACAAACTTACAATATTAATATTTTGATTACTAGTAAATCTAAAAAGGTAAATTTTTGCTATAAAGTTTCAAAAATTCAGGATGTCGCAAATGCAGTGAGAGAATTCTTCACGAAAATGGAGAACAGAAAATGGAAGAGAAAGATACTGCAGAAAAGGAGAGAATGTGAGAGAGAGGGAGAGGTTAACAAATACTTGTAGTTAACACGAAATATAACTGAATTCGTTAAAACATCTGACAGTATGGGTTTGGGATTTCATTACGGAGGAGTTTCGGTACGTAGGCCACCATGCTGGGCCCTTTGTTTCTATAACCTCAACTGGGGCAGCCATGGGAGGAAGGATGAGGCGAAGGAGACAGAGGGCGGCCGACCCAAGGAGTCACGACAGTATAGAGGGCAGGGTCCATACAGTTTACGTGGGTAGAGAGACTTCCCCCGTTAGGACAGAACAGTGAAAACGCTCCCCAACTGCGGGACGGCGAGCAAAACAGCCGAGCCCCGTGGTCTCTGGCTGGCGGTACTGAAATGTTCCCAGCAGAGGAGCGGAGACCGGCAACCCACCTACCGGAGGAGGAAGTAGTTTTCCTCAGAGCATGTCATCCTGCCATGCACCGCCGAGACACCTGGCAACACCTCTACCCTGAAAGAGATCACCAGATGAGAGATGATATGAAATGATAATGGAGATGAAATGGAGGGACAGGAAATTCGGGAGATGTAATTAACCAACCCAGCATTCGCCTAGCGACCCCAGAAAACCCCCGAAAGAACCCATGGGTCAGGTAGGTGGGCCAAGGAAATTGAACCTGGGCCTCCCGATTGCCATTCCACTCCACTCGGTTCTGAAAGTATGAGTAAAGAAACGTTCGTTTTTATTGCAATTGACTTAGATCGAGACCTAAACCTGGACGTCGGTACCTTAGTGAGTACGAACGACCATATTAATGTTTGAAAAATCTCCATTTCTATAAAAAAGGTTAAAGAATTTAAGGATAAGCATTTAAAATTTCAAATTGTTGTGAATTGGAAAATGAGGCTGATATCACTTGACTTGAGAAGTGATGGTAAAGACGATCAGGGTCGTTATTCAACGCGACAATCACCGCTCCTCACTTGCCAGACGAGTTTATTTAATAAAGGGCGTCAATCAACAGCACGTCACGGCGCCATAACCTGCTTGTGCTCATTAGTATGCAGCCAACACGGTTTTGCCCGACGCTCAAATTCACTTAACTGAACGTAGCAGTAATGTGCATCCTCTTTAACTCTATACGTCGTTTATCTGTATATGTTGACATTTAAACTCCGGCAATCAGTGTGTGCAGTACGCATAACAAGCTCTTACAACTTACCCGCAGATGGTACAGCACTCAGCCTCCTCTTGTTACAGCTTCCGTCTGGATACGTCAAATTACTTCTTTCCTAACATCTGCCGTTAACAACTCGGGCACCAACATTAGCATAATGCTTCTATTTCCATTTTCAGGTACATAAATATCAATTTGACTTAATAATCGTACTAAAATACAATAAGAAAGCAGAGTAAAGGATTGGTGCAGATACACGGAGCTTCCTCGGGGAAACCTCACACATCAAGAGAAGCGGTAACTTATGACTTTCACCAAGTTTAAGATTACACTGCTCTGCAGCAAAATTATATTTTCCAATGGCTGAGTGTTCCTAACGGAATTTTTGTCCTGAGTTCAACGCTGCAATTCGACTTTTCTATCACGTCAGGTTTTTGAGAAAATATGGAATTCGTGTTTCATAAAATCTCATAGTAGAACATGGGAAGTTTCTATTGATTAGATTACATTAGGTCATATTTATTGTGCATATTCCAAAGTTTTACAATTTACAGCTTTTGGATACATTGAGTTGTCTTTACCTGGCTGCTACCTTCGCTTATATGAAAACCTGAAGTTTCTATTGCTAAAGTATAACACCATTGTATTCTGAGTGTTTTAAGCACATATGCAGCATTTGTAACAGAATTACCTTAGATAAGCTGAACGCAGATGTTCTTACAGCACTACAGATCAGAAAATAAATGTGTCACCTCTATTTTGAAAATAAAATGAACCAAACAGAAAAGCGTGGCTAGAAGAGCTACAAAGATGTTGTAAACAACTTCTTAGGAAACACAAGGAGTCAAGATTACAAATCTAAGGTGAACACCATGTTGGAGAAAATGAGAAAACTTGGTTGTAGCATAAGTTTAAAGTTGCCCTTTATAAAAATTTATCTGCAGAGCTCAACATTAGTTAATACGCAAATTTGATACATACACTATGCTCTCACAGTGTGGTGTTTGATAGGAATAATAATATCATGACTAATAATAATAATAATAATAATAATAATAATAATAATAATAATAATAATAATAATAATAATAATAATAATAATAATAATAATAATAATAATAATAATAATAATAATAATAATAATAATAATAATAATAATAATAATAATAATAATAATAATAATAATAATAATAATAATAATAATAATAATAATAATAATAATAATAATAATAATAATAATAATAATAATAATAATAATAATAATAATAATAATAATAATAATAATAATAATAATAATAATAATAATAATAATAATAATAATAATAATAATAATAATAATAATAATACTAATACTAATAATAATACTAATACTAATAATAATAATAATAATAATAATAATAATAATAATAATAATAATAATAATAATAATAATAATAATAATAATAATAATAATAATAATAATAATAATAATAATAATAATAATAATAATAATAATAATAATAATAATAATAATAATAATAATAATAATAATAATAATAATAATAATAATAATAATAATAATAATATTAATAATAATAATAATAATAATAATAATAATAATAATAATAATAATAATAATAATAATAATAATAATAATAATAATAATAATAATAATAATAATAATAATAATAATAATAATAATAATAATAATAATAATAATAATAATAATAATAATAATAATAATAATAATAATAATAATAATAATAATAATAATAATAATAATAATAATAATAATAATAATAATAATAATAATAATAATAATAATAATAATAATAATAATAATAATAATAATAATAATAATAATAATAATAATAATAATAATAATAATAATAATAATAATAATAATAATAATAATAATAATAATAATAATAATAATAATAATAATAATAATAATAATAATAATAATAATAATAATAATAATAATAATAATAATAATAATAATAATAATAATAATAATAATAATAATAATAATAATAATAATAATAATAATAATAATAATAATAATAATAATAATAATAATAATAATAATAATAATAATAATAATAATAATAATAATAATAATAATAATAATAATAATAATAATAATAATAATAATAATAATAATAATAATAATAATAATAATAATAATAATAATAATAATAATAATAATAATAATAATAATAATAATAATAATAATAATAATAATAATAATAATAATAATAATAATAATAATAATAATAATAATAATAATAATAATAATAATAATAATAATAATAATACTAATACTAATAATAATACTAATACTAATAATAATAATAATAATAATAATAATAATAATAATAATAATAATAATAATAATAATAATAATAATAATAATAATAATAATAATAATAATAATAATAATAATAATAATAATAATAATAATAATAATAATAATAATAATAATAATAATAATAATAATAATAATAATAATAATAATAATAATAATAATAATAATAATAATAATAATAATAATATAATAATAATAATAATAATAATAATAATAATAATAATAATAATAATAATAATAATAATAATAATAATAATAATAATAATAATAATATAATAATAATAATAATAATAATAATAATAATAATAATAATAATAATAATAATAATAATAATAATAATAATAATAATAATAATAATAATAATAATAATAATAATAATAATAATAATAATAATAATAATAATAATTATAATAATAATAATAATAATAATAATAATAATAATAATAATAATAATAATAATAATAATAATAATAATAATAATAATAATAATAATAATAATAATAATAATAATAATAATAATAATAATAATAATAATAATAATAATAATAATAATAATAATAATAATAATAATAATAATAATAATAATAATAATAATAATAATAATAATAATAATAATAATAATAATATAAAGTGGACGTCAATTTTCCTCGATCACCTTCCGGCGCAGACAACCAGATGAATACCAACAAATGTGAACAATACAAATCACACTCCTTACTATACCACGTTAGAATTCACAATTAAGAGAAGTTATAAAGGTTTAAAGCCTCAAATCATTTCAGGATGGACATTGTTCGACAAACAGTGTAGCTCCAATTTTGTGGCTATTAGCAAGAACCCTCACACATAACCCACACAAAATGTTATTAATATCCAGCAGTTCGTGGTGAAAGTCATCTGAATAACATGGAGTCATGAAATACAGATGAGTCAAAATTTACCTACAGGTCATAACGGATACAACATTTGAATTAATGTTCAAGAGCCGAAGAGGAAGCTTTAAGTATGGGGTTGATTTCAGTTGTTGTATCACATTGTTAACTTGAAACCTCATTTCATTTCAAAAGGGTTCCATCTGTAGCATGCACTTTAAGATGTAGCTCTTAACTCTGGTTACATGGAGCACTAACTTCCACATACCCTCCTAGTACATGTAGCCACAAACAAGTGGCGTTTACCCACCGTTTCCCATACCAACTCTAGAAACACACACAGTTTATCGAGGTGAGTACAATTGTATCGAAACAGAGTATAACTTTCTGTCCAAGAAATTACAACGTTATCAAGTGGTAATACGTACCCTTGGATCAAAAACCTATGTTGCACTATTAAGAGTGACAATAAATGATCCAAAGTTATACAGAAAAAAAAAAACGTGTTTTGAAAATTTAGTTTCATTGAAAGTATGAATTGTAAAAATAGTTACATCAATGATAATATTTATCTGCTTAATTTCAGAGCATTTTGTTATGATCTTAATTGTACAATACTTTCAACCACTTACTGTAAATATCAGCAGCTTCCTTTTCAGTTACAAATGCTTTATTTAGTATCATCAAACACGTGAAATAAAATGCTCCTCTCATTGTATAAGCTATTTACTTTTGGTTAATTTATCTACAATTCTTTGATGTTGTTTTCTGTTCTATTTATCATTTAATGCTTCCATCCTCAACCTCACTAACATTAACTTCCCTCTAAAAAGTATAAGTTGCATATGTCCATTAGCTTATTTGCCAACATGGACTGCTATAACGGAATTTTGGAACACGTTAAACACTCATAAGCAATAATTAAGCAACAGCTTCTTTATTGCAGTTTCATAAACCAAATAAATTCTAAATTGTTGCAAGCTTTTGCGGAGTATGTCGGTTTGTTTTAAAACAGCTACAGCACGCGGCACGGCTTGTGACCTAAACCTGCAAACTCAGACAGCGTGAGGCACGCATCGTTGTTCCTCTCACTGCGTAATTCACACTCATTCTGGAGCATTTCTATGCTGCTCTATTGGTGATAAAACTATGGATATGTGTCATATAGAAGCTGAGCAGCTACTTCTTTATGTTCGTTTGGTGTCGTTTTGAAACACGAATCATGCAGAAGTATAACACAAATTTAAAAGAACAACATATTTAAATATACATAAATGAACAGTTGCATACAGAGAATACGGTACATAATTTATCTTATACTTTCTAGTTGTTATGGCGCGGCGCCCACTTTTGCTCTTACACGCAATATCCGTGTACCCACAGTGGTAGCTGCATCAGTTACGGCACCCAGGTTTGGAGCAAAAGGTTAAGGTGCAAATTTAAACCATGTAGCTAAGTTGTAATTCACTGAGCAGTCCAGAATATTAAACTTCGACGATATGAATTCAGCTATGTCGATATCCTCCGAGATAAGATTATTTCCAAGAAGTATAAAGACAGTCCAGGCTTCTCGCTCCAAGGTATTTATTGAATGAAGGTTATCATGATCTGGCATTCGTTTCCGAGTATCAGGACCAGTGAACACGGCCTCTTTCAACTTAGCATTTGAGAGGTTGGGGAACTTGTAACAGATAACTCAAACAGTTGCCGCACGTAGACAATGCCTACACAAACCGCTTCATTATGTCCAGTTTGATGTGCAGAAGTGGCAAGATTATTCTGTCTCTATCTAACGCAACGTCAAACTTGATATTTGTGTCCCACGGAATCAATTCCAAACTTCAGAGACATTGTTTTTGCTCCCAATGTGTTGACACGAATCCAACTGTCCCATTTACAGATAACAACAAATAATAAGAAAATTTTCATCACGTATTAAAACATAAGTGAAGCTTTATGTTAAAAATTATTATAATTTGCTGCTTCACTGTAACAATCTTCATATTTTATGAATTCGTTCCCATGTTTAGACAAAAAATATGTATGAACTGTTGGAATCTGAGACCAAAGTACGTAAATACAGCTTATAATTCTAAAGTTTAGGGATTATTTAATGTATAATTACCGCAATTCAATACACGAGTTTTCAAAAACTTCTACCTATCATTCTCCTTCATTTCCGTAATATAACTACCGAATTTCTTCATTCCTACCACAGTATTCAGCAATCTCTATACGTGTTTTAAAATTCTACCTTTTGTGGTACTAGAAATTAGTTCTTCATAAACTGTATTCTGGAATTGAAAACAGCAAGACTAACAGAATTTTCTAAAGCACAGTAAATTTACAGAATGACACATAATAGTCTTTCATTCTTTTGTTTCATTGTACACTAAGTCCCGTTTAGAGTAATGCTACTGAACTTTCTGCAATGTATTTCTTTTTTTAAAAAACTGTAGTGAAGAACCTTTTAAAATTGGCGTTAGCTTACACAGTGGATAAAGGATACTTACATTTTAATGTGAGCTTTTATTTTATTTAAAAGCAGATGGGTGCTTTGTCACACATTTTAGTAAGTGTATGTCCACTGAAGCAACTTCCAAAGTTACAGTAAAATAATACAATAACAATAAATTTACTGCAACATGAGTATAACTAGACCACGAACAAAATGATGTTGGAGGCGTGGCTTACCAACACTGGAGTTCTCTAGCTCTCCCCCTCTACCGTCATTTTAGATTGCCTCTCCTCCATCGCGCGGGCTGCACTTGTAATGTTTCATTCACTGTTACATTCACTCTTTCTATTTTCTGCTGAATCACTGCTTTGTTCCTCAGGGTTTAAAAAAACTACGATCCTATGTATTTGTTGATCGATTGTGAGGTCATGTCTGAGGTAATTATTTTCTGTTAACCTGTTTAGTGTGGCTTGCACTCTGTCGCATGCAAGAAGGGAGGAGTGGAAGTCACGTGAAGTTTGTATGGCGTCAAGGGGAGAAGGGTCTCCTCGCCCATGCGTACACCAACTGCATTTTATTTGCAGTCTACCTGTAGCTAGTCTGTCGTTAATGCCAAGCTACCAGTAATAGTTGAATGTGTGGAAGTTTATGATAATTTGACATTTGGTTTCTCAATCATCTGGTTGACATCTGGTTGCTGTTGCGCCTCTCTCTTTAAGTCCTTATAGGAATTCACCTTCACTACAGCTGCTCGGGGAACAGCTCTCATGGTTACCTACCTACCAGTGTGCCAGTGAATATCTTTGGGTACTACTGGACACTCGACTTACTTGGAACGCCCTCATCTGTTGGTCTGTTACACTTGCGTCTGCATGGCTCTCAAAACTGTACCCTTTACTCAACAAGCGCACCTCACTTGGTTATGTATCCTCCCTTCTTATTTACACATCTCTAGTCCATCCCGTTTTTACCTATGCAGCTCCAGTCTGGGGTGGCACCAGCAAGACTGCATGGCTCTCAAAACTGTACCCTTTACTCAACAGGCACACCTCACTTGGCTATGTATCCTCCCTTCTTATTTACACATCTCTAGTCCATCCCGTTTTTACCTATGCAGCTCCAGTCTAGGGTGGCACCAGCAAGACTGCACGGCTCTCAAAACTGTACCCTTTACTCAACAGTGGCATCTCACTTGGTTATGTATCCTCCCTTCTTCTTTAAACATCTCTAGTCCGTCCCGTTTTTACCTATGCAGTTCCAGTCTGGGGTGGCACCAGCAAGACTGCACGGCTCTCAAAACTGTACCCTTTACTCAACAGGCACACCTCACTTGGTTATGTATCCTCCCTTCTTCTTTAAACATCTCTATTCCGTCCCGTTTTTACCTATGCAGCTCCAGTCTGGGGTGGCACCAGCAACACTGCACGGCTCTCAAAACTGTACCCTTTACTCAACAGGCACACCTCACTTGGCTATGTATCCTCCCTTCTTCTTTAAACATCTCTATTCCTTCCCGTTTTTATCTATGCAGCTCCAGTCTGGGGTGGCACCAGCAAGACTGCACGGCTCTCAAAACTGTACCCTTTACTCAACAGGCACACCTCACTTGGCTATGTATCCTCCCTTCTTCTTTAAACATCTCTATTCCGTCCCGTTTTTACCTATGCAGCTCCAGTCTGGGGTGGCACCAGCAAGACTGCACGGCTCTCAAAACTGTACCCTTTACTCAACAGGCACACCTCACTTGGCTATGTATCCTCCCTTCTTCTTTAAACATCTCTATTCCGTCCCGTTTTTACCTATGCAGCTCCAGTCTGGGGTGGCACCAGCAAGACTGCACGGCTCTCAAAACTGTACCCTTTACTCAACAGGCACACCTCACTTGGCTATGTATCCTCCCTTCTTCTTTAAACATCTCTATTCCGTCCCGTTTTTACCTATGCAGCTCCAGTCTGGGGTGGCACCAGCAAGACTGCACGGCTCTCAAAACTGTACCCTTTACTCAACAGGCACACCTCACTTGGCTATGTATCCTCCCTTCTTCTTTAAACATCTCTATTCCGTCCCGTTTTTACCTATGCAGCTCCAGTCTGGGGTGGCACCAGCAACACTGCACGGCTCTCAAAACTGTACCCTTTACTCAACAGGCACACCTCACTTGGCTATGTATCCTCCCTTCTTCTTTAAACATATCTATTCCGTCCCGTTTTTACCTATACAGCTCCAGTCTGGGGTGGCACCAGCAAGACTGCATGGCTCTCAAAACTGTACCCTTTACTCAACAGGCGCACCTCACTTGGTTATGTATCCTCTCTTCTTCTTTACACACCTCTATTCCGTCCCGTTTTACCTATGCAGCTCCAGTCTGGGGTGGCACCAGCAAGACTGCATGGCTCTCAAAACTGTACCCTTTACTAAACAGGCGCACCTCACTTGGTTATGTATCCTCTCTTCTTCTTTACACATCTCTATTCCGTCCCGTTTTACCTATGCAGCTCCAGTCTGGCGTGGCACCGGCAAGACTGCATGGCTCTCAAAACTGTACCCTTTACTCAACAGGCGCACCTCACTTGGTTATATATCCTCTCTTCTTCTTTACACATCTCTAGTCCGTCCCGTTTTACCTATGAAGCTCCAGTCTGGGGTGGCACCAGCAAGACTTCATGGCTCTCAAAACTGTACCCTTTACTCAACAAGCGCATCTCACTTGGTTATGTATCCTCCCTTCTTCTTTACACATCTCTAGTCCGTCCCGTTTTTACCTATGCAGCTGCAGTCTGGGGTGGCACCAGCAAGATTGCACGGCTCTCAAAACTGTACCCTTTACTCAACAGTGGCATCTCACTTGGTTATGTATCCTCCCTTCTTCTTTAAACATCTCTAGTCCGTCCCGTTTTTACCTATGCAGCTCCAGTCTGGGGTGTCAACAGCAAGACTGCACGGCTCTCAAAACTGTACCCTTTACTCAACAGGCGCACCTCACTTGGTTATGTATCCTCCCTTCTTCTTTAAACATCTCTAGTCCGTCCCGTTTTTACCTATGCAGCTCCAGTCTGGAGTGGCACCAGCAAGACTGCACGGCTCTCAAAACTGTACCCTTTACTCAACAGGCGCACCTCACTTGGTTATGTATCCTCCCTTCTTCTTTACACATCTCTATTCCGTCCCGTTTTACCTATGAAGCTCCAGTCTGGGGTGGCACCAGCAAGACTGCAGGTACTACAAAACAGGGTGCTTCGTACAGCTACAAATGCTCCATGGTTCGTCAGAAATTAACAGTTTCATTACGAGTTTTGTCTTATACCCGTTCACCAGTACATCACCTGGCTGGCAGGAACTTCCTTTTACCATCTCCAGGTTGTCCCTGGAGCTGTTACCTACAATCTCGGCGCTCACACTTATCAACCAACTCGCCTCAAGCGCCGACTGCCACAAGATCTTCTCCTCAGTGACCTCTCCAGTACAGACGTGACAAGTATCAGACTTAAAGTCCTCAATTTGTGTTACAGTGATTCTGCCATATTTAGCTAGAGAAGTCGTTCACGGCTACCTCAATTGTTATGTATACTGTTACTAAGTTTCTAAATAACAAACATATGTAAAGCATACCTGCTGATCGATGGATAATAAAATAAAAGAATTTTGCCACAAAATTGCGTGCGTTTATCAGCCATAATGAGTAGCTAAAGTAGTAATGTCCTATTTTAGTCAGATCTATTCAGCTAAGAGAAATTAGAGCTTCTTAATTTAAATCACAGTTATGTCTGGATAACAATAATAACATTTTGTTATAATTGATTAGTAATTTTAGTTAATGCTTAATAATGTTTAACTTAATTTAATAATTTTAACCAGTATCTCAGTGGACTGACTTACTGTGTGCCTCAGAGACCTTGTGTTTGTCAAAACATGATATTGTCACTTTGTGGGTTCGTAGAATTAAAAGTCTAAGTTGCAGAAATTCCAATTTTCCTTTATTTGCGTAGAAATACACTTCATAGCAGCAGAATTGCGTCACATACACAATCGCAATCTACCAACCAGCGTTCTGGTTACATCTGTTTACAACACTCCTGTTACGTCTGTCCTTACAGCTCCTGTTGGCGAGTCGTCGCTTCCTTAAATACCTCATTCATAATTCGAGACTATTATGTAACAATCAAACAATCGAATGTTATCACCAGATGAAAGCACGAAGGTTCTAGAATGTAACTATATCTTGGTTGGCAAGTTTTATCTCCGGCGCTATGTTTATCTGTTCTTTGCAGGCTCTTTATGTCCACACTGTGCTGCCTATCAGTAAACAAGCGGCGTTATCTCTCCGCGCGAACCCTCTTAGCGCGTATGCCGCCCGTCGTAATAATGGATTCGCGAAAATATACTTAGAAGTCCCACTAGCCGTGTGTAGGCTAAAGTATGGGAAGGTAAGGTCAGACTGGAAAACTCAATGACATAGCCGGGATTTGAACCACCAGAGGATACGTGGTTCAAATCCCGGCTATGGCATTGAATTTTTCAGTCTGACTCTACCTTTCCATGACATAATTTAATGATTCATGGTCACAATATGACGAGGATTAACTTTATATCACAGTAATCTAATTCTGATAAGAACTGGAACGCAAATGTCTTTTATTTTGAAATAAACGTCTTAAATATCTCAGGGTAAACATGTTTACGTGTACGGAATTAGCACTGCCCCGAATTCCAAACTGATATTGTTGTACTGTCAGATGCGCTCCTTCCATTACTGCCAACCTAAGGAAAATAGAGTCCTTTAAAATATTCTATGCTCTAAGTGATCCACGTTCATAACGATTTCGTAGCTAACACAGAATTGAGCTCAAGCTAAACCACACAAATGCTAATACTATAATGTACTTGTTTATATATATATAAAGTTTTGGAATAAAATATAACACATGATGTAAGAATATTTATTATGTTTTAATGCAGAAGATTCGGAGCAGATAGATTTTTTATATAATACTTCTTAATCATTCAGAAGACTTTTAAGCCTTGTTCTGAAATTGCAGTTTCATAATTGCCTAATACCCAGTAATAACGTCGCCTATAAATGTCTGACAGAACTGCCAAATAATGCTTTAGCTTGTGATAACCTTGACCCTGCTTCTTTTATGCAAATACATTTAGAGATTCTTCGGTAGCCTTTGTAACCTACTATCATTACAGCTTTGAAATTTACTAATATAATTTTAGTTTTGCATTTGAAACTAAACTAAACCTAGCATTCCCTAAATACAAAAATTAATGAGTTATAGACATTTTAAGTTATATGTGTGTTTTATAACTTTTCATTTTCAAATTATCTACAGTTCCATATAAATAGCAATTGCTTTAATTATACATCAAACATTCTTTTAGTGGGATGCAATAAACCTCATGACTGAAAATTTCATACTATTCAGATTATGTGAAACTGAGTTTTAGTAAAACAATTTTTCTATATGCAGTAACAGTTAGGGTTTTATGAATAATGATAGCTTTGTGTTAGTCTTATACTGACTGAAGATCTCTGGCCAATATAGTGACCTCTAGTGACCTTAACAACAAGGTTGTCTGAGCTGACAATGTGACGAATTATTTCACGAAATCGTGATCCTCTTCAGTTAATAAGAAACTTTTTATCATTTCTTATAAGATAAGTGAAGATTTATGTTACAAATTATATTTGTATGGTATCGGAAGGAATTCTTTATGGGATTATATGTTCTTCATATAAGTAGAGTTCCATTAACGTTGTTGGACATTTTCCTGCACTGGTTACCTCGCTGGCGTATGGCACTTAATCCAAGCAAATGTCTTCTTAAGCTTTTCTCCTTGCGCAGGCCTGCTGCTCCGGCAAACATACGCCTCTATAACACTGAAGTCCCCTGGTTACCTTCTGATTGTGCAGTCAAATATCTTGATCGTCGGCTGTCATGAAGTACACATATAAAAAGCAAACTAAATCAAGCCTATGCTCGTCTTCACAATTTGTATCCCATCCTCAACCACAAATCTTCTTTACGAGTCGAATGTACGCTGCTACTATACAAGAGTATTCTACGACCGCTTCTTCTATATGCCAGTCCTGTATGGGGATGTGCTTCACCAACTCCAGGTGTTTCAGGATATTACGATTGTCTGTGAACGCCCCGTGGAATGCACAGCTGCATAGAGAATTCGACATAGTCAGCATTAATGAGTACATCTCTACAACGACAAGCAGATTCTTTGCTCACCTTCCTTATGTATCAGGTACTTTATTCTTCCAACTGGGACGTCGTTTTGATGCTGCACCAAGACTAAAGGCACGCTTGCCACAGGACATTTTATTTCTATAATGTTTATTTATTCAGTAATGAAGAAGTTATTTAATTTATACTCACACTAATCAGACCAGTTTGCTTAAGGACTCTAATATGAGTATCCTCTTTTCCTGCATACTTTAATTGTATTATGTATATTATGTATATAGCTCCACAATTTGTAGCGCCAACTGTGCTGAGCAATTGAAATGAAAACTCCAATAAAAAAATTAACGTTGTATACATTTATTTGCCTTTTCTTTTGTACGTGTAAGAATAACGGTCGGAAATGGCCATCTCCGCTTGGCCTGAGGAAATTACTGATAGTATAATAGTGGCACCGAGAGCGCGACCAATTCTGGTATGTTTGTATTTTCCGTCGGCTATAAATCTTTCCCTGAAAGTCTCTTACCGATATTGATATTATTGATTGCCGATGAGGCGATAACTGGCGTGCTTTTTATTGCCATTTATTCATCATGTGTGTAACTGATTAGCTTTCTATTTGCTTTAGGGCCCGACCACCATCATAGATTGCATGCTTCTTAATGTTATGATTTAATGGCACATCTAGATATTTTATTAAACCTTTTAAATTACACTAACGATAAAATAAAGTTATGAAGTGCATCATTCGCAGTTTATTAGATACCTATAGATAGATGATACAATGATATAATACTGCAATTGCTAAAAATTAAGTTACTTCATCTATAAACATTTAACGAGGTAACCGCAAAAATTGGATTTATCTGTTCAGCCGAAAAGAACGTGTTACCTGGGTTTACGAATTCGGAACCCAATAAAGAAATATTTTGCCAATACAAAAAGCTAAAGTACGTTTCCGCAATACAATGCTAGCTGCTTTTTTAATTTGTCCTATCCTGCAGTCACAGAAAGCGTATCAGAATCCTGTCATCATTCAGCGGTTAGTACGATATAAAAATGCTGTACTGTCCTCCACAGGAGAGAAAGTCTCCGAGGTCTCAAACGCAAGAAGGTACCTACACGCTCCCTGGACAGGTTTATGACACCCCATGTCAGTACACTTATAGACCAGTCAAAAACATTCTGGCGGCTTCTACTTTTGTAAATGAATCTTCTCGGTTTTAGTGTACTGAGTGAATATGGCGCATGTTGTTCTACTCCTTGTGTAGCATGCGTTCTCTGCCACACTCATTCGCTGTCTGTACCACTGTGTAAGGCAGCACATACCCGTCAGGGACTTTCTTTGCGTTGCTGGACAGTATACAAGTTGTTTCAAAACGACACCGAATGATTATAACCGTTGCGAAGCTTATAACTTAACTAGTCCGAATTTCGGTGTCGCAGCTTCGAAATTCTCTTAAGTATAACTTTATGCAGCGTTGAACATTGCATTAATTTGCGATTAGGCAGCGTAGGAAATACAGGTGTGCGCACCTCAGAAGTTGTTATTGGGACGCACCGGCCACCAAAACAAAAACATTACTCCTTGTTCTTTATCAGTAATCCTAGCCTCGCTTTTAGCTAATGGGGCAAAGGGCAGTTAATGACTCGGACAGTTCCAAAGTTGCTCATTTTGCTATGGTCTTAATTCCACACTACTTTAAACTAGTTACTGTAAAATGAACAGCTACCTTTTCAGTTACGGTTGTTTTACTTTGTATTGTCGTGAACCCGCTTTCACGATAGCGCGGTCGATACTGTCAAAGACACAGAAAAGGGACAGATAATGCAGCACGGAGATAAAAGAGTACGCCGCAACAGATAACGATAGTGCGGAGATAAAAGGTCTGTCTAAACAAATAAAGTTAGATAAGTGTAAAATTCTAGTGACATCTTCATTGATAGAGAACATTCTAGAGCAGTCTAGAATTATCAATGGAGGTATATATAAGAGATAGCGACACGCCAGAGGGAGGTAGATAGTCGTAACGGGTGTAATCAGAACTGAGTATCGTGTGCCTGCAATTGTTTGTTGTCAACGACCTTGGACGATGGTATTTGTGTATGTTACGTAATTCTGCAATTGTAAGTTGACCAAAGTGTTTTTCTATGGAAATAAAGAGCAATTTTAAATTTCTGCAACTTGGACTCTTTCATTCTAGGAATCCACGAAGTCACACTATTATTAAACACAATGCAATAAAATACTTGTGTCATTGCATAAGCAATTCAGTTTTGCTTAACATTGTCTAGAATTCTTTGACACTGTTCAGTTCCTTTTGTTATTTAACGCTTCCATTCTCAACCTCACTAACACTAACTTCCCTCAAGAAGGTTTAAGTTGCATATGTCCACCAGCTTATATACCGTCATCGGCTGTTATAACAGAATGTTTTAACACTGATAACATCCATAAACAAATAACTAGGATAGCTTCTTTATTACGAAGACATTCTTAATACTAGCAAGCTACCGTGGAGTATGTCGGTATGTTTACAAACAGCTACAGCAGGCGGCACGGTGTCACGTACCTGCATTTCTTCGATAGCGTCAGGCACGCGACTTTGTTCCTATAACTGCCTAATCCACGGTCATTCTGCAACGTTTTTAATGTCGATCTATTGGCGGTAAAACTATCTATATGTCTCACTTGAAGCTGTGCAACTTCTTCTATATTTTCGTTCGGTGGCGTTTTGAAACACCCTGTATAGTCCACGTAAGTCCGATCACCTTATTGTTACATCCTAAAATTCAAAATAATGGAGTATTAAAGAAAAATACAGAAAAAGCTAAGCTAAGGACTTCAGTATAGCAGATCAGCTTTACTTTCCAAATCGTCAAATGTCCCAAGATGAATAAAGACAACAATCCAAAAGATGATGTGCTGCATTCGTCTTTAACATTAAAATCGTTAATGTCTTTTAATATTGCCTGGAGCATAGTTTCGCAGCGCCCTGCGCCGTGGCGTAGCGGGCTAAGGCCTTGGTCCTCGGCCACGGAAAGCGGCCTGGGTTCGATCCCAACCATGAGGTACGGATTTCTAAGTCCCGGGTGTTGGGCCGGTGCTCACTCAGCATCATGAGGAAAGTGAGGAGCTTACACTACGTAAGCGGCCCTGGTCGCTCCGGCTGGGGGATGCCGAGATGCTGACCACATCACCTGCCCATATTGGTTGCATTATCGCCCACCTCTGTCAAGCGTAAGTGGGCGTGAGGTCGGCAGTCGGGTTGGTAGGCCTTGGTCTTGGCCCTTTTAAGGCCGTCAAAAATAAGATATGTCGTGAACTACTGGCACTAGAATCCTGCGGAAAACATCTTAACATCCTGATTTATCTTATACTTCTAATTTTTTTATGTAATTAGTCATTGTTCCGTTTAAATATTGTATGTTTGCTATAAAATACACCTTCTAATTGTTATTAGAATCTCTTTATAGGCTAAAACTATGAACCTTTAAGTACCAAGCAATGTTGTGAGGCCTTCCATTTCGGAAATATTGGCGGTGCAAGTTTTAGAAGATTCATTTTGTATATTTAAACTAGCTATGCATTGCCCTACACACGGGTAGTGTGGAAGAGTAATTAATTCTCAAAAGAGCAGAATATTTACTTTATTCCCATTTCCTGATTTCTTTCAGGGTACGGATTGTCTCAATTGTAACCTATATGTTGATGCTCTAAACTAAAGTTTAGTGATACAGAGACAAGCCTGTTCGAATCAGGGACTGCTACATGTTTTAAACCAAGCGTTGTTTGTTTGCAGCAACATAGGGATCGATGGTGGAGGAGCCCTTGGTTAAGGTTTCAAATGAGGTGAACACTTTCATGTAATTCTGAAGGACGTAATCGATTTAACATGCATTTCCTTCACGTGTTTCGGAAGCGGCGTGCACGTTAGAGGTCAGAGCATTGGTGCCCCGCTCGTAAATATTTTCACTGCTGCTCTAATTAGGTTTTGGATCTGCAAGTTGTAGGATAATGCGTACTAAAAGCCAAGGGTCGCTCTGATTAAATCCTTGATTGCGTCAATGGCGAGTGCTACAGCCATAATTATGTTCGCTAATAGTTTAACAATTACTTGAGGGAAATATCCTGGAGATCAAAGTGTGCTATCATTTCCAATAGAGGAAAGTCAAGATAAGCCGGCATTAAGCACTAACCCAAATATCATACATGCCTGTTACAGTTTTCCCTTCGTTGAGAGATTTTTAGAACTTAATTTTCAAGAAGCGATAAAGCAGATAAGCAGCACTACTTCTCATTTCAGATATATCCAAAAAGTATTGCATTGATTGGTGCAGTACACAGATATTAATGCCCAATATCCCAACATGTCAAAATCTACGTTAACAAATGTAACGTAACAATTGTAACAGCACTAACACTACTGTTAAATTTCTTACATTTCACCAACCAGTTTTCTGAAATTCTTAACAAACACGTGTTAACGCCAAGAAACTTGTAAATATTACAGCCGTAGAATGCTACGGATGAGACGTATTGTTTTGTGAACGTACTGCGATGCGCTTTTGTTTTCATTTTCGTCTGCACAGAGCTGAAAAAATGACGGGTAAACCAAATCGTAAACAAAAGCCCTGAGACAAATTCTTATCTATTGTAACCCGAACGTCGGGACTTCCTGTGGAGCCGGCCGGCGGTGGGGCCGGACAGTAGGCGTTCACCCACGCCCACCCATTTGTCTTATAGCGGTAACGAGGGGTGGCTGGAAAAACATCACTGTGCCGCCTCTTTCCCCTCCCCCTGTGTTCTCGAACATACAGGATACTTCATCTAATCCGGAACCTTCTAGATTGGCCAGTTGGTCCTATATAAGCAATGCGTCGGGCTGGAGGAAAGTCAGTTCTTGGCGAGCAGCGTGAGGAGCGCCGAGTGAGTTAACGGGGAAGAAGACTGTGAACGTTCATCGGACCTGCGAGTGCAGTGGACCTGTGACAGACGAACTGGTGAATTGTAATTGTGTGCATTACGTAATTCTGTGTAACTGGCAAGTGTTCCGACTGTAATTCAGTGGAAATAAAGAACATTTTTGGAGTGGTGCAATTGGACTTTTGATTTCACGAACCCACAAAGTCACACTATGGAGAAAGAATTGGTGACGAAGTATAAGGATCTCGTGGAACATAAGAGGACGGATGCGGTGAATGTAAAAGTGAAAGATGTCACTTGGGAAAACGTTAGAAACGAATTTAACTCAAATGCATGAGTCACAAGCATGAAACAACTTCATCAGCATTACGTAAACTTTGAAGGATGCAAAGGACAAGTGCTTTGAACGTTTCAAGACGGGAGGTGGACAGTGCATTATCCACATAATTCACTGCATTATTACATCGTAAAGTTATTAATACTAGAAGAAAAGTCGAGATGCGCATATTCCTTTTGATATATGTTCTAACCTCTCTTGTACTTCCGCAGTAACCTTCATAACAACTTGTTTCGACAGTCTATACATCTGTAGAATATCATCTTCTGACAGCTTCTCAAAATAATTTCTCCTCATAGACCGTACTCTGTTACGAATGCCATTTAGACGGTATTAAATATAGTAAATCGACATAAACAGCTGCGTCACGCCCGCCATCTTGAATATTTGCAATTGTTAAGGACTTAACACCAGAAATTGATGGCACATGTCGATGTTGACGGTTGCTTGGATTTGACGTTTTATATTACAAAAATGCACTACAATATAACTGTAAAGACAAAATAATATTTACAGTCCAAAAGACTCAAAATTTTGTGGCATAACTGACAAAGGCCAGCACAATGGTTTAATAAAACAAAAATGACATCAGTAAAATTAAAACTGTATTCATAAATCATTGAAATGACACTGTTTTGTTGCACTGTAACAAACACCTTCTTTCGAAGAACGCATCTAATTTGACTCATTTTGTTTCTTGTACCTATGAACGATAGCTACGTAAGCGAACTTTTCTCCAGTTCAAGGTTTTGAGGTTCAGATTATGCGATAATCATTGTATATGTTCTCACACACATACTGAAATACTAAGTGAACTTCTCTGTCAGCATCTGTATGATACTTGCTAGGTGGAGACGGCGAGACAAAGACAGATATATCTTCCATCTCCGTCGCCCGCTAGCCGTGGAACTTGCAACGCATTAATTAATTGTACCTAATAGTGGTCCGAACTATAAAGCCGGGGCCTTAAAGTACTTACATGTAGTAAGTCGTCATTAAGGTAGTTGTCTCATGTGTTTATGAGAACTCCTAAGTGGTTTACCGGGAAAAACACGAGTCAGTTGGAGAATTTAATGTCATATCGGCACGTTGGCCATAGTAGCACAATGGTAGTGCGGCTGGACGGAAACCAGAAGATCCGTGGTTCAAATCCCGGCTATGGCATTGAATTTTTTAGTCTGACTCTACGTTTCCACATGTTCATCCTTATTTGTAGCTACTCTAGCATTTTGAACACGTTTTGTAAATAAATAGTATCTATTCCAACTACTGCTTAAATTTAAATGCTAAACTTCAAGGAAATCATATGTTCCTTGAAGATATTCAATGGTGCTATTATGTAATATGCTCAGATTTTACCCTAATTTATGATTTTTGTTTCAGTTCTTTTATGAGATATAATGAATAGCTACTAATAAACATAATAAGGTATCTCAATTTGCATTGGCTATCTGCACTTTGGGGTATTCCTTTTTCTTAAGGAAAACTGTGTGGAACACTTTCCCATGCCAGGGAAGCCTTAAACCGCAGAATTGTAAAAAAGGAGCATTTTTGCAAGGACGTCCATTTAAGGAAACGTACTTGAAAATAGAGTTTTAATATAGCAGATAGAAAAGTGTGAAGAGGTAAGAATGTCAGAAAGAGGTAATAAGGCAGAAAAGGAAAGGTAGATAACTCGGATAAACCACAATCGGAGAAGCCGGAAAAAGAATTTTAATTTTCAAACATCTCATAGGAGCTTGACAGGGATGAAGTGAATAACGTCTCCTTATATCTGATAATGGAATTTATTGCAGAAGGTAGTAGCTCTAAGAACCAAATTTCTTTCTCTTCTGAGTTTATATCCCACGGAAGATTCGCCACGAAATATTACTTATCAGAACATGAGAGTGATCTTACCATAGAAACTCTCTTAGTAATGAATGCAAACGGCCAGCATGATGATGATGGTGGTGGTGGTGGTGGTGGTGGTGCTAGTGGTGGTGGTGGCGGTGGTGATGGTGGTGGTGGTGGTGGTGGTGATGGTGGTGGTGGTGGTGGCGGTGGCGGTGGTGGCGGTGGTGATGGTGGTGATGGTTGTGGTGGTGGTGGTGGTGGTGGTGGTGGTGACGGTGGCGGTGGCGGTGCTAGTGGTGGTGGTGGCGGTGGTGATGGTGGTGGTGGTGGTGATGGTGGTGGTGGTGATGATGGTGATGGTGCTAGTGGTGATGGTGCTACTGGTGGTGGTGGTGGTGGTGGTGGTGATGGTGCTAGTGGTGGTGGTGGTGATGGTGAGGGTGCTAGTGGTGGTGGTGCTAGTGGTGGTGGTGGCGGTGGCGGTGACGGTGCTAGCGGTGGTGGTGGTGGTGATGGTGCTAGTGGTGGTGGTGGTGGTGGTGGTGGTGGTGATGGTGCTAGTGGTGGTGGTGGTGCTAGTGGTGGTGGTGATGGTGGTGGTGATGGTGCTAGTGGTGGTGGTGGTAGTGGTGATGGTGGTGGTGGTGGTGATGGTGGTGGTGATGGTGGTGGTGATGGTGCTAGTGGTGGTGGTGGTGGTGCTAGTGGTGGTGGTGCTAGTGGTGGTGGTGGTGGTGGTGGTAGTGGTGGTGGTGGTGGTGGTGATATTAAGGCGCGCTCACAGCTGGTCATCAGCGCCAATGCTAAAAATTGGATAAAAGAACCTAAAAAAAACCTAAATTAAATCACAGATAAAATGACAAAAGCATAACGGTAGTCAAGGTCTAAAGGAGCTAAACCCATAAAAGGGTCAAAAAGCATGAATTCTAAATTCTATAACTAGCTTTTAAATACAGCTTAAAAACTTTGACCACTGCTTGCTCGTCGTCCACCAGTACATCTGCCAAGCTGGCAGGCAGCCGGAGAGACTGGTGGAGATCCGCTAAGTTAACAAAGGTTCAAAGTACATGACGGACCGAAAGAGCTCCACCGCATAGTGGGCAAGCTGGAGCAGGGTCCCTGTGAATTTAAAACTATGGGTAAAAAAGCAGTGGCCAATTCCCAAACGAGCTAGAACTTCCTCCCAACGAGAGAAACGGCAGGAGGTCACCCAGGGAATCGGAAGTGCCTTCACAGATCTCAGTTTGTTGCTGCGGAGATGCGCCCATTCTGCGACCCAGGAGGAGTACGCAGCCCTCCGCAACTGAAGGCTAAAATCTTCCGGAAGGACATGTCGGATAAAAACCTTGGGCTGTGTATTTGCCGTCTTAGCTGCCGAATCCGCAAGCTCATTCCCCTACAAGTCCAAGTGACCAGGGACCCATGCGCACAACACACTAACGCCTGAGGCGTGTAAAGTGTGGATGGCATCCTGGATACGCAGTACAATAGGATGGTCGTTGTACAGCGCATGTAGGATCTGGAGTGCGCTAAGGGAATCACTCAGGACAAGGTAATTACCCAAACTTCTGCGGCGATCATGTAAAATGGCTCGGTAAATGGCATAGAACTCTGCATTGTATGTGGATGTGCTGCCATGGAGACCGAACAAACGGCCAGCAGATAAGCTGTATTACGTCACCATTCCCTGTACCGTTCAGCATTACTGATACGCAGCAGCTGAGTCACTTATAGTACATGGCTTCGAATCAAGTCAGAATGCAAACACCGCCTTACTCTCATAAAGTATAAAATTAATATTTAATGTGTTACAGTTTTGTAAAAAATAGAAACGTGAAGGTCTAATTATTCAATTGAATAAGATAATGTGGGGAAACGAACTATCTATAATATAGTGACAGAGACATACAATTCAAAACGTACCAGAGAAAAGCTTTCAACATTGTCCACATTGAAAATGTTAGGAACTCAATGAGTTTTAGTAAGCTGTTCAGTTTTGAGTACTATACAGATAAGTCAATTTGGTGCCTAATGTTAAGAGTTGACTTCAAAATAAAATAGTGATTACAAGGAGATTATGTTGTAACATTTAAAAAAAACTGAAACAATGTCTTGTATGTTTATTAGGCCGTAATTTTATATATAATTTATTGTTGTTATTTCCTGACCTCCTTATTAACAGATTAGAGTCTCGTGAAGACGAAATGCAGATCACTGAACTACGTGCGTAACGTTAGAATTTGAAGGTGACAGTTTCTTCAAATGTATTAAATAATGTAGAAATCTGAAGAAAAAATTTTTTAATTTACCGTATATTAGCGCACGTGTAAAAGTTTTTGGCGACCATTATGAAAGTATCTCCCTGCTCTAATGTCCTTTCATCCAGCCCCTGGTAATTTGGCCACTGCTAACGGCTAACTTGTAGTGCATGAAGATGGGGCAAAGTGGCAGGAGTGGTTTGAAAACAGACCCACCTTGGAAGCAAACAGACGTTGCATCGATTTGGATATTGTGCACAGCTTGTGAAAATGCGACAAAAACCATCTACAGAACGGGAGGCAATACGTGATGGGGCGTGGTACTGAAAGCTTTCTCGGTCCGAGGAGTAGTTTTGGAAACACGTTGTGCTCCCTAAATTATTAAATCCTCTACGTTTAGGGCAATAACACGTCAATTCCGTTTTTACATGTAAATTCAAACAAATTCAAAATGAGCTGTTTCTAAATAAGAATAACAACAATCCAAATAGTGTATTTGCCTACAGCTGATCTATTTGGGGGTCAATCAAGCTGCGCCGTAACGCGTGACGCTCACATTCCGGAGGGGCGGGGTTCACTTCTCATCGACTGGCCACTCGGGTCTTGCGATTTTCGGATTTTCCACGGTCGATGGGCGACTCGCATATGCCACGTTATCCGTTCTATTGTTTCCATTCCATTCGCCCCTTTATGATGTTAGAGGTGTAGGGTACTTAGGGAGCAGATACGACGCGTGTCTGTAAAACAAGGTCTCCAATTCTATTTAATGTAGAAAACATGTTTATTGTCAATGAATGTTACATTGATGGAAAGGCGGAACTTACTTCTATTTTTCAACGTAATCACCATTGCGATCGATGCGCTTTTGTATGCGCTGTGGCAGTTTTTGTATACCCTTGTCATAGCACTCTCCCGCCAAGTTGGGCAGGTAGCGCTCAACCTCGTTCTTCAAATCATCGTCAGTCTGGAAATGTGTTGCACCCAGTCGTGACTTCAACTCAGGAAACAGATGATAATCACTAGGTGCTAAGTCTGGACTGTAGGGGGGATGGGCCAGGAGATCAGCCGTTGCATGTGCAGTATGGGGACGAGCGTTGTCCTGATGCAAAATCACTCCCTTCGCCAGCATTCCCCTCCTTCGATTTTGAATGACACTTCGCAATTTTTTAAAGTCCCATAGTAGCTAGCGGCGTTTATTGTTGTACCGGTGTACATAAACTCGCACAACAATTCACCGTTTCTGTCCCAGAACTCACTGGCCATCACTTCGTCGTCAGAAAATGTCTGTTTGAACCTTCGTGGTTTCGGCGAATTCAAATGCCGCCACTGACGAGAACGTTCTTTAGTTTCTGGTGTTGTGTAGTGCACGCAGGTTTCATCGCCATGTGCAATTGAATCCAACAATTTCTCGCCCTGTTCTGCATAGCGCTGCAGGAGTCGGTAGACCGCTTCAACACGTTGCCGTTTATGGTCTTCGGTGAGCATTTTGGGGACCCACCTCGAACACACCTTACGATAATGCAAATGTTCGGTCAAAATCTTGTCAATCGTAGTCTTACTGACTTCAGGGATAAGTACGCACACCTCCCGAACTGTCACACGCCGATCTTTAAGCATTTCTTGCTCTACTTTTGGAACTGTTTCAGCTGAAACGGAAGCTCCATCGCAAACGGCTGCCCAGCCAAGACTAATTGTTGCAACGGGTTTGTTGGGGAGGGGATTTGAAGAGGTGAAGCCAAGCTAAACGCCAGTGTTGCCGGATCTCGCGTAATAGCGTTCCTCACGGCTCCAGCGCCTTGGAGACCTTATTTTACCGACACGCCTCGTACTTGGTTGAAAAGGGAATTAACTACAGCGCTGCGGACCTCTCTGGACAGCAACACCAGCCATGGGCGTATTAGGAACTTCTGCGCGTCTCTGTGTTTTTCTGCCTGCGGCTTGTACCCTCCAGTTGTCCCTCCACTTCATTAATTCCTGTTAGGGAATAACAGCTATAACAGTTCTCACGCATAATCTTATTTCCTTATTTTGCAGATAACTGGAGTACATTAATTGGAATACAATTCCTTGAGAAAATCTGGCATAACATACTAACCACTTTCTCTTCCTAACCTTACATGGAGAATTTGGATATTCCTGGTTTAACAAGTGAGTAGCTCAGATCAGGTGCCTGTCAAGGAGCTGAATACTCAAGATGGATGATTAGCTGATACCTAGAATGAGGATGAAGGAGGGAGAGAGGTATGACATATCGGTGATTTCGATGACAGTGCGTGTATACATGTTCCATTGGCAGTTTATCTAGTTTTCTAGTTCTATAAAATGATAATAAAGTACTAATTATAACTCAAAATAAATTACAGTTTACAAATTGTAACAGAACACAGGCCAAAATACATAACTCAGTAAATTTATGGGACAATATTCAGGAAAACTTATATAGCTGAGAAAATTGTCTTCTTTACACCAATGCAGTGTGATGAAAAGTGATTAATATTGTTCTATGCTGGATGACAAGGGAGAACAGGAGATACCGGTGTGACGTTAGTCCACACCACTATACATGCTTGTACCGAACACGAGTTCAGCGAGTGACGCTTCAGGCAGGTGCTTAAGACTAGGAGCTGACGTTACAGCGGCACTGCTTATGGACCATGCGCTACTACACAGTTGCTCAGTTCCAAATTCACTATCCGAACATGATTATCTGCGTTACGACAGACAACGCATCCGCTACGAGTTTAAAGGGAGACTTGTTGATTTCACTTTTAAACTCCACGACGAGACGAATGTACGCGTTGCGTACAATTGGAGCGGTGAAAAAGCCGGTTAGGCACACACACACACTTGGGACTCGCACAAAGGACATTATTTCATTAGGGACTACAAAAAATATAAAGTATACCGTCTACCTACATGCGGAAGGCTTACACGTATAAACAAATGGAAAGCCCTTGTTATCTAATTCACAAGGGCGTTAAAGGGGAAGTACGATAGAACAATAAATGGACCTATGAATGAAGGGATGATTTATCCGCTTATGTGTGTTAAACTAAATAGGATGAGGTACATGACCTAATGCTTCAAAACGAATGGATAAGATCAAAGTACCATAAAGCGTTATACTTAATGTTATACTAAAATTTCGCTTAAAAATCAACCCCGCACTGAAATTTGCCCAGTTTTGGCAGCATGACCCACATACATAGGTCCTTTAAAACATGCTCAGCACTATCCGTATGCGCTACATATTGTGGTGAGCATTGTTGGGGCCGGGCGCATAAAGGGTTCGGCGCGGAGAGATAAAGGACAGATAGTGCACCACGGAGATAAAGAACTTGCCGAAACAGATAAAGATAGATAACTATAAAGTACTAGTGACATCCTGATTGATAGAGAACATTCATGAATGGCGTATAAAAAGGAGCCGCCAACGCCAGTTGGAGTCAAAGTGGTAAAGGTAGAGTCGAATTGGAACAGAGAGAGTCGTCGTACAGCTGTGTTTTGAAAGTGAACTATTTTGTTTGTGGTCAACGACCTTGAGCATTGTATTGGTATATTTTACGTAATTCTGCTACTGTAAGTGTTGACCAAAGTGTATTTCTACGGAAATAAAGAGCATTTAGGAATTTCTGCAACTGGACTTTTAATTCTATGAACTCTCAAACTCACGGTATACTGGTAGGCCCGTTAGAACTTAGCACATTAAACCAATGGTTTATACATGTGGGTTTTCTTGCTTTAAATTAACCCAGTGCTAACAGCATGGGTTATATGTAGTTACTTCATCATTATCATCATCATCCTTCATGCTTTATGCATCACTACCTATTGCAGTCTACATAATTCATTTTATTGCTTCCACCGTTTTCTTGGTCCTCCTATTCTCCTCTTTCCTACTGGTCTATAGTTCATAAAATAGCGTGGTTATCATTCTTTCTCTATTTTTTGTACATGGGTTACCCATTTACTCTATATTCCGGTACTGTGAATGAAAAAGTGAAGAGCTAGAGATATTCGACCTCATAACAATTTTGTAGACATAGAAGTATTGTGCCATTAAAATGTCGTTTCAAATTGGTATGTTTTGTGGCGCTGGAATGACCCTTTTTCTATTCCTGGAACACAACTCCTCTAACAACACAAGAGTTCGAAGTGATGACCTTCTTGGGTAATGCACGCCCTCAGGAACTTTATAAATAATATATTGTGAATTCGGTTTCCAAATTTTGATGAAAATAAACAAGATTACAATTCTGAGACTCGAATTTATGTCATTGAGGGGGGGGGGGGGTTAGAGTACGGGAGACGTCATAATCCCACTGAGCTATTTCGAGTCTTGCCTGAGAGCACGTTTTGGGTTCAGTAGTACGACTTGTATGTCTGACGCTATACCTTGCCACCTCGCAAGTTCTCGTACTTGATTTAGCCTTTTAAGACACTTTTAATTATTTGCTGGGTGTTTAAATATTTGGCAAAAGCTCTTATGCATGTTAATTGAGTTTCACGAGACGAAGTTTAAGCAAAAATGTAAATAAACTGTTGTTTAATACTGTGTCCGTTTTGACTGTAGGCGTCCATGATGAATGAGGCGTGTCTCTAATTTTTTCATAATCTTTGGCAGCCTACCCCCACTCTATATTGTGACTTTGTGGGTTCGTGAAATGAAAAGTCCGATTACACCACCCAAAAGATGTTCTTTATTTCCACCGACTTACAGTTTAACACTTGCCAATTACACAGAATTACTTGCTGCACACAATTACAATTTACCAGTTCGTCCGTTACAACTTCACTTGTACTCGCGATTACATAAGCTCCGGTACACATTCACAGTTCGTACAGTCTTCCGTTGCACAACCCTTTCGTTCATTAACACGTCACCGACTAACACTGCCTCACTAACCAACTGATTGACCAACTCAACCAACAACTGACTGACTGACTCTGTCTGTCTGTAACCCTCTTTATATTGGAATATCGCCGGTTTCTAGTGACCAGGAGACTGTTCCAGTAAACGAAAGATCGAGAAACAGGTGGAAGGAAAACAGACGCACAATTATGTTTCTTTCCGACCACTGGCTGTCACCACTATAAGACAAACGAGGGAGAGGTGTGGCTAACGCGGTCCTCCCCTACCTTCCGTTCCCAGCTGGTTACAGGGTGCTCCAACGCTCCTGTTACAATATACAATAATCCACCAATTTCCTTTTTAGCTGACGTTAGTGTACTCATATGATAGGGCAATTTTTTCCGAGGCGTTTACTGAATTACTTTGCCATGTATACTGTCACACGAGCGTCGGAACACCCTATAGAGTGTGCAAGCAGGAGACGGGTCGGCGTTCGCCCCGCCCCCTCGTTTGTCTTATAGCGTTAAGAAGGAATGGCTGGGACAAAAAAACATCACTGCGCCGTCTCTTTCTGTTCCACCTGTGTTCTCGAACTTACGGGATATTTCATCTAATGGAGAACCTTCCAGATCGGCAAGCGGATCCTATATAAGCAACACGTCGGGTAAGAGGAGTCAGTCAGAGTTCTTGGCAATCAGCGTAAGAGTTCAGTGCCAGTGTAAGGACGAGAAGACTGTGTATGTGCATCGGAGTTTATGTAATCGCGAGTGCAAGTGTAACTTTAACGGACGAACTGGTGAATTGTAATTGTGTGCAGTACGTAATTCTGTGTAATTGGCAAGTGTTAAACTGTAAGTCGGTGGAAATAATGAACATTGTTGAGTTTGTGTAATTGGACTTTTCATTTCACGAACCCACAAAGTCACAATACTCTAACAAAAAGTTTGTAAAATCGCCTGGTAACTGGAATTCACTCTCAGTAAAGGAGTCGTTTGTTTTAGAGGTGTACTTTAGCGAGCAGTAAGTTTTGTCCCTTAACCATTACTCTTTCTAATAACGTCAAGCAATACATTTTAGTAAGAGCAAAACTGGACTAAGGCTCACATGCTGTTTGATGGGTCGCCTACCTTCCAAAGAAATAAGGCGTGGTTGACTCACCTGGTATTTCTTACTAACAAAATATTCGCAGCAAATATTTGGAATATAACAGGAAAGGTGGGCCACACTACTATACGAAGCAATGGTAGTGTTGCTTTTTAACTACTGCCTCTATAATATCGACTGGGAATATATCACACAATGAACTGTGATAAGGTGGTTTCAGCAAGTGTAATTTGGGTTCCCCTAAATACAACATTTTATACAAAAGTACACGTGCGAGTTTAACAGTCGGTGTGTGTGCGTGTGTGCGTGCGCGCGCGTGTGCGGTCTGATGAATTTGTGCGTGGAATATATGGTGTGTAGCTAAACGTATGTGTGTGTGTATTTGAATTTGTGAGCTGGAGTATGAAATGAACAGCATAGCAATATTAAACTTTGTAGATAGGTTCAGCAACCTCCAACAATGCAACACGAAGACATTTAAAAATATTTCGTACACCCAAACTTTCTCTTGACAGTAGAATTATTCTCTGTCATATTGTTCTAAAGGTTAAACCCGAAAGCAGTCTCGGTATGAATGTTTTACTCTCACGTCTTTTTTTAACAGTGATAATTGAAAAGCTATGAAAGTTGTAGGTCCAGTTACCACATGTTTGGTTATAAAGGGCACACACTGCAGAAGTGTGAGTATTCTAATGACGTGCACTGCAGACATTAAGATACTTTCGTTTCGTCTAAAAGCTTTCTGGTGTGTCGACAAAGCCAGGAATGGGAAAATGGCTAAAATGATGCACAAATTAGCCCGGAGTCGATAGCATTAGTTATCCGACATTTATTTTTACAGCACAAGTGAAATGCTCCGCAAAGGAGAAAAGCTTGTCCGCGTATTCCGTCCTAACGAACTCAAAGCCTCTTGAATGTGAGAGCAGACACGCTACTCCATGCATGAGATGTTTGCCCTTCAGGTAGTGGAGGTGTTTACTGTGTCAAAGCTTGCAGCGGTCAAAAGAAAGATTTACACACATTTTCGCGATGCGTAAGTTGAATCTCTCGACCTGCCCTCCCACTTTGTTCACACATTTTCCACCTGGACTCGAATGAATCGTATCCTTCATTTTGACATCAGAATGTCTCAGCCACGTTAAGTAATTCACGTGATAATACCTGGTGCTGCTTTACCTTAGGTGCGATGTCAGTCTAGTTATAAAATAGATTATACATGATCGATCCTGCATTATGCCATAAATGTCCTGGCGTCTCAGCGCTGATTGCCACTGCTATAGTCAACCGTAACGGACTTAGTTTACCGCATGAATTAGGAACTTTGGGACTCAATTTACCTTACTCATGTCAGCGGCTGCTAATTTTTGGAATAACTGAACATCAGCAAGCACATTAACTCGCATACAGTGGCGGTAATTTTTTCTATCTGTATTGCTTTTGGCTATTACATTAAACTGGTTTTGTCTCTCTCCCTATGTTTCTCTCCCATTCATGCATTGACACTCATTCACACTTCAAACTAAAGGGAGGTAAAGATGTAATCCTGGCTAGAGAAAAGTGTCGCTCTCCTGCAGGATTCACATCTGGACCTCTAAATTTGGATGTTACGATGCCAGTCATCAGAACACAGAGACTGTCTAAATATATAATTTTATCTTGATGGCTACCTAGTTCTCACAATTCTGAAAAATGCATGTAGTGTCATACAGCTCTGGTAGTTCAAAACACGTAGACAAAAACTTTTTATATGAAAAATGGAGACATGTCTTAATACAGTTCACAATTTGAGTCCAATATTTTTGTGGCACAATTTCCAAGATTCGTTTGTAAGGATTTGAACTTTCAAATATTATATACGCTTTTAAGCACTAAAGAAACCATTCTTTTGCTTCTCATTATTTCGTGAAAAGAGTGGGATTTGAAACCTAGCATAGAGTGATCCTCTCTTAAAGATTTTGCCGTTGATAAAGTTTTGCCCACAAATATCCTTTGTAAGTAGGTAAAAATGTGGCATTTATACTGTCGCCAGCCATTGGCTAACCGCGCGCATGTGACCCAGAGAAAGAAAGAAGCTAGGAGTGAAAGAGAAATAGCGCCCAAGCCACGCCCATGGCGCCGATGAGCGCTTGTTACTTTCCGCGAGAGAAAGAACCTGAGAGATGTCTGGACAGTTCCCTCTTATTTGCCTGTCATCACTAAAGATCGTGTGGCTTCGCCAAATTTTGAGAAACGGTGGTTTTGTTATGAAAGCGTCACTGCTAGTCGGACAGCTCAGAGAGGTGCAGCGGAACTGCTAGTGAGCGAATGAAATTGCACTTGCGAGCCAGCAGTTGTCAGTGGTCAATTTTCGTGCAGTGTGCGAGTTGTGTGGACATTTGAACTGTACGGAGTTGCAATCGTGTAGTGATTTGAAAGTGAATTCTTTTGTTTGTTTACGTGTGGTGAAGCCACGAGAGACTGTGTTGGTGTATGTTATGTCATCCTGATGCAAAGGGCTGTACAAACTGTCTTTCTACGGAAATAAAGAACATTTTGAATTTCTGTAACTAGAATTTTAATTTTACGAAACCACAAAGTCACAATATTGTTGCGTATATGGGCTGAGCGGGAATCAGAAATTACTATAATTCTTATTTAACATTCATTTTCTCTGCCTTGAGTTTGGGAAAAACTGTTTGTTCATAATTAAGCTGAAATTTTGCTGACTGGCAAAACATGAACTTTGGACTGGTCATCCTGCTGACCAAGGGAAAGAATACACAGGTGGCCAGTGACAGGATTCAACACTTTATGAATTACGTAAACAGTGATTGCACAAAATGATTCAATGTTTGGGAAGCAAATAATAATGTTTAGCTAGCGTGAGAAATGCTGACTTGGCTGTTAGCTACCATTTTGAGCTTAGTTGAGCTAGCGCACGCGAGAACTTTATGCCGGGGGTTGTTATGTTGGAGGATTTGATGCTGGAAGTGTGTTAAGAAACGTGCACTAGAGTATATTTTAAAGTACTCTCAAACTTATATCGTCAGCGGGGTGCGACCGGTCCAAACATCGCTTGCCAGCCAGACAACTCTCAGCTGGATAACCAACACATCACTCAAGGTATAGTTACACCATACCACCATGCATTCTAGAGTACCCCTGATCTCTTTAAAACCCAGAGAGTGTCCTGTACTGCTGCTACTACTCTCAGAATACATTTATTAACTTGTGTTTGACTTCAGGTGTTTCTTCTACCCTTATTTATGTAGCTCTACCATTCTATATTTCCCAACTCCGTAGCGACGCTCTATAGGAATGCAAGTAAACCCCTTTCTTTTAGACCCTTACAACCCTGTATGTAACAATATTAATGTATAGGACGATTAATATGAAGTTGCAGGAAATTAAACGTTTTTGCCAGATTAGTTTCAGCAAAAATTATGCAAATAAGCTATGCTCTTTAGAGCAAATAACATCAATATGACATATCAGAATTTATTTCTCACTTTATTTCTGCTAACACTTGAATATTCGTTCGCTGTCTAACATGTTATCAACACGTGATAATGCAAAGCTCTGGCACCGAATACCTATTGTGTGTCTGGTAGACTGGAATATCACATCATTGAAAAACATATTCTAGTGACTTGAGAAATCAGACATTTCAGGCTGTATACTTTGTCCGGTTTTCACTTAGCTGTAGAAGCTGTAATACAAAATATTTTTGTGAAATGTATATGAAACTCAGCAAAACAAACACTGCTCAAGTACTTGATAAAATCGAAGTAAGCATCGATGTATTATAGTCAACAATACCACCCCTGACACGTATGGCTGAGGCACAAAGTTATGAATATAAGGTCCGTGATTCAAATACCGGTCCACATAACGGACAAACGCCTAGACTTAAGTCTGGACCGTAATTTTATGGATTAGTGTCCCCCATCTGTGGTGTTATTTGCAGTAAGAAGGACATTAAACAAAACTCGTACAAATCATTATTAAAAGTTTTTCCTCTACAGTTTAACAAACTTCAGTAATTTAGGGTACTCGCACAGAATAACATAAATGGAGCATTATGGAAATCAGTTTTGCTCTTGTAAAATATTGCAATATCCTCTCTAAACGTATGTATCAAGAAGCACTTAGAGAATGAAAGTAAAACAAAGTAAAATGGTAGCGGCAATAACCACAATGACATTATTGCATGTCTCTCAGCGGGAGCCGCCTTAGTTAGAATGGAATTTCTGCTCCAGTATTTGTGTATACTCCGTTAACAATTGTTAACAGAAAACGCTGTTTCTGTAAGATATGGACAGCTGGCAGAGCTTGTATCATTAGTCCTGGAGAGGCTTCCAGTGGTTTTAGGATTCCTGAAGCACGTTCGACTCAAGCGGATTAACGTTAAGCCTCTGTAACCTATCCCTCTTTCGCCAAACGACACACCTTCTTGTTTGCATAGTACAAATATTAAGCTCTTAGGTTTTGAAATTTCAGTTGCCTGTTACATCTTTTAATTTTTGTGAATTTTCAGAGGCTCAGCACGCATTCCTCTCTGCCCCGCTGTTAATAATACCCGACCCCCAGGATTTATTCTTCGTTAATCTCAGTAAGCATTCATATACATCAGTTCAGGTTAAACTGAGGGTTATACACACTTCATTTTATATCCTAATTTGCTTTTAGATAAGAAATAAGAAATGAAATCAATCAAAATAATAATTGCTTATTTAATACATCTAATACAAGTGTTTCAAATTTTGACACATGCAAGACAAACCAAAGGAAACAAAGTATCTCAATAATTCTTTAGAAATATGTGAAGGCAAGTGCAGGTATATCGCATGAATATTTTCAAATTCTTTCTCAAAAGCCCTAATTCAAGTAAATATGAAAGCTTTCACCTCATGCTAAATCCTGGGCTTTCAAGATTATGTTGAATGCTAGGTTTTTGGATGAAAACTTTTCTTTTTACTTACGTTTTATTCCTATTCCGACAGGAAACTAATCCCAATCGACCGCAATTGGAGGATGAATAGGATTGGGGTAGTGGAGGAATTAGACTGGAAAGAGAAAACCGTGGAACATTCAATTTCGGTATTTGATGTAAACATGAGAACAAAATAACAAATGTCTACACTTGTATACCATTATATTTATGCCATCCCACATCCATTATCCACATATTAAATTGCTTCTCCCCCACAGCGTCCACACAGATTGCATGGTACCATTCATATATATAAAATTTCCGACCTGAGCATGAAGATGGCTGCACTTGTAAATAAAAGCTAGGAAATGTCGTTGCTCATCTGTTGGCAGTTACTCACCAAAGTTTCAGCCTCTTTGGACGCTCAGTTGTTATGTAACAGTCGTTTGAGTGAGCTGATGTGAGTGTTTTTATGAAAATGGACAAAATCGAGTATCAAGCTATCATTAAAGATTAGTTTTTGAAAGGCAATACGCCTACGCAAATCAAAGACGAGCTAGATTCTGTGTATGGGGACTCTACACCATCATTTACCACAGTGAAATTCGGACAGATGAATTTAAATGCGGCCATAAGAGCTTGGGATACGATCAACGTTCGGGACATGGCCGAAATTCACCAAAAATGTGCTAGATGACCGCACAATTAAACTGAGGGAGAAAGCAGAGGCTACGAACATGTCAAAAATACATGTTTGTCACATATTAGATCACCATTTAGACATGAGAAAGCTGTCCGTGCATTGGGTGCCGCGTTTGCTCACGTTAGACCAATAACGTATTCAATTGAACATTTCCAACGCTCTGTTGACACAGCTTAGGCGCAATAAATCCGAGTTTTGGCACCGATTAATTACTGTAGATGAAACTTGGATACACCATTGTACGCCCGAAACAAAAATACAGTCCAAACAGTGGACTGCAAAAGAAGAACCCGCCCAAAAAAAGCAAACTGTGAAAGTGATGGCGGCGGTTTCTTGGGATAGCCATGAAGTTCCTGTAACCGATTATCTTCAAAAAGGAAAAACCATTACAGGAGCATACTCCGCATTATTACTTCACCAGCTGAAGTCAAAACTTGCGGAAAAAGGGCACATTAAATCCTGTTTCACCAAGACAACGGACCATCTCACACCTCAGTGGTTGCAATGGCGAAAATCCACGAATTACGATTTGAACTCCTTGACTCACCAGATGTAGTCCCAAGCGACTTCTTTTTGTTCCATCATCTGAAAATTGTGCTCGGAGGACAGAGATTTTCGTCAAATGAAAAGGCAACGATTATTTTGCAGAGAAAAACCCCGAGTACTATTTAGACGGGTTACAGAGACGGGAGCATCGTTGGGGGAAGGGGGCAGCTTAATATTATGTATACTACTCCCCTTCATCCCTTTATTTTCTTCTAATAAAAATTATACAGGAATAATTCTCAAGTTCAGCTGAAACTGAAAAATATCTTATCACATAATCATATATCATTTATTGCAATGTAAAACTCTGTGTTTAAAAATATATAGTTTTGCACTTTTAGAGCTCGACAAACGAAAGACATTTGTTGGAAACAACACAAAATATTTTTGTGGTGCAATGACAATGTCAGCCTCAAATGCGCCATTCATGATAAATTTCTCTCCTTTGAATGTTTCTCTCTCTCTTTCTCTCCCTTTCTCTCTCTTTCTCTTTCTTTCTTTTTTTCTCTCTTTCTTTTTTCTCTCTTTCCCTCTCTCTCTCTCTCTCTCTCTCTCTCTCTCTCTCTCTCTCTCTCTCTCTCTCTCTCTCTTCTCTCTTTCCTTTTCCTTGCGTTTCACAGCAATATTACAGCATTAGTGGGAACCACTAACATATAACAAGTTCCTTAATGACCCTTTTGCTCAATAAAGGTTATCATTATACAAAATGACCTTACTTGTTATGCAATACACACTGTCATTACAAAATCCAGCTTTTGGCTAGTTCATTGTTACTACTAGATTCGAGTATCGTGTATCTCGCATATAGTGGTCAGGTAGAAGGTTGACTTTAATTCCAATCTTTGACAGTAAATATGACTAACAAGTAACGCTTCCGAGTTTCCAAATCGATATCATATTGTGTCATATATCATCGTAATAAACATGGCAAGCACAACAGGAATATGCAAATAAAACGGACCAACGGACAGTTTGTGGGTTGGAAAAGCCGGCTGCATGTACTATGCATTATGGTTTGACACTACCGCTGTACATATCATGGTCCCCAGTTCGTTGCTTGCTGGAAATAGCCAGATAATCCTCCATAGTTTGGTTAGTAAAACCCATCACACTACCATTGTTTATAAAGTCAAATAGGCTCTACTAAATGCGCACCTTACAGATACAACAACTATTTAAGGGTTTCTTTATGCCATAAAATTAATGTATAACAGCATTTTTAATATACACAAATAAAGTTACCCTGCAATTTACGCGTTCTTCCACGCTTCTGCGTTTTTAAACTGAGAAGGGACTAAAATTTACTTTTTCACATTTTATTATAATTCCATCTCTCTAGAGTACAAATATATAGTTAAAAAGTTCATTGGAGCAATATTTTATACCTAATTTGCTAATTATATTAGTGAATGTTAAGTTTTTGCCACGCCCCTTTATGTGAACTTTCAGAAAATCGATTATAACTTCTGTAATACTGAACAGATAATTCTGAACTAAGCCTTGTTTTGTAAGGGATCTTTCAAGCTTCCTGCTGGTACTACATAACTCCAATGATGCCAGTTTTTCTTCTGTCTTTGGCCGTGTATGTGAACAGTTATTTGTTCTGAATAATATTTTGTGCTAGTTATTGGTGAATATATGATATGGGTTGTCCATACACATTTCGAAAGAGAAAGTTTACAGGCAGTCGTTTTGCTAAAAACATAACAGTAAATTTGGAAAATATAAATACAATAGACAACGAAACCACTTATGTCTCTGTTATCGGTGCTTCCATACACTCCAACAATAGGTTAGGTGGCTCTCAAGTGCAGCAGGAAGAATTACAATAGTAAAAATAACGTATTTGGTTAATGTGGTGTATATTTTACACCAGCGCATGTACTTAAAGGTTAACAGTAACCTCTATTATGTGTTTCGAATGGTAAGAGTTCTCGCCTGTAGCGAATCAGATGCGTTGGAGTTTTCACCGTTGCCACCTCGTTATCCCCACTTTTTTATATTTTCCTCTCTGGTTTACATATTTAGTTTAAAATTAATCATAGTTTTTGAAGTACTTATTTTTCTAATCCAACGAAAATACCAGCAGTGCATCCGTATATCTGTAAATGTTACAAATGTTAAATTGGGAAGGTGGATCGTGTCTCATTTATCCAGCTGATACGCTTTTTCGTGGAAGAGTAACTGAATAATGATGCTTTGAACCCTCTAGAGTAAATAGAGATTACGAACCATTCATAAACAAAGATATAACGTGGCCGGAAACGTTCTGCCAGACCAGCAGGAAGTGTATTGGTTCCGCTCTTAAAATTTAAGAAACACCTTGGCTTATTCAAAGTAATTCTTATACCACCTCATGTCAAATGTTTACGTTTCAGTTCTTGGCTCACCTTGGCTTACTCAAAGAAATTCTTTTACCACGTCATGTCAAATGTTTAAGTTTCAGTTCTGAGTAATTTCAAATATACGTTCACACATACATGCCAACCAATAATGATATTCATTACAGTGCTTACGTCGCAATGCATTCTTATAATATAATAGTATATACCTTATTTATTTGTATGAGGGAAACTATTTGAGCTAAAAATATGGAGTTTTAGGTTATGTTAAATGTATTACTCTCTCCTTCCTCGTGGATCAGTTTTTTTTTTTTTTGTGCAAAATATGAGTTTTTGTCTTAGTGCGAACAGTAATTTTTAGAGATTGATTAGTTTGGCGCTCGTCACAAAGCACTTAGGGGGAATGCCATACGACAACACCACAGGACTCCGATTGGTTGCTCGTCTAGCAGCGCTCAAGGATAAAATCATCCCATTTGAAACACATAATAATACTTTGTCAGATATGTAACACTGTGCTGCATAAAAACGTTAGCACTCTGCTTTAGTGAAGGAAACCAAATTTCATTACGCAGAGAAACCAAATTGAGAAATTGTTTTCCAAGAATAAATACCTAATAGAAATTTTATCAGTTGTATGAAGCCAAAGTGGCTGAAGGACTAGACGCTTGTAAAGAGATGAACTATGGAGTATCGTCAATTAAGGAGGCTTTAGGACACAATACCTATCGGATAATACACAACAGAAGATCAATGACGTTCAAGAAAGACGAACAAGAGGGCAAAACAAAATAGAAGGGCAGAGTATGTTGGGCTTGCCTTTGGATAAAGGAATATGGTTAATTGATTGGATCATGTGTTGACATTGTGGCACACGTGTACAATTGATTTCGAACGTCTAAAGGCAGCGTAATACGTTCAGTTAAAAGGAAACCGTTGAGGGATGGTTGTTATCGCGCATTCTGCGAAGACGCCTGCTACGGCGGACCTAAACTACAAAAGGTTTTGTAAAGAGCTACTAGGCTTACCAATATCAGCACCTAGGGAAGTAGCTTTAGTAGAATTAGGAAACACAGGAAGAAATAGAATAATAATGGAAGGAATAATAACATTCTGGAATAGGTGTTTAGCCAAAGAAGAAGGGGAAATTATGAAATTATGCATGAGACAAAAAAGATTAGAGAACTCAAATAGTTGCTGGGCAGAGATGGGAGCAATTATGGAAAAAAATTGGAATGGGATATACATGGAGATTAGAGGAAAGGAGTACAAGCGATGTGGGTAAATTGGTAAAATGCAGAATAGAAGATACAGAAATGTATAAAATATTAGGGCTTCGTGAAATTAAAAGCCCCATTGTACAAACTCAAAATGTTCTTTATTTCCACCGAATTACAGTTGGAACACTTGCCGATTACATAGAATTACTTAGCGCACACAATTACAATTCACCAGTTCGTCTGTCACAGGTCCATTGCAGGCTCACAGTTACGTACAACTCCTCTGATACACGTACACCGTCTTCCAGTCCGTTCGCTCACTTGGTGCTCCTCACGGCTGCTCGCCAAGAACTGACTGACTCGCCAACTGCAGCCCCATTTTATAGGAATATCGCTGTTTCTGGAAGTCTGGCGGTTCGGTGAATCATCCCGAAGGTTCCAGACTTCAGGAGAGGGGGAAAGAGACGGTACTGGGCTCGTGCCGCTCTTCTAATCATTCCCTTCGTTAGCGCTACAAGATAAATGGGTAGCCGTGGCCACAATGCTTCCCGTCTGGCCACTACCTGCCAGCTGCTGGTTCTATCGGGAATTCCGATGTTCGGATGACAATATGAAATCATTGCAATTTTAGGAGCAAATAAAATGAAATTGGGGACGAGAAGCATACGCATATTACTGCAAGAGGCACGAAAGAGAAGGGCTAGCTTGGATAAAAAAGGAGCAATATTCCTAAGAGAGATAAGAGGTAGGGAAAAGTGAAGTTTTGAATTGTGTGGTGGAAAAGAAAGCCTAGAACACTATGTAACACAATGCAAGGAGGCTGCAGTATGGAGAAAAAAGGTTTGGGAGGAAAAATGGGATTAAGTAGAGAAGAAGATAGTAACTATAAAAATGTTAACAGGAAGGAGGAAAAGAAGGTAAGAAATATTGATGAGTTGTTGCAGAAAGTAAAAGAAACATAGGCAAGAAATGTAAAGAATGTAAGAAAGGAAGATCAAAGGAAGAAGGGGGCTAATTAAATAACATGGAGGAATGGAGGTTAAGAATAGAAGTCCAGGGTGTCATGTAACCCAAGGTAGGAATAATTTGTTCAATTCATTCATTTTGTAACAGTTAATTGTAAAATCACGAAATGTGTGAAACAAAGAAAATGTACTATATAATACTGAATTTCTCTCCACCAATTCCTTGGTTATATTCGGTGTTCTATCCACGTTCCGATACTTCTAAACATTTCAAATAATACATATTATTGCTTTTCTTTGGCTCACGGAGTAAAAGAAATCTCCTGAAGGCAAAACTTTTGAGATCCGTGAATCTTTTCAGAAGCATGCTTGTTCCCAAGAAGTTTGTGCGTTATTTGCCTCGAAAGGGGAAAATCATGTCAGAGAAGAGGCAGCATTTGCATTGTTATAAATATCCGAATCAATATCGCAAAGATTTTGGTTTGCTGCGTGGAATACAAGAAAGCTCGAGATCCTCTATATGCAGGGCTGCTTGTCCCTGGAGAATTCGCATGCATTGCCGCCACTACTTCTTCAATCGCATCCCAGCTCGTGCCGAGGACGCCCTCCGATAGCCTATATACACGCGAACGTGATGCGAAACCTTGTAGGGGTTGTGATCGACAGCATCGACTGTCTGTGGCGTACTGCCCATTTTATAATTACACTCTTTGTAGATGACATAATAGGGAAGGTTAAGGAAAGCAATGTCCATTGCCCAATAATAATGGACAACGAAGTTCCTGGTTTGTTGTATGCGGATGATTTATTTCTGTAATAGGTCTACAAAAATCAGTTGAGGCATATCATAGGTTTTGTGCTGACTGGTGATGAATAACAGAAAAACATCAAAACTCGTATTTAAAAGAGGATCTATACTGAGGAAAGGAGAGGACTGGTTCAGAAGAGACCAAAAGGTAGAAGTGGTAAAGAAGTATGACTATTTAGGTGTACGGATATGTAGCAGTGAAGGATAGGGTGCACAAGTCAGAAAAGTGATAGCTGATGGCAGGGTGGCAATTTCAGGGGTAAGAATATGTAAACATAAACTGGAGATGTCAGTTAGATGGTTAGAAAGAATGTATGAAGCGATCGTTGAAGTCAGAACAATGTATGGGGCACATCAGAGATAGGAACACAATTAGACCAGATGTATGGATTGTTTTGTAAAGAACTACTAGGGCTACCAAAATTAGCACCAAGAGAAGTGGCATTATTAGAGCTAGGTAATACAAAAAGGAGGGGAATAATAATAGAGAAGATATTGAAATTCTGGTATAAGTGTATTGAATCTGTGCATGAAGTAACAGAAAAGCATTAGGAACACAAACAGCTGGTGGTCGGAATCGGGACGAACGGTATCGAAGATAGGTATGGGAGATCTATGGAGAGCAAAGGAGTGAAATCATAGCGGGTTTTGGAAGGAAGTGAGAACTAGACAAGACATAAACAGACAGGAGATATTAATAAGTATGGAAGAAAATGAATATTTGAAATGTTATAAGCAATTAAAGACAGAATGGGATAGGGAAAAATATATAGATCAATGTGACAAAACTGGAAGAGAAGGCATAGCATGGATGAGAGTAGGAATAATATATCTAAAAGCTTTGAGAAGTAATGAGGTAGAGATATGTGAATTTTGTGGAGATGAAGAGAGCACTGTTCACTATCTGATAGAATGTAAGGAGTTAACAAATTACAGGAGATAAGAAATGGGACAACGTGAGCAAAGAAGTAGTGGCATTACACATGTTTACGGGGATGAGTGAAAAGAAAAATAGATGTATAGGAGATTTCTTATGTATGAAAAGTGGATTAGGGTAAAAGAAGTGAAGGTCAAGAAGAAATGACAAGCTGCTCAGGAAAACCAAAGGCTTATGCCCAGGGGACCTGAGTCAGTGAGTAAATCTTAGGTCAGCAATTTTATGTATTTGTACAGGATGTATAATAGTGATTGTTAGATATCAAAGTCATTGTAGTGAAACTGTACAAATACATATCAAATAATTGTACTTACATTGCAACAGTGAAGCGAAACCAACTTTTGTGACAGGAATCGATTCCTACGGGATGGAAGCGTGGTATCAACGAACTCTATTCCAGGCAATGAGGACGCGATCGAGCTCGTTACTGTGCACTAGTTGCATGCACGTGTCGCCATTACTATGAACGGGAAGATACACCAATCAAATCCTTGTAAAATTATGCACATTCTAAGGCTGCTGAAGTGCTGATGCCATATCTCATCGTTTAATTAAACTCGCTCTCAGGCTTCTATAACTCAATCAAGAACAGATCTTAATTAAATTTCCAGTAGGTGCGCAGGTTCCGCCTGTTAATACCCCAGTAACCCAAGTCGACTTCGCACATACACTTCTTTACCATTTGTTCTTACCACAGAGTTGATGACAATGTTTCTGCGGGACACGGGTTCGTCTGCATGGATTTTTTATTCTTTATCCGTACTAATTCATATTAGATTATAGCAGCGTCGCATTTTGAAACTTTTTCTGTTGTTATTATACGACTTTCCTTCTGGTAGTTCCCAATATGTTGAGATACATAAACGACAAAATCAGCAACATAAGCAGGACAATATAGAAAAAGATTGCAAAGTTAGAATAAAACTTAAAAATTGACCGCCATAACTGAAATTAGAAACTTCTGAGCTATGATAGCTCATTTGGTTAGAGTAATGGCATAGAAATTGGAAGATCCGTGGTTCATACTTCGACTTCGGGATTTTCAGTATGATTCTACTTTTCAAGTAAATGAATTGTTGTCACACACGTTCACGTTTTGGATATGTTTATCTTCGTATTTGAATTTCGTATATTCCATTGTTTGTAGCTGACAAAGACCGTTAGAAGTTAAACATATTTGTGCTCATAATTCCTGTCTCACACACATATCATTAGCATATTTCATTGTTTGTCACATCGGGCTACTAAAAACATATGCACAACGCCTATGGTTGTTATTTATAAAGATAGAGAATTTTAGCTTATAACCAAACTATCTTGCTTTCATCCTCACGATCTTCCTTTAGCTTTAGACATTACTGCCTGTTGCAGTCTACATATAGTGACAGAAATAATCATTTCTTCTACCCTAGCCGTGTGTAGGCTAAGGTTTGAATGAGTAGAGACAGATTGAGAAATTCAATGCCATAGCTGGGACTTGAACCACGGATTTCCTGCTCTCCCTGCGGTTGCTCTAACCAACTGAGCTACTATAGCCAACATGCAGACATGACATTATCTTTGTAATTTATGTTATTGGTTCCACCGTTTACTTGGTCTTCCAATGCCCCTCTTTCCTACTGGTCTATAGTTCATAAAATAACATGGTAATCTTTCTTTCTCCATTTTTTGTACATGGGTTACCCATTTACTTGTATATTCTTGTACTCTGTCATTCAGATCGAATATCTCTAGCTCGTCACGTACATCCTCATTTCGTTTGTGTTCGATTTTTCTATATCCTGCAATGCTTCTTACAAATTTCATTCCATTTGCCTGAAGTTTTCTTTTATCTGTTTCAGTTATGACCCATACTTCGCTGCCATAAGGTACTTTAGGTACTGACATTACTTTGTAAAATTTTAGAATGGTATCTTTACTTGCTTTATTTTTTAGAATTAAATTATTTTTCTATTTATATAGTTGAATACTCCTGACTTTTGATTATGTCTGTTTCTTTCTTATATGACAAATAATAACCCAAGTATTTGAACTGTATATCTGTTCTATATTATTATTTTCTATTATAATTTTAGATCTAATACTCTCTTTACCTTGAGAATCCGTCACTTTACTTTTATTTGGAGATATGGTCATATTAAACTCCCTTAAAAATTTGTTTAGGTCGTGTATTGCCTTCTGAAGATTGTTTTCTGAGTTAGAGATAATAACCTGGTCATCTGCGAATGTAAGGGACAACACAAAGTTCTTTACGTTAAGATTTGTGGTATACATTCCTATCCTCGTACTAATCCATTGTCTCATAATTTCCTCCATATAAATTTTAAAAAGTAACGGGGATATTCTGCATCTTTGTCTTAAGCCTAGATTTATTTTCTCTATTTTGTGGCGTTGTGCTCCATGTGTTTGTATCTTTGTGTTCTTATAGATATTTTAATATCTTCTATTAGGTGCAGTGGAACAACTCTTTTTTCCATAATTTTTCTTAGTATTTGTCTCTTAAATTATCATAATAAGATAATATATAAATATATTATAAATTATATAATATAAATAAAAGATGTGTTTCTCTGTTGAATTCTGAATGTTTTTCTATCATATTCTAGCTTATTTTGTACTCTTTAATTCGCGAATGTTCTATAATGTACTAGATCACACTTTTATGTTTGCAGAGTAAATAAGTACGTTATTACTGTATAATGTTAATTTGTTAATGTTACGTCATGATGCTGTTACGTTACCGTCAGGAGTATCTCGGGTCTTGGTTTATCAGAAACATTACACACGTTTACAGCACTTGAGAGAGCGTTAAGGGGTATTGACCTTCAGGTGACCAGCGCTGTGATCGTTCCTTATCAGGTATTATCTGGTGGATTAGAAGAGTGAAACATTAATAAGTTGACGTACAGTAAGTTAAGAAACACAAATAAAGCGATTGAAAGTTGCGTGTGTCTATGTTTTCTCGCGCCTGCCGATAGGGAAGCAATAAACAGGTGGCCAGTGACAGGATTCAACATGCTCTCAATGATGTAAACAGTGACTGCATACGATGATTCAATATTTGGGAGGAAAATATTAATGCTTAGCTAGCCTGGGAAATGCTGATTTTGCTGTTAGCTGCCAGAGCCTCTATTTAAGCTTATTTCAGCTAGCGCACGCGTGTACTCTAGTCTTGGGGTTTATGCTGGGTGAACTCGCTGCTGGGAGATTGCTCACCGAACTTGCACAAGAGTTTACTTTAAAGTGCTTCTCTAAGTCCGATCGTCAGCGGGGTGGGACCGATCCAAACATGGCTTGCCAACCCGACAAAACCCAAGGTACAGTTACACGATGTCACCATGTATTTAATATTTTTCGAGCACCCCTGATCTCTGTAGTGCTGCTATTAATGTCAGAATATATTTACTTCAGATGTTTCTTCTATCTCCCTTTTCATGTATCTCTGCCATCCTATATTTCCTAACCCCGTAGCTACGCTCCCAGTTGCTATATAGGGATGTAAGTAAAACAATTTCTTTTAGCCCCTTACAACCCTGTGTATAAGAATATAACGGAAGGATAATCAACGGTATGGTATTTACGATAAGAGATATGTAAACATCATCCATCATTTTGAATTGCATGGCACAGTGCATCTCTGTAGCGTCTTAAGAGAACCACAAAACGAAGAGTTTCGGGTGTTGCCTTCTGGTTACTACTGCATCGTGATTTGACTAATCATTAAACACTAAACGATACAAAGAGATAAGCCAGTAGGAAGTAATCACTGACCACTGAATTAAGTGGCAAGCCTCCTTTTGAAGCTCTTAACTCTCCAGTTAAGGTTTCCTCGAGATACTTAATGGTCTTAATCTTTCCTTAAGCAGTGTTGCTTTCGTTATCAACAAATAACGAGCAAGGTGTTCATAATTGCCTAAAATAAGAATATCGATGATGGTAATAATATATGTTCAACGGTTAATTCCATAAAGACATCAAGAACGTGGTACTTTGAACCTTATCGAACACGCATCAGGCAACTCTGTTCCCTAGATCGCGTGACTCCAAGCCATTTTGCCTACTTTTATGCGGGTTCCAACACCCTACAAAATATTCATCGCCCCTCAGCAGTAAAACTTGTAGTCCCATGTATATTATTTAATACAAATGATTAACACTGTCTTTTATACATTCTTAGTGAGACAGTAACACCCCCGTAACTGTTTATGATTCCTTCAAAGCGCTTTAATTTATCGAACCAGCGTCAGTGTCTGTTGGGAACAGGTATCCCAGGAATAATTACCTTCTCTGAAGTTCAAGTATACCATTAGCGTCATATTTTAACATATATAAGCGCAAATGTTCTACACTTTTGTTCGAGATCTTCTCGGGAAACAAGCCAGGAGGAAAGACGATTATAATCCGATGTTTCGGGAGTGTACATCTCTCCTATCATTAGGATATTTAAAGAAATGCTATAATCACCAATGTATCACTGGATATAACACAAATATAAACAAAGACAATACACTATCAATACCCGCATCACTGAACCAAAGACTGTTTTCAGTAAATTAAATGCCAGGTCAGGAGATGGCGTGAGTATACAAAATCAATTGGGTTAAAGAAATGCAACTACTTAACTAGATAATCAAACTGTATAGATATGTGCTTCTTAAGCAGACGGATTTCTATTTTAAGGCCACTTTCCAAGAAAAGCTCAACTGAAATCCAGCACCACGATTAAGCGTGCACCTCTCGGAGGAAATGGCCAAAGCCTCCTTAACTCTCCGCGCCCAGTACTGTTGCATTTTGCCCAGATGGTCGTCTTCCGTAAGTTGGCTCTATGGGGGTTATCAAAACAATGCTCTGCCAGTCCAGACGTCTAAGGTTGCATTAAACGAATGCTCCGTTCATGTTCCTTTATTTCAGTAGTGATGGTTTCTTTTTCTGCTATTTACGTCCTCCAACGTTGCCATACCGGACGATGAATGAAACGGGTGAAATGATGCTCAAATGAGTCCGGGGTTCATGGAGCACAGAGTTACCCGAATATTCGTCTTTCAAGATAAGGGAAACCCCCGGACAAAGCCTTATCCAGGTAACTCGTCCTGACCAAGATTCGAACTCGGGACCGCTTGAACGTGAGGCAGGCACGCTACCATCTACGCTATCGAGGCGGGTAGGTAGCGATGGTTCTTCCGGTTTGTCCTATATACGGTGAGCCACGTTCAAAGGAATGTGGTATCCCCCACACCCGGAACTTCAAAGTCCAATTTGTATTTCACCGGTCAGAAACCGGCCTTAAAATGGAAATTCGTCGACCTAAGAAGCATAGAACTATACAGCTTGATCATCAAGTTAAGTAGTTACGTTTCTTTGGCCCAATTATTTTTCTGTACACATGCCATCTCCTGATCTGACATTTAATTTACTGAAAAGAGTCTTTTGTTCAGTAATAAGAATATTGATAGTGTTTTGTCTTTGTTTATATATGTATTATATCCAATGATACATTTGTGGTTATAACATTTTAATAAATATACTGATGATGGGACAGATGTTCGCTCCCAAAACGTCGATTTCTAATCGTCTTTTCACCCGACTTGTTTCCTGAGAAGACTTAGAACCTATTCGTCTCCAGGAAAGCTTCAGGTCTTAACTTACATTTTTGTTACTATTCATTTAAAGTAGTATACCAAATGTTCCTACAAAAGAAGGTCAGATCTTAATTCTTCGTAAAATTCATTCGTAAATGACACGAGGGATATTTACTAAGCGAGTTCGAATCTCGGTCAGGGTGAGTTACCTGGATAAGGCTTTTTCCAGGGGTTTCCCTTATCCTTATAGGTGAATGTCGGGTAGCTCTAAGCTCCATGGATTCTGGAAACATTTTAGCATAATTTCATCCATTTCATTCATCGTCCTAAATGACTTAACGTTGGAGGACTTAAAATCAAAAAAGAAAATACTAAGCGATGTTCGGTATTTTTTCTAACGGAGCAAGGAGGTCCTGCAGTAGTCTATAAGCCTTGCATTTGGGAGAACCCGGGTTTGACTCCTATCCGACCGGCCATTCTGATGAGGGTTTTTTTCTGTGGTTTCCCGTGATTGGTACGAGAACGTTAAAGTGGTTCCTCTGGTTCTTAATTCTGTTCCACTTAATTCCAACTCATTTCGCTTTCCATTTTATGTATCAAGTGGATTTTGATGCTATGTGTCGTGTATATGGCGCGCTTGCTTGTTCTTTGGAAAGGCTTGGAAGATGCTGTCGCCTCGATATATCGACTTCCACTGATTGGGCTTGAAGGAAGTACGCTCTTAGCAGCTCAATGTTAATATCCAAACTTTAGTTAGGAGACGATCTACGAGTCTGTCTATGGCCCGTATTCGGGGAGTCAGGTAGCAAGCCTAACTGGTCCATGGGTTTTCTCGGGGTTTCCCCGGTTCACCAGGTGAATGCTCGATATTGTCGCGAGGTGCTTGTTATTTGGCGAGAGAGAAGTGGCACGGAGCCGACGAGCGCGTAGTACTTGCCGAGAGAGGGAGAGCAACGGAGGGAGAAGGAGACAGAGGGATGTCTGGATAATTCTCCCCTTGTCTCACTACGCCAGCAAAGATCGAGAGGCAGCAGGTCCCTACTTTGCGTCCGGCATCAAAATTCTACGCTACTTTACCCAGACATAGAAGCGCCCTTGTATATCATTGGGAGATTATGACCCCACTAGACCCCACTAGACGCCGTTCTATACTGTTCCGGCTACCCCGCATGGCTTGCGGGCAACCGAGATAACCCAGGAGCTAATCCTAACAGCAGTAAAACCTGAGCTGTTTGGCATCAGAATTATCCCAACCAAATAACAAACTTTAAAATTAAAACACCAGGGTACAAGGTATTGCATCCATTCCCACAACCTCAAGGTACAAATTTGTAACCTCAAAAATAAATTTCCGCCTCGAAACCCACAAGACATCCTACAAAATCCCAAATGAAAAACCTTACCTGAGGTAAAACCCTTAACGGGTGGGCACGCAGCAAGAACCTTCTGGCTTTATAGAGCCAGCCAGCAGCTCGGTCGGTCGGTCACGACTTAGCTGATAGTGAGCAGTCGAGAACTGTTAATTGTGCAGCGTGCATACGACCTGAAACATTGCGCTCGTGTGTGTTACTTCATTTTAGAGCCTGCAAGGGGTGTACAAACTGTCTTTCTACCGAAATAAAGAGCATTTTAAATTTCACAAGTAGACTTTTGCGATTTTTACGAACCCACAAAGTCACAATATGCTCCTGGTAAACACCTTTGTCCTCCGGTGAAATAATCTATGGTCTACAAGCCAGACTAGTGGGTCTTTCAGGAACGTTGTAGAAGGGACACTGGTTGTCAAGCTTGTCTGGAATTTTCCGGGCTCTGGCATAGCGACCTCCGGTCTCCGAGCTGGCCTGCTGGAATGTTTCGGAGGCATGCTGGGTGTATTGGACTGCCGGGCAGTTTCAAGATAAATGGTGAGGACCCACTTTTGTGACCCTTTGTTATCCTCCGTAAAATTCTATCCTAATCTACCCTGTTTCCAACCTCTTACGGTTTATTGACATTACTCGTTTCTTCAGAAAGTGGCAGCCTTTGAACCGAGGTGACTAAGAAAACCGAAGGTTGAAAGGTACAGCAACACACGCCATACAGCAAACACAATTTAACGGCAGTAAAACTTCCACGCATTAACGGAATACGCGTGGGCAATCCAAAAGTCATGTATATGCCACGGGGTTATGAGGATTGCATTGCTGCTCACCAGTAATTTTGTATTCAAAATAGTGCATAGTTCAACAAATTTTGCGTCCTTTCGAAAGCATTCCTTAGTAGGATACTGGGAAAATATACATTACATGTTAATAGATGCAAAACAATTATTGCGTACTCCAAAATAACGAGTCAAATGATGGCACATAGTAAATATGTATGACTATTTGCCATAAAGCAGCGATGAAGAAAATGAATATAGATAAGAAGAATATGATAATTATCGCTGAACTGTAACGCAAAATGCAATTAGTGAAATCATTCCCCGAATATGGCGCAATAATCCAATTAAAACCCGCGAATATTGGACACATAGATGGTCTCAAAGGAGAACCTCCGTATACTTAAAAATATAGTCAGCTGCTTCCAGTAACATGAACAGTTCTATTATTGTGAAACAGCTTTCCAGGAAACAAACTGAAATATATGCACTCAGAAACAACTTAAACGTTAAATATTGAGGATTTGTTCAGGGTTAAAGGTTATTAGTTACACTACATATATTCATATGCATCAAGAACAAACATTCAGGGCAAATTAATACATTTACTTTTTTATTAGAAAAAAAGGCAAATTAAAACTTTCAACAATTTATCTTCGCAATAAAAATTCGATAAAGTGATAAACTAATCCGCTTACAAATTTGAGTGATATTACGACGGCTGTTCAATAAAGAATGATCACAATTTTTTTCGACAACGTACCGTTACTTATCCTCATAATTTTGATGGTCCTTCTCAAAATAGTCTCCCTTGAATGCGATGCACTTGACCCAGCGTTTCTGCCATTCTTCAAAGGCATGCTGGAAAACATTTTTTGAGAGAAATTAATTATTCTTTCACACTGGCCGTGTGTAGGCTAAATTGTGGAAACGTTGAGTCAGACTGAAAAATTCAATGCCATAGCCGGGATTTGAACCACGGATCTTCTGGTTTCCGTCCAGCCGCACTACCATTGTGCTACTATGGCCAACGTGCCGATATGACATTAAATTCTCCAACTGACTCGTGTTTTCCCGGTAAACCACTTAGGAGTTCTCATAAACACATGAGACAACTACCTTAATGACGACTTACTACATGTAATTAATTTCCATTAATTAACCTAATAGTGGTTAACTATAAAGCCCGGGCCTTAAAGTACTTACATGTAGTAAGTCGTCATTAAGGTAGTTGTCTCATGTGTTCATGAGAACTCCTAAGTGGTTTACCGGGAAAATACGAGTCAGTTGGAGAATTTAATGTCATATCGGCACGTTGGCCATAGTGGCACAATGGTAGTGCGGCTGGACGGAAACCAGAAGATCCGTGGTTCAAATCCCGGCTATGGCATTGAATTTTTCAGTCTGACTCAACGTTTCCACATTTTTTGAGAGATCCTCCAAAATCGCCTCCGCAGTCTTCACCACTGCTTCTGATGAAGGATAATGTCTCCCACGAAGGCATTGCTTCAAGTTAGGCAATAGAAAAAAGTCACATGGGGCTAAATCCGGACTATAGGGAGGTTGAGGGATGCACTTCACGTTGATTTTTGCAAGATATTCAGCAACAACATTGGTAATATGCAGCCGCGCATTATCGTGGTGCAGCATTCAGCCTGCTTCACGGAAATGTGGTCTTTTGCACCTGATATGGACTTGCAATGTTTTGAGGACATCCCTGTAGTATTGTCCAGTTACTGATATGCGTGCAGGTACAAAATGCTGATAAAGCATTCCATGAATATCAAATAATGAGATGACCACAACTTTCTCAGAAAAAAGCAACCACTTTTGCATTTTTGGAGGTTGGTGATGAAGGAGATTTCCACACTGAGCTTTGCTATTTGCTCTCAGGATCAAAATGATGAAGCCAAGTTTCTTCAGAAGTAATTACGTTTGAAAGAAGCACCGGTTCTTCCTCTAACATCAATTTAAACTGCATGCAGACCTGCATGCGAATGTCCTTTTGCTCGGGAATTAACAGTCTTGAATCCCATCGCGCACAAACACGTCTCATGTGTAATGTTGTGGGTGGCACCCAATGAAATGTTCAGTATTTCAGAAAGTGATCTTAAGGTAATTCGTCGATCCTCTCTCACAATGTCAGTAACAGTGTTGATGTTTTCTTCCGTAAGAGCAGTAACTGGAGCAGCAGGTCCATTTCCTTTGAAATTGATTGTCTCCCCTCTTTAAACGTTTTAAACTACCTTCGAGCTGTGCTGTAGGGAAGAACAGACTCTCCATAGTCCTCCTGTAACATTGTATAGGCCTCAACTGAAGATTTGCTGAGACGAAAGCAGAATTTCAAAGCCGCATATTGTTCCTCGCGTATTACCTCCAATGCAGCGGTGGGCGATACTGAACATGTCTGAACCTGCCTGGTTCTCACAGGTAGGAACCAGGAGTACCAACAATGCAACTACTACGGCATGTTTGTTTTACATTAAGTCAACAGAATATAATAAGATTGAATTTTAGTGCGAAACATTATGCCCGTAAAAAAAATCATTCTTTATTGAACAGCCCTCGTATTTAATGCGTTTACAATTATAATTCTTAGATAATATGTGTTCATAGTCATAAAACATTGAATGATAGTGCAATGATAGTAAGAGCATTAATTATGTTTTACTCACAAGTATGTGTAAAATTAATGTTGCGTTATAGAAAAAATTCTGTAACTATCTTTGACCTGTCCAACTGAGGGTAATGCGAGGTGCGTTCAACTTTTAGCAGCTCCTATTTTAAGGACTGGGACCAGATAGGAGCTTTATTTTTTTTTAATTACACATGGATTCTTTGTGAATGCTTGACCGAGATGGGAGCACTGTACAGTGCATAGAACTCTAGTGGCAGTGCCGAGAGTTAGGACTGTTTTGATACTTAAAATGGCGACGCTTTCATTGCAAAATCAGCGTGTAATAATTCGTTTACTCCAGTTCGTGATGTGACACCTATTGAAATTCATCGACTGTTGAGTGAGGCATGTGGTGATGGTACCATGGATGTGTCTGATGGGCGTTCCTGGGTGCGACAGTTACATGAAGACAGAACATGGTGTGACAACAAACCAAGGCAGTTGCAGACATCACCTCCAAAATTGGCATTTACGTGGGATTTGTGCACACAATCCTGCATGAAGATCTGAAATGCTGAATCGGCGATCCTCCAAAACAACGTTACCCACTCACTGGACCATGTCATCAGACCGGCTGGTGCGAGGCCGTAACTGTCTTGGTTTGTTGTCACACGATGTTCTGCCTTCATTGAACTGTCGCACCCAGGAACGCACATTAGACACATCAATGGTACCATCACCACATGGCTCACTCAACTGGCGATGAATTTCAATAGCTGTCACACCACGAAAATGGAGAAAACGAATTATTACACGCTGTTCTTGCAATGAAAACGTCACCATTTTAAGTATCAAAAGCAGTCCTAACTCTCGACACTGCCACAACAGTTCTATGCACTTTACGGTGCTGCTATCTGTGTCACTCATTCACAAAGTGTGCACGTGTATTTAAAAAAACATACAGAAGTTCCTGTCTGGTCCTAGTTCTGAAAAATAGGACATATTAGAATCTGAACGCACCTCTTAAAGAAATATGCTACTTGAACTCCTTGACTGTAGCTTCCATCTTTGCTGAAATCTCTGTGAAACAGATTTATTTGTTTGTATTAACAGTAGTGTACAATAAATACATATCCATGCTTTGTACATTGCATGACAACTTTTATTCCTCCCAAAATGTTACACATAGCCAACTAATGCTTCAAATGTCAATGTGAGGTCACATATCTTGAGGTATTTACTTTTGTTTCCTCTAAGTAAACTAATATACTCTATCAGCGCACAACAGTTTTTTATGTTCCGAGAACCACTTTATTAAAACTTCATTTCTTTCCTTTATCAGACAGAAATGTTCCTCGAAATACAAGATGTAATTAAAAGCTAAATGAAAAATATTTTCCGTAAATTCCAATATTGTCAGGAATGTTGCAAGCAGCTTACAGTTGTGCTGTGGTCTCGTGGAAAGATTGCTACGGAAAATTTCAGGGTTCATAGCAGAGATACTCCCAATGGTATATATCACACTAATGCCCTATTTCACCAACAGATGTTAAAATCCACGTTAACAAATGTAACGTAACAATTATCACAACGCTAACACTACTGTTAAACTTCTAGCATTTCACCAACTTGTTTTCTAAAACTGTTAACAAACACGTGTTAGCGCCAATAGAGTTGTAAATATTACAGCTATAGAAGACTATGGATGAGTCGTATTATTTTTTGGACGTGCTGTGATGTGCTTTTGTTTTCATTTTCGTCTGCACACAGTTGAAAAAATGGCGTGTAAAAAATTCGTAAACAAAAGCAGTGAGGGAAATTTTTCATCGATGGAGAAAGAATTGTTAATTGAATTGGTGACGAAGTATATTGATATCGTGGAAAACATTATTCACATAATTCAGTGAATTATAAAATGGCAAAGTTATTAATACTTGAAGCAAAGGCGAGATCGGTATATTCCTTGCGATACATGTTCTAACCTCTCTTGTACTTCCGCAGTAAACTTCATAGCAACTTGTATTGACAGTCTATACTTGTTCTGATAGCTCCTCAAAACAATTTTCTTCATATGCTGTACTCTATTACGAATGTCATTAAACGGTCTTAAATATAGCAAATCGACAGCAACAGCTGCTTTCACGCCCGCCATCTTGACTATTTACAATTGTTAAGGACTTAACAACAGAAATTTGGCTTGTTAGTATAACAAGAGATTTAACACGACTACTAAGCTGCCACTTCTTGGTGAAATGCAGTTTTTGTTTTAAATATTGCTAAACTCGTGTTGAATCTTACATTTTTTCGTGAAATCGAGCATAAACGTTAACACGGAACGAATATCTATAAATGTGAAGAATTTATCAACATAGATTGTTTGGAAGACAAAATGCACTACTGAGCGTAATATAGAGTACAACTGACACGAATATTTTGAGTTGCTGGGGTAAGATTAAAAGTAGTTCAGCAAAAATATAAAATTTAGCCACAAAAAATTCCTCTATTGCATTTCATTTTTCATAAAATTAATATAATGGTATGTGAACACTGAAAATTGAACTTAATTCTCTATGTCAGCGGTCAATTATTTCGGATTTAAGTTTTGAAGCTTGACACAGAAATGTAGCTTATGCAATTTAAATTGAAAAGTTATGGGATAAGATTTGTTCGTAAAGCTGACTCAACAATAGATACTCAAAGTGATACTGAAAGAGGAAGCTGACGCTGTTTTTCTGTTGAGGTGCGAAGGCCCACCATTATTCCAAAAACCAGTTGGCCAGCTGCCTCTTGCCCACAAACCCCTTCCCACATCTGGTCGTGAAATATAGATCTGCAACGCTCGTTTTAGTCCTTGTCTTAGATTAGCTTCGCTTCTGCTTAATCCCTTCTGGAACGTGTGCTGGAAAGGTTAAAAGTTACCTAGGGACCACCGCTCTTTTGTTTACCTGGCTAAATCGTCTGTTTACATCATCATATTGTTGGCCTGAGCGATATCAGAATAAAACTTTGTACTCGGCAACTAGCTCCCTTAAAGTACAGCATGCCCAATAAGAGATGTAGTCGTGATCTGAGATAGAGTTTCTACTAACTTTGGGCCTGCTTTTGTAGCGTAGATGGAAGCGTACCTACCTCACGTGCAAGAAGTCGCGAGTTCGAATCTCGGCCAGGACGAGCTCTCTCGATGAGGCTTTTCAAAAAGGATTTCCCTGTTCGTGAAATATGAATTTCGGATAACTCCAAACTCTATGACCTAGGAGTCACTTGAACATCATTTCACCGATCTAGTTCACCCTCCGTTAGGAGGACTTTAAATATACAAAAAATCGAAATATGTTGCTTCAGTTCCAACACTTGTCACTTTATCAAAATAATTCTCATCGTTATTCCAATTGTGATTTCTCCTTGTTACTTGACTTTCAGAAATCTTTAACTAAAGTTCTCGTAAATTGTACGTGAAATGTGCATTATCGGGTACATTTTTTCTGTAATTCTTCATCGTGACTTCAAATTAAGTAACACCTAAGACAGGAGGCAGATACTGCTAAGGCAAAGCAATTATTCAAAATGCACTAACAAAGTAGTGTGTAACATTTGTAACTGTACATTATCTGTGGGGAAAGTTAAAGCCCATAAAAGCAAGGAAGAGTACAAACAAAACGTTCAGAACTAAATATAATTAATTTCTGATTTAATTCTCGAAAATCTATGCAAAAGTTACCTGTGCATGCAAAACCAACACTTCATCAGATTTGTAACTTACATTAAACAATATGTTCAGAGGCAAGACCTTTTGTTTTTAACCATTTTTTCGCGAATTTTCGTGAATTGTTCCTTTTTTTCGAGAATATTTTTTGTTACCGGTAAATGAGAAAATTTCTATTATTTTTAGTCTACTTAGAAATATTTAAGTTATTTAAAATTGCATAAATATAACCTTAATTTAACGTTCATGTATTCAAAGCATGAAGCTAGAAGTCATCAAAAAATGTTTACAAATTTAACGAAAGTTAGATAAAACTTAACAGTTAACAAAGCCAATGCAATGACGTCACCATGCACAATAAACTGACACCACAGCACCAGACTGGTCCGTGATAATGAAAACTGTTTGTCGTATGCTAACCGGAAATGTTATTTATTGGATACCACAACGTGCACAGCAAAAACTCCTATTGTGCTCACTAAAGGTACTGAGATGGTACTGAAGTTCTAGGAAGCTACTCTCAGATATTAACATGAATATATGCTCCCTCAGGGCTTAAGAATGTGTTCCGAAATGCCCGAAAGTTAAAAATTGAATACAAACAACACGTCACTAAAAACCACCCAGATTTAGTAGCTAAAAGAGTCCCCATTGCCGTACTGACACGCTGGTCTAGCTGGTTTAATTCAGTAGTTTACATTACCAGATATTTTGATGCAATTGCCGATTTCTTTTCTAAAAGAAAAGCTTTCAGTTCCTGCGCAAAATCTGTGAAATGATAATTTTTGCGATGCCAAGTGCTGCAATATTGTAAAGGTACAACAGCAACAATATTTGTTTCTGAAAATTACACATTGGTAACAGTCGGAATATTAGAATTTCAATCTAAACAAAAAACTGTGGCTCATCTTGTTTTATCCCGAATTAACTCGCTGAGAGTCAAATGTGAAATATTAGAGAGTGGTCACTTTGGAAACAGAGTAAGTGTACTTGTAGATCATATCATGGATCCCAGTGTTAGAGAAGCAGTAGAAGAGAATCTAAAAGTTTGCTGCCGTATGACTTTGTCTAAATTAAACTCCATTATGGCAAAAGAAACTGATGATGTAATAACCATAAACGCTTATATCATTTGAGCCTTCTAGGCTATTTACTAAATCAAGTATAGGTGATTTAAATCATGTAATGGCAACATTTAAACAACTAAATGCATTTAAATCCAGTGGTATTACTTGTGATTCTCATTTGCTTCTTTGTTACATCGTTTGCTTTGTGACATTGTTGAACAGCAAAGTCATGATGGTAACGATAACAGATTAGATGTAGTAACAGTACTCTTGGCATTAAAGACAAAAGCTGATTCTTACAGCAATTTCTGTGAAAAGTCCCTTCAATGTCTTTGGTTGTCGATGTCAAACGCTGACAGTGAGAGATATCTCTACATATAACTTAGTTGTGACAGACAAAAGAACAACTATGAAACGCGAAAATATCACAACTTGTTGTATGCTGCAATTTGGCGATGTTTGATGTGTGATATTTGATCTTATTCATGTTTCCTACTATCTGCTGATTTCAAATAAAGTGTTTTAATTTGGAAAAAAGGGGTTTTAACAGTTGTGCTACTCTAGTTACCTGTTAGGTTTTATTTGAGCCTTGTCATTAGTCATTAATTCTTCCTCAAAAATTTGCGCGAAATTAATGCGAATTTATAGTAAGAAAATCATAATGCAAGTTTTATAAATAATTGTCAGCACGAAATCTTGCATCTCGTGTGTTTGGTGATGCCGGTCCGTCGCTCAGTACCGCCACAGCTAGCAAGTAGCTGGGCATGCAGGTTATCGGGCTGATAAATATTCGCAGCATTTGCCAAAATTGACCCTGTATGGACCATATTCCAAAAAGTAAGTATTATATATCTTATTAAAGCACAAGATACTGCTTTTCAAACTAAAGCAGAAAAAGCTTTCACCTAAGCATAATATCACATTGTCCTTAGCATTTGTCTTCGTGTTTCATACTTTTCACAGATTTTAGTTTTTAGATCACTAAGCTACTTTAGATATTTATACTTAAACAAGAACTCAATTAGCCGATTAATATAGCTTTTCTGAGACTGTTAATGTACAATAAAGAGTACTTATGGCCGATGATGATAAACTGAGATAGCAGCTAGCTGTGACGGGATTGGCGTCTGAGTGGCTTACTAAGGCCAATGTAACTCAAGCGATACGTGCCAGTACATGTCGATGGGTACTCTGTTCCAAGCAAATTTAACCTAAATGCAAATGCCCTCAGTTTGTAGACCATGCGTCAGACAAAGGGAATCCTATATGCTTTACCAGTTTGGTAAATAGTTAAATCTCAGGGCTAAGAGGAATTACGTGTAATGTGGGCTTTGCAAACAAGTCCATCACATTACTACGTTACAAACTTCGGTTCCATTTTTTCTACTGCTTATACCAGGTGAGTCAGCCGCGCCTTACTTTTTGGAAGTTGGGCCACCCATCAAACGCCATGTGAGCCTCAGTCCAGTTATGCGCTTACTAAACTGTATTGCTTGTTGTTCTGAAAAAAAGGAACGCGCAAACTTCCTAGGAATAGCGGCTTAAGGGACAAAACGTACTGTTGGCTAAAGTACACATCAAAAACATATGACTCCTTCACTGAGAGCGATTTCCTGTAACCACCCGATTTTTCAATCTTTTTACTAGAGTATACATGGCAATGTTATTTAGTAAATGCCTTGGAAAAATACACTTATCATATGGATACACTAACAACGTCAGCTAAAAGGAAGATGACGGATTACTGTACTTAGAGCAGGGGTTGTCTGCCAAAATTTAGGAAAAAATTAGAAACGCACCTCATCCACATGTACAGTCAAAACGGACATATTATTAAACAACGGTTTATTTATATTTTTGCTTAAATTACGTCTCGTGCATCTCAACTAACATGCATAAGAACTTTTGCCTTTTATGTAATAATATTAAAACGCCCAGCAAAAGATTGAAAGTGTCTTAAAAGGCTAAATCAAGTACGAGAACTCGCGAGGTGGCAAAGGTATAGCACCAGACATACAAGTCGCACTGCTGAACCCAGATCGTGCTTTCAGGCAAGTCTCGAAATATCGCAATGGGGATTATGACCTCTCGTGTGTCCTAATACCCCAATGACAAAGGTTCGAGTCTCAGCATTGTAATTATTTCTAATGTTCATCAAACCTTGGAAGCCGAATTCACAATAATTTAATTATAAAGTCACTGAGGGCGTACATTACCCAACAAGCTCATTAGTTCAAACACTTGCTTCGTTAGAGGAGTCGTGTTCCAGGAATATAAAAACGTTCCATGGTTCATCCGTAATCAGCAGCTCCATCACGAACTAGGACTGTTACCTCTTCACGACTACATTCGCAGGATCGCTCGTCGTTTGTTTTCCACGCTGCAAGAACTTCCAGGAGCTGTGCATTATAACATCGGCGTGTGCACGCGCCAGCCCTCACGCTAGAAAAGGAGACTACCACAGGACCTGCTTCTAAGTGATACATCTGATTCCAGTGATTCTAGTGCTTGATATCTATCTTACATCTTCAATATTGACATAATTTCTCAGAGTGTATTATTGGAGTTCTAACTTAATGTAGTTAGGGGGCGGCCTGTTAGCCTACCCCTGAGTGTTATTGTTCTTATTGTACTGTTACATTCTTTTCACTCTGATCTGTAAAGCATTGTACTGCTGATCGATCAATAAAAAATTATAAAAAAAGGAATATAAAAGTGGTCGTTCCAGTGCCACAAAACGTATCAATTTGAAACGACAGTTTTAATAGCAAACTAATTCTATGTTTGCAAAACTGTGTTTAACTTCCATGTTAAACTCTGCTCCTGTAACTTCAAAGGCTTCTGTGTTTACATATGTATAAATGATCCCTATTTCAATTGCACTTACCTATAGGTGTGTTTAAACCACTACCTACTTGTAGTTCACCAACAAAGAAACATCAAACAATGCCATAAAATATAAATGAAACAATTAAAAATAAAAATAATAACACTTTTCAGAATAATAATTGCAAATTTTGAGTATTACACAGTAAAAGGATTAGTATACATATGCAAAGGATAGGAACCACCGCCAGAGCAGATAACGGAGATTGTAGTTCTGTGCTAGTTCCAATTGAGCAACCTAGTAACATATGAGATAAACATTCCGTCTAACATATAGTATTCCTGGTACCAGTTAACATTTGCAGACATGCGAACGTCAACTGTCTAATTACGAATATACTACAGGCGATGTGATAACATCTATATTAGTAATAATGTCATTGAGTGTTTAATATCCATGTTAAATACATGGTAGAACATAGTAATGGGATCGATGTTTTCATGTTGGAGTATAAAATGCGGATTGCATAAAAGTCGAGAATAAGGGGCAGCTGACTCGACTAGTAATAATAGGTAATAAGTAGTCCATAATATTATTTTCATACCAAAATTAAGCTATATATATTAAAAAGAGAAGGGTTTCAACGCCTCACAAGAAATGTAGCGTTTCTGGTTCAAATCGAGAGGCCGGTATTCTTGATTGGGGTGAAGGACTACAGGGGCTTTCCTTTGACTCATAAGATACATACAGAAACTCCGAGTTAGTTAGAGCCTACCACATTTGAGCATCGTTTACTCATTTCCTTCACGGTGTCTGCAAAGGTGAAAGGATATTATATACTTTTCGAAACAATTTAGGGTAAAGGGAGGTATTTTCGTCACATAGGAAATTTTGTGATACCTTTTCGAAGGGATGTCACAGAGACACCAGTTGGTGTTAACGCGCCTGTCGATAGCTCCTGAGCTCTAGAAACAAATATGTCAGCTACCAACAGTGAACGACTAGTTAACACCAATTGTTTCTCTGTGACATCCCTTCGAAAAAGTATCACGAAATTGCCAATGTCACGAAAATACCTACCTTTACCATATGTTTAGTTCCCAAATAATATCACACATTAAATAAATTCTCTACCGTTATTTTCTGTGTTGGTTTTCCTGAGGCGCTAGAGAGATGTGTCGCTTATTGTTCACAATTACATCCATGTACACTTTACATACTACAAGGAACAGTACAGTTACAATTTCTATGCACACATAAGCAACAGGCTCAATTTTGATTTTTGTTAAACCTTAAAGTCACGTTTTAAATGTTCATAATCGTCTCTGAAAGCCATTTTGCTACCGGTTTTTAAAAACGGCGTATTATACTTGCGTTGTATAGAAAGATGGAGGGAACTTGAGGAGAGGGATGGAAGAGCGTTTTTGAGAAAGACAGTGACGAAATTTAAGAGAGAGAAGAGTCGAAAGAAACAGTGACGGAGGAAAGAAAAATGAAAGTAAATTCCTTAGAGTTAACGCGATCAAAGATACGGGTTCCTGAAGCTTTTATTGCTGCAATAAGTTTAGAAACTTTCTCTTAATTCCTTCCTTGTAAAAATGAAATCGGTTTTAGATGTCTGGTTAAAACATATTTATAAAAGAACACGTACTAAAAAAAAGAGGCATTAAAGTAACTACATAGTAATTGCAACAGTTTTACAGTCACGAAATTGAGTATGTTACTTACATAACTTACTGTCAAGCGGAATGGCTCAGGCGGTCTCGTCTGTGGCCCGCATTTGGGAGGGCCGGGTTCGATAACCGTGGCCGACCTACCTGACCCATGGGTGCTCGGATTTTTTTCGAGCCGCTAGGCGAATGCTGGGTAGGTTAATTACTTCCCTCTAACTTCCTGTCCTGCCATTTCATCACCATTATCATGTCATATCATCTCTCATGTGGTGGTCTCTTTCAGGGTAGAAGTGTCGGCGGGAGTATCGGCGGTGCATGGCAGAATGATATGCTCTGAGAAAACTACGTTCTCCTCCGGTAGGTCGGTTGCCCATCTCTACTCCTCTGCTGGGACCATTTCGGGACCGCCAGCCAGGGACCATTAGGGCTCGGCTGCTAGGCTCGTTGCCGTCCCGCTGTAGGGGAGCGTGTCCGTTGCCCTGCCTGTTGGGGAAAGTCTCTATCTAAGTAAACTTTAGGGACCCTGCCCTCTGTACTGTCGTGGTTCCTTGGGTCGGCCGCCCTCTGTCTCCTTCACCTCATCCTTCCTGCCGGGCTTGCCCCACTTGGCCTAGTCCCGAATCCCCTCCTTAGTGAAATCCTAATACACAACTTAGTTCTTGAACTATGCTCATTTACGCACTAAGTGGGAGTTCTTACTTTGTGATGTCACTGGTTTTACCTGTATGTATCAATGGTATCAAAAAATATAATCTAGGGCTACACTGCATACGTAATATATGGAATATAACCAACCTTTAAATTTATGTATGGGAGAGAGAGAGAGAGAGAGAGAGAGAGAGAGAGAGAGAGAGAGAGAGAGAGAGAGAGAGAGAGGTAGGGGGAGACAGATTTTATTTGTGAATGTACAAAAGTATATGTTTGTGTGGGTGATTGTGCCTGTTTGTGTGTATATATGTGTAAGTCTGTGCTCGTGAAAGCTGTATGTGCATGCAAATTTGTGTGTGGATGTGCGTATGTGCATGATTGTGGGTGTGAGCCTATTTGTGTGTGTGGGGGGGGGGCGCATCTGTGGAATAAGGAGGTTCAATCTATTTGTTAACCGACAGGCAAACTTCAGCGGAACAGTTTTACTTTCGCATTCGTTGGGTCCCCACTTCGATTCCTGTTACAGCTGTAACACCTTCCTTAATATTTCGTGCTTTTTCGTGGCGGAAGACAAAATGTTCTACCATAAGTTCCCTTCTGCATCACTTCCTTTTACATTCTCGTGCTGCTAGAACAGGCACAGTGCGCAGAGAGAGAGTGAGAGTGTGTGAGCGAGAGCTATTTGTATTAAGCTAAACAGGAAATGTTAAATGAATAAATGACTGAATGAATTATTTGTTGTGCATATTCCAAAATTTTACAATTTACAACTCTAGGCTACAATTATTTTTCTTTATCTTGTTGGTACGTTAGCGTGCATGGCACCCTGGTCTTCTGTTCTTAACCTCCATGCCTCCTTGTTACTTAAGTAGCTCCATTCTTCCCCCCCCCCCCTCATCTTCCTTTCTTAAATTCCTTTTATTTCTTGCCCTTTTTCGTTTACCTTCTCTAAGAACTCACCAATACTTCTTACCTTCTTTTCCTCCTTTCCTGTTAACATTTTTATAGCTACTATCCTCTTCTCTGCTTTCTCCCATTATACACCCAAACATTTTTTCTCCATTTTGCAACCTCCTCGCATTCTGTTACATAGTGCTCTATACTTTCTTTTTCCCCACACAATTCACAAATTCCCTTTTCACTACCTCTTATCTCTCTTAGAAATATTGTTCCTGTTCTCATCCAAGCTAACCCTTCTCTCTCTTGCCTATTGCAGTAATCTACGTATGCTTGTCGTCCCCAATTTCTTTTTATTTGTTTGTAAAATTGTAATGACTTCATATTTTCCATATTTCCTGTGTTTCTATATCTTCTATTCTGCATGTTACCAATTTACCCACATCGCGTGTATTCCTTTCCTTTAATCTCCATATATCTCCAATTCCTATTTTTTCCATAATTCCTCCCATCTCTGCCCAGCAACTATTTGAGTTCTCTAATCTTTTTTGGTTTCTCGTACATAATTTCAAAATTTGCTCTTCTTCCTTGGTCAAGCATATATAGCAGAATGTTATTATTCTTTCATTTATTATTCCATTTCTTCTTGTCTTTCCCAATTCTACTAAAGCTAATAGGTGCTGATCTTGGTAAGCCTAGTAGCTCTTTTCAAAACCATCTGTACCTTTGGTCCACCGTTTTGTTTATCTCTCCACCCCCCGCCCAGATCTCTACTGCATACAGTTCTTCATTCATTCTTTCTAACCACTTAAATGTCATTTCTAGCTTATTCCATATTTGCGTCTACGACCATTAAGTACGTCAGTCTCTGGGACCCTCCAGAAGTTCTATAGACAATGGGGTCGCAGTAGTGCAAACGCTAATTCTTTACAACCAGTGCCGGTTAGTTTAAAAATGGCATCATTGATTACTGTGAAACCTGACAACAATATTGACTGGGTTCTGTTTAAGGACTTCAGCTAGAGTGGATACTAATGAACGCTTACTGTATTGTTACATGGATTCGTTTTAATAATATAGATAAATTTTTGCCGAAACTTGCTTTAGCCCATTCTGGAACTTCATTAATGCGAAGTATTTCCACTGTTCACTATCAATCCATTTACTTCCGTGACGTAATGATGCGACAACATATATCGGACGTAGCCTCTTCTTCCGGACGTTCGATCAAAGCTATAAGTTGGAGTAAAAAACTACTTCACAGATTCACTCACCCATTGTACAAGGCGAACATAGTAGCCCTGACTTCTCAAGACGGATTCGCTTCACCAGAGTACTTACTTTTATAGCCCTTGGATATTTCAGAACATTGAAGATGTCGAAACATCTAGAAATGTGCAGTACTCTGGCAACAACACTTTTCCCGTACGAGGGCGGTCTGAAAAGTTTCCGATCTCAGCACGAATATCGCAGCACTCGTATATAAAAGCATGTAAATCTCGTTGTTCAACTGCGGACAGTTATTCACCAAAGTTTCAGTCATTTTGGATGCTCAGTTGTTACGTAACAGTCTTTTGAGTGAGCTGATGTGTGTGTTTTTATGGAAATGGACAAAATCGAGTATCGAGCTGTCACTAAATATCTGTTTTTGAAAGGCAATATGCCTACGCAAATAAAAGATGAGCTGGATTCTGTGTATGGGGAGTCTCCACTATCATTTACTTTAGTGAAATTTTAGACATCTGAGCTTCGGATAAGATGAACGTTCGGGACGTCCAAAATTTGCAACTACCGACGAAAACATCACCAAAGTTCACCAAATGGTGCTAGACGACCGCAGAATTAAACCGAGAGGGGTAACAGAGGCTACGAACATGTCAAAAGAACGTGTTTGCCACATATTAAATCAACATTTATACATGAGAAAGCTGTCGGCGCGTTGGGTGCCGCGTTTTCTCACATTAGTTCAAAAACGTATTCGAATGAACATTTCCAACGCTCTGTTGGGGCAGCTTAGGCTCAATAAATCCGATTTTTGGCGCCGATTAATTACTATAGATGCAACTTGGATACAGCATTATACGCCATAAACAAAAATGTATTCCAACCAGTGGACTGCAAACGGGTAGCCGGCTCCAGAAAAAGCAAAGCAAGAAAAGTTCTTTTTTCGGCTGGGAAAGTGATGGCGACTAATTTCTGGGATAGTGATGGAGTTATTATAATCGATTCTCTTCAAAAAGGAAAAGCCATTACAGGAGCACAGTACGCATCATTAATTGACTAGCTGAAGAACGAAATTGTGGGAAAACGGCCACATTTACAGCAAAATGAAATCGTGTTTCACAAAGACAACGCATCATCTCACACCTCAGCCGTTGGAATGGCGAAAACCTATGAATTAGGTTTTGAACTGTTTGACCATCCGCCTTACTCACAGATCTAGGTCCAAGTGACAATCTTCTTTTTCCCCTCATCTGAAAAATGCCCTTGGAGGACAGAGATCTTCGTCAAACGAAGAGGCAATCTCCTTCGTGAACAATTATTTTGTAGCGATAAACACTGAGTTCTATTTGGACGGGTTACAGAGACGGGAGCATCACTGGGGGAAGTGTCTAGAGTTACAAGGAGACTATGTTGAAAAACGCCGAGTACTATTTCGATGGGTTACAGAGACGGGAGCATCGCTGGGAGAAGTGCGTAGAGTTACAAGGAGACTATGTTGAAAAACGCCGAGTACTACTTGGATGGGTTACTGAGACGGGAGCATCGCTGGGAGAAGTGCGTAGAGTTACAAGGAGACTATGTGGAAAAACGCCGAGTACTATTTGGAGGCGCGTGTCTCATAGCATATGAGAACTCCTAGTGGTCTACCGGGAAACATACGAGTCAGTTGATGAATTTAATGTCATGTCGGCATGTTGGCCATAGTAGCTCAGTGGTTTAACTATGAACCCTTCGACTTAAGTACTTACAGCATAGTAAGTCGCCACAAAAAGTTCGTGTCTCATAGCATATGAGAACTCCTAGTGGTCTACCGGGAAACATACGAGTCCGTTGGAGAATTTAATGTCATATCGGCATATTGGCCATGGTAGCTCAGTGGTTTAACTATGAAGCCTGGGACTTAAGTACTTACGGCATAGTAAGTCACCACAAAAAGTTGGTGTCTCATGGCATATGAGAACTCCTAGTGGTCTACCGGGAAACATACGAGTCAGTTGATGAATTTAATGTCATGTCGGCATGTTGGCCATAGTAGCTCAGTGGTTTAACTATGGACCCTGCGACTTAAGTACTTACAGCATAGTAAGTCGTCACAAATGGTGCGTGTCTCATAGCATATGAGAACTCCTAGTGGTCTACCGGGAAACATACGAGTCAGTTGATGAATTTAATGTCATGTCGGCATGTTGGCCATAGTAGCTCAGTGGTTTAACTATGAAGCCTGGGACTTAAGTACTTACAGCATAGTAAGTCGTCACAAAAAGTCCGTGTCTCATAACATATGAGAACTCCTAGAAGTCTACCGGGAAACATACGAGTCAGTTAATGAATTTAATGTCATGTCGGCATGTTGGCCATAGTAGCTCAGTGGTTTAACTATGAACCCTGCGACTTAAGTACTTACAGCATAGTAAGTCGCCACAAAAAGTCCGTGTCTCATAACATATGAGAACTCCTAGTGGTCTACCGGGAAACATACGAGTCAGTTGGAGAATTTAATGTCATGTCGGCATGTTGGCCATAGTAGCTCAGTGGTTTAACTATGAACCCTGCGACTTAAGTACTTACAGCATAGTAAGTCGCCACAAAAAGTCCGTGTCTCATAACATATGAGAACTCCTAGTGGTCTACCGGGAAACATACGAGTCAGTTAATGAATTCAATGTCATGTCGGCATGTTGGCCATAGTAGCTCAGTGGTTTAACTATGAACCCTGCGACTTAAGTACTTACAGCATAGTAAGTCGCCACAAAAAGTCCGTGTCTCATAACATATGAAAACTCCTAGTGGTCTACCGGGAAACATACGAGTCAGTTAATGAATTTAATGTCATGTCGGCAAGTTGGCCATAGTAGCTCAGTGGTTTAGCTATGAAGCCTGGGACTTAAGTACTTACAGCATAGTAAGTCGCCACAAAAAGTCCGTGTCTCATAACATATGAGAACTCCTAGTGGTCTACCGGGAAACATACGAGTCAGTTAATGAATTTAATGTCATGTCGGCATGTTGGCCATAGTAGCTCAGTGGTTTAACTATGAACCCTGCGACTTAAGTACTTACAGCATAGTAAGTCGCCACAAAAAGTCCGTGTCTCATAACATATGAAAACTCCTAGTGGTCTACCGGGAAACATACGAGTCAGTTAATGAATTTAATGTCATGTCGGAAAGTTGGCCATGGTAGCTCAGTGGTTTAGCTATGAAGCCTGGGACTTAAGTACTTACAGCATAGTAAGTCGCCACAAAAAGTCCGTGACTCATAACATATGAAAACTCCTAGTGGTCTACCGGGAAACATACGAGTCAGTTAATGAATTTAATGTCATGTCGGCAAGTTGGCCATGGTAGCTCAGTGGGTTAGAGTAACCGCACGGAGAGTGGGAGATCCGTGGTTCAAATCCCGGCTATGGCATTGAATTTTTCAGTCTGGATCTACTCATTGATATGAAATTCCTAAATTAAGATGTAAATAGACAATATTATCTTGCTATAGGTTTACATATCAATAAATTATGCATTTTATGGAGATATAGCTTCGGAGGAATGTCCTTAATATAACGGACTCTTTCTGAGTTTCCTCTAACATGGACGCAATTTAAACAGGAGTGAGTGAATATGCTAAAATCTCCTCCAGAGTAAAATTCTTATCCCTTAAACTTTAAACTTACAGCTCCTTTAGCTATTTCTCAGTGGCTGAATTTCAAAGAATATGTTTTGCATAATCTTCCATGGAGTTAAATTTATTTCTACGCTAAACTTTTCTCAGCGAAGTGCGTTGCTTCCAGCAAGAGCCATTGGTGTTGGAGTAATGCCAGTGTGTTTAAAATTAGTGACTAGAAGAACGTTATTTCCATTTACGACTGCAATGCTAAAACTCGCAAAAAATGTCAGTGTTCATCCAGCATGAAGCACGTGGCAAAGGAATACCGCAATCGAACTCCGCCTGATGCGTGAATGTTTATCCAACATGGAAACTTTATAGACTAATGTAAAGTTCTCAGCTGGTAGCATAATTAAAACACCTAGCAGCTAAAATAAATACACGAAGGTTAGTAATTAACAACACTGAGGCAAAACTAACTTATTAAACAAATTACAAAAACACACACATTTGTTCTCTATGTTTTACAAACGCTTTCAGTTTGGTCAAATAACTTAATAGCTAAACACGAAATCAGGAGTTTCGCACAGTACAGGCTGTACTACTGTCATTAAATGTTGGGAGGACGTTAAATACAAGTTTTTTTTAAAAAAAAAAAGCAAACAAACGAGAAGTTGCATTGATTAAATATGTACCACATTCACCTCTCTGCATTGTTCGGTTAAACTTTTTGTCTAAATTAAGCTTTTTGTATAATACCAGGTGAGTCAGCTGCCCCTTATTCTGGAGTTTTATGCAATCCGCATTTTATACTCCAAGAGGAAAACATGAGATGTGACAGGAAGCAGATACAGTGTCCGTATAAAACGTGTCAGTGTACATTCTGTAGCCCTACCAAACATGTTACAGTAAGTTACGTGACACGACCATTTAATTCATACTGTAGGTTCAATATCGCTTTAGCTTCTGGAAATACGTTAAGGGTTATTGGTGAAGCGTGAGAGCTCAGGGGCCCCAGATATAAACTTGCAAACACTTTAAATTAAGAGTACCAAATTTAACGTTCGTGAGGCTTGTCTACGAATCTACTTTTTATGTATGTAGTCGCTCAGTTCATTGCATTAGGGCATTCAATTGCGAGTTTGTGAGTGGGTGAGAGAGTGAATGTGTGAGTAAGTGATTGTGCGAATGAGAAAGAGTGAGTGTGTGTGAGAACGAGTGAGTGAAATAGTGAATGAATGAGTGCGTGTGAGAAAGAGTGAGTGAAATAGTGAATAGGTGAATGATTGTGTAAGTGAATGTATAAGTGAGTGAATGAGTGACAGTGTGAGGAAATGAATGAGTGAGTGTGTGAGTGAGAAAGAGTGAGTGAGAAAGAGTGAGTGAAAGAGTGAATCAGTCAGTGATTGCGTAAGTGAATGAATAAGTGAGTGAATGAGTGACAGTGAGAGTGAATGAAAGAGTGAGTTTAGAGTAAGGAATGAGTGAGTGAATGAGTAAGGGTGTGAGTGAGTGAATAAATGAGTGTGTGAGACAGTGAATGAGTGGCTGTTTGTGTACGTGAATGACTAAGTGAGTGAGTGTGCGAGCGAGTGAGTGAAGGAGTGAGAGTGCGAGAGAAAATGAATGAGTGATTTAATGAGTGAATGATTTAATAAGGGAATGATTAAGTGATTGAGTGATCCATTGAGTAAGCGAGTGAATGAGTGTGGGTGAGGCTGTATGAGTGACAGAGGGTGTATTGAATGAGTGAGTGAATGAGTGAACGAGCTAGTGTTTCAATGAGTATGTGAATTAGTGAGTTTATGGTTGCATGAGTGAGTGAAAAAATGAGTGAATACGTAAGTGATTGTGTAAGAGAATGAGTGAGTGAAAGAGTGCATGCGTCAGGGAATGATTAAGTGTGCGATTGGAAAAGAGTGTATGGGTGAGTGATTGTTTTTGTAAGTGAATAAGTGAGTGAATACGTGAGGAGTGAATGAGTGAGACCGTGAGTGAGTGTGTGCGTGAGAGAGAATGAGTGAATGAGTGTTTGAATGGGTAAATGATTGAGCGATTGAGTGAGTGATTGAGTAGGTGAGGAAATGAGTGTGTGTGTGTGTGTGTGTGTGTGTGTGTGTGTGTGTGTGTGTGTGTGTGTGTGTGTGTGTGTGTGTGTGTGTGTGTGTGTGAGTCATGAAAGTGTGAGTGAGAGAGAGTGATTGAATGGGTCAATCTATGAGTGAGTGGATTAGTGAGTGCCCGTTTGAGTGAGTGATAGAATTGCTTGATGATAACAATGAGTTACTGAGCGAATGAGTAACAATGTGATTCAGTGAATGATTGAGTGATAAAATTGAGTGAGTGAATGAGTGAGTGCTTGAGTGAGTGAGAGAGAGTTTGAGTGAATGAGTGTGTGGTAAAGATGATTGAGTGGTAAGAGTGAGTCAATGATTGAATGCGGGAGATTGTCAGTGAATTAGTGTGTGATAAGAATCAGTGAATGAATACGTCAGTGAGGGAGTGGGTTAATGTGCGAGTGATAAGAATGAGTGCTGGAGTGAGTGAGTGAACTAATGAATTATAATGGTAAGTGATAAGAATGAGTGAGTGAATGCGTGACTGACTGACTGACTGACCGACCGACCGACCGACCAACCGACCGACCGACCGACCGACCGCCGACCAACCGACCGCCGACCGACCGACCGACTGACTTGCATTGATTTCATATGCAAGTTCTAGGTTCTGGGCTTGAAGCGATGATGCAATACTTCCAACATCAGTTAATACGGCCAGTAACATTTATCGCGGAAATCTAAGTAAAACGTCATAGTGAACTTCAGGAATAGTAAAACGTTTACAAATACTTTTACGTATTTTAGATAAATACCCGACAGTATATATTTATGTTTTAATTAATGTTCTTAATTCTAGAGGTTCCGAGTTTGATTCCTGTGGACGTCAACTCGTGGTTTACCTCCAAGTTTCCTTTCCCATTTCATCTTTCCAAGAACATCTTGGGTGTCACATAGATGCTCTCCCAGGCCCTGAGAGACGGTAGGCTTCTCTGAACTGCCTTTGGTGGGTCGAGGAAAATCTCTTCTATGTCGGACCATCAAAACCGATCTCCCTAAGTCCTACAGCCTCCTGCAGTTGAAGGTCTGCGGTAGGTCGAGGTCCGTGGCCCTATTATGCATACTAACATTTTGCAGGTTAGTTGAAAAGTATTTACATCCCTGGGAACATCAGCGATACACGAAATCCCTCACTCAAAAATTAGCAGATATTATTTGCTTCGTTCTTCTGCCTAAATTCATTTTTGTTTTTCTAAATTTGGAATGATGTTATCCAATTTATTTAAGAATATCACCTAAATGCATTGTTCAGGTCTGTTTTAGAACATATTCCTTACTGTTTCTTATTTCTTAGTCACCTTCAAATACTGTTTGCCTGTCTATTTTTATTTCAATATGTGTAGATAGGTTAAGTGTTAGTTTAATGTTCGCAGTATAAATAAAGAGTTTTATAAAAAATACTTTACAGGAAGAGCCCGAAACTTTCTGTACGGGAATAAAGATAGCAAATTCAGTAAGTCCTGATACAGAACACTGAGGACAAGTTCAGTAACGGAATTTGTAACTCTATGGTGCTTGGTTTAAGCCTTAAGGATATAACAGCGTGTTTATGTGCATGAAGTTTAGATGAATTGGAGGATAGTGTCGTACAACATAATGGCAAATGAATATCCAGATTTTAAAACTGGAGGAAACTAGTACAGTTTGTGTATGAACTACTTCTTTGAAGCATTTGTAAGTATATTATTTCTGTGTAAGCAGAAATTGGTGTCATTTATTTCAGGTAACAGCAAGCTCACGGATTTTATAGCTTTCTAATGGTTATGACGTTCTATATGTTGCGATGAAAGCAAAATATTATTACACAATTCGAAAATATCTTAACCATTGAGACGTCTTTGGTCTTAGACCATCTAGCTGAGTTTGGAAATTGCGTGATTATTGCTGGGGTAGGTGCTCTTCTGAATCCCCTACATCTGTAACTCTTTGAATTGAATTTGTATGATACAAAACATGACCTAAAATACTGAAATACTTCAAGAACAAATATGAAATTAATTCAGAAACTTTAATACGAGCCAGAAGGACATTCTGGGGTGAAATTTCACAAAATGAATTACTGCCAAAATAATCTTCCACATTGTTTGTAGAAGCGAATAACGATATTCATTTTCCTGTCCCATAGTTTTAAAAGTGCTAAATAGACTCATTTTGAAAAGGCTGCACAATGTGCCACGCCCCCTATTAGCCATCTATAACTGTGTCCTCTCCTTGGTTCTTACTTTATTGAAGCTATATTCCAGAACAAACCATTATTAGAAAAGGAAATCCTTGTTTTTTCTATTAATATTAATCTGTGAATCTGATTTGACTGTTATTTTCAGAAATGTTCATTTACCCTGTTTTTGCTTATAATTTTTTTGCCAGACTTGCATGATATACCATCACCTACCAACTATCAAAGAAGGCCAAATGACTGCTGTTGCTAACATCAACACGCACACACCCCTAGTGACCCCTAGGGGATACAATAGGAAGATGTCAGGCAGCGAACAGAGAGAGAAACGTCGGCTCTGCAAATTTAATCTCTGCTTCCTTGATCGGCTCCTTTACTTCTCTTATCACGTGGCACCCCAATTGTCCTCACCAAACTTAATTGAACCTGTCCCGACCCACTTCATGCCGAAATGCAATACAGTGCACCGGAAATCGAACTCGGCACCTGTATTTCACCACCGAAATAGCGGATCGATAGGCTGCTATCGGGAAGTCTGTGCTTCCTCTTAGCGCTAAGACTGGGTGAAAGAAAATGTAATATTTATATTAAAACCGTTCTCAGTATGCAGCACATTTCTTCTTCTTTAACTGCCCTCTTATTTCACTAGGCGGTGTCAGGGTATTCTTGTTCCTTTTAACACTCATGCGGGTTGGGGAACGGGATCTCTGTATCAGTGGGAGAACCCAGGATGGGGGATCAGCCCAATGTCTCATGCGAGCGTGAGGGAAGTGCATGACCGAATGAGGGCGAGATGAAATGATAGGAAATATGATGGAGGAATTGGTGGAACACTGGCGGGTGAAACCAGAGGATCCGGAGAAACCCCGCCCCAGAGCCGTGTTGTCCACCTAAAAGCTCATTTTCCTGTCACCTGGAATCAAACCCGGGTGCCATGGTGAGAGCCAAGCGGTCTAACCACTCTGCCGGGCGCAGCGTACACACAGGTCACATACAAAAATCCTATTCAAATATTTCCTAATAATGTCCCATTGTTCCTTTACCCCCAAGTGGGGCAACCCCGGGAGGAAGGATCAGGCGAAGGAGACAAAGGACGGCCGAAACAAGGAGCCAAGCCAGTACAGAGGGCAGGGTCCCTACAGTTTACTTGGATAGAGAGTTCCTCCGACACGCTCCCCTATAGCGGGACGGCAACCAGCCAAGCAGCCGAGCCCGAAAGGTCCCAGTTTGACGGTCCCGAAGTGATCCCAGCAGAGGCGCGAAGACCGACAACCGACCTACCCGAGGAGGAAGTAGTTTCCCTCAGAGCATATCATCCTGCCATGCACCGCCGAGACACCCACCGACACTTCTACCCTGAAACAGACCAAGAGATGAGAGATGACGTGGAATGTTAATGGAGATGAAATGAAGGGACAGGAAATTCGGGGGATGTAATTAACCTACCCAGCATTCGCCTAGCAACTCGGGGAAACCCCCGAAAATACCCATGGGTCAGGTAGGTCAGCCACGCCCAGGCCTCCCGAATGCGGGACACACACGAAACGGCCTGAGCCATCCCGCTCGGTCAAGAAGTAATTACTCATTCTGCCAGCCCGCCTCGGTAGCGTAGATGGTAGCGTGTCTGCCTCACGTTCAAGAGGTCCCTAGTTCGAATCTTGGTCAGGGTAAGTTACCTAGATATGGTTTTTTCCGGGGTTTTCTCCTATCCTGAAAGACGAATATCAGGTAACTCTAAGCTTCAAGGAACCCGGACAGATTTGGGCATCATTTCACCCATTTCATTCATCGTCCGATATGAATTAACGTTGGTGGACGTAAATTTAAGGAAAAAAAAGCATTCTGCTATCTGGTGATAACTTCAAAATTGTCAGCTTGATGAGTTTTGCCTTCAGCCGTAACTTAAAATGTAGTGACGTTACTGTGAACTGGCCACCTCTCCCTATTCTCAGACCAATTATAGGGTACAAAACCTCTATAACCTCTACAGTACTTTAAATCCAACGCGGAATTCAAAGCAGATGCACAGTTAAGTAAAGAAAGCAAGCGACGACATCTATACAGGTCGTTTGCATTTTTGATGCTACATTCGGAGAGCCTACTGCGAAGCGAGAAGGTGATGGTTCTTTGACAGCCACAAGAAGCAGAAGAAGAAGAAGAAGAAACGTGTCGAATTCAGATGTCAGCTTTACTCTGATTCACAATTTTGTTCCACATTTTACTCAATGTGCTAACTTCGTCTTGGGACGCTACATTTCCCATTTTCGTTTTACGGTCACCATTTTTCATAATTTCATTAATGTACACAATTTGTGACGCCATATTCTGGAAGGATAGGCACTCAAACAAGGTATTAACGTCTAGACACTAGAAACATAACACTATGCGAACGTTCACTTCAGACCTGTAAATAGATGAGCGATCTACAAACACTAAAATAATACCAGGTGAGTCAGCTGCCCCTTATTCTCGAGTTCTATGCAATCCGCATTTTACACTCCAACATGAAAACATTGACCTCATTACTAGGTTCTACCCGCGTATTTAACATGGATGTTAAACACTCAATGAAATTAGTACTAATATAGATGTTATCACATCGCCTGTAGTATATTCGTAATTAGACAGTTGACGTTCGTACGTCTGCAAATGTTCACTGGAACCAGCGAATACTATATGTTACACGGAATGCTTATCTCACACGTTACTAGATTGATTAGTCTTCTGTGATGTTGATTCGAATTTTCTGCATAAGTATACTAAATTTTTACTGCAATTATTATCCTAAAAACTCTTATTATTTGAAATTTTAATTGTTCTATTTATATTTTATGGCATTATTTGGTGTTTATCGGTGAACTACAAGTAGGTAGCTGTTTAAACATACCTAAAGATAGATGTAATTGAAATAAGGATCATTTGAACACAGAAAACATGAAATGAGAGTATCAGATTTAAACATGGAAGTTACACACTATTTTTCATACAGACTTATTGTGCTATTAAAAATGTATTAAATTGGTATGTTTTGTGGCGCTGGAATGACCCTTTGTCTATTCCTGGAACACGACTCGAACTGATGACCTTCTTGGGTAATGCACGCCCTCAGGGACTTCTGTAATTAAATTATTGTGAATTCTGTTTTCTAAGTTTTGATGAGCATAAAAGAATGTATTTACAATGCTGAGAGTCGAACCTGTGTCATTGGCTGTGAGGGCACAGGGCACGTCATAATCCCATTGAGCTATTTCGAAACTTATATAAAAGCACGTTCTGGGTTCAGTAGTAGGACTCTTTTGCATGTTAATTGAGATGCACGAGACTTAGTTTAAGAAAAAATGTAATTCAACCATTGTAAATGAACGTTCACATGGAATGCGGTACGCTCCCGGAACTTGGAAGTCCAGTGGATGAGAATATGGGTCACCGTAAATAGGACAAACCGGAAGGACCATCGCTACTAGAATAATCGAACATGAACGGAACATTCTTTTAATGCAACCTGAGAAGTCTGGGCTGGCAGAGCGTTGTTTTGATAACGACCATAGAGCCAAATTTCGGGAGACGACCATCTTAGCAAAATGCAAATGATACTGGGAGCGGAGAGTAAAGGAGGCTTTAGCGATTTCCTCTGAAAGGAGCACACGTAATCGTGATGCTGAATTTCAGTTCACCTCATCTTGGAAACCGGCCTTAAAAATGGAAATACGTCGAGTTAAGAAGCAAAGATCAATACAGCTTGATAATCAAGTTAAGTAGATACGTTTATTTAACACAATTTTCTATACTCACGCTATCTCCTAACCTGGCATTTAATTTACTCAAAACAGTCTTTTGTTCAGTAATGCGAATTTTGATAGTGTTTTGTCTTTGTTTATAGTTGTGTTATACCCAGTGGTTGTAACATTTTATAAATTTCCTGATGAATGGAGAGATGCACTCTCCCGAAACGTTGATATCTGATCATCCTTTCGTTTGGCTGACTGTCCCAGAAGAAAGTGAGCGAATTCTAGTTTTAATTGTCATCAACGAGTTTCAAACGTCCAGTTATCCACAGAACCTGGGCAATACAGATATTTTCTGTTCCTATAAAACCTTTGGAATATTCTGCTGCTAGTGTTTCTACCTGCAGCAGAATAACAAATAAAATAACAGAAAACTAAAGCTCGTATTTCAGAACATATTTTCGAGAACCCTACACGATGGTTTTGTTAGATTTTATAGCTTCATTGATTTTTATTGCTTGAATATTCGTTAATGGCGGGGATCCGGCTCATGCGGGGGTTGATAATAATAGCGTGAAAGCCCTGGCCTGTATCAAGGAACAAATTGGAAAGCAACATGTTGATGATACACAATTCAACTCAGTTCGCGTGATGTTGAGAAGTCGCACGCGACCTGTACCCACGTTTTCTACCCAAATTGCCGGTTCCGGCACAACTGCCGTTTATAGGTCACCAGAATATGTACAAAAAAGTTGTCATGTTTGGTACTTTTATCACGTAATAAATATGTAAACCTCAAACCTACAATCATACACTTTATATCTGTATTTGTATATAATGCGTGCACTTTCTGCTTAGCTGGTTTTCAAATGTAGAGGTAACTTTGCAGGTGCCGCGTTTACTCACGTTAGACCAAAAGCGTGTTCGAGTGAACATCTCCAACGCTCTGTTGGCGCAGTTTGAGCGCAATAAATCCGAGTTTCGGCGCCGATTAATTAATATAGCTGAAACTTGCATACACCATTATAGGCCATAAACAAAAATGTAGTTCAAATAGTAAGCTGAAAAGCGGGAACTGTCTCCAAAGAAAGAAAACGCCGGTTTTTCGGCTGGGAGATTGAAGGCAACAGTTTTTTAACATATTCATTGAGTTATTTTAATCGATTATCTTCTAAAAGGAAAAACCATTACAGGAGCATACTGCGCATCATCACTTGACAAGTTAAAGGCAGTACTTGCGGAACAACGGCCACATTTGTATAAAAAGGAAATTATGTTTCAACAGGCCAACGCCCGTCTCACACCTCAGCAGTAGCAGTGGCGAAAATCCACGAATTACAGTTTGAACTGCTTGACTCACCAGATCTAGCCCCAAGCGACTAATTTTTGTTCCCTCATCAGAAAATTGCGCTCGGAGGACAGAGATTTTGTCAAATGAAGAAGCAATCATTTTCGTGAACAATTATTTTGCAGAGAAAAACGCCGAATACTATATGGACAGGTTACAGAGATGGGAACATCGCTGGGATAAGTATGTAGAGTTACAAGGAGATTATGTTGAAAGACAAATAAATAAATAAATAAATAAATAAATAAATAAATAAATAAATAAATAAATAAATAAATAAATAAATAAATAAATAAATAAATAAATAAATAAATAAATAAATAAATAAATAAATAAATAAATAAATAAATAAATAAATAAATAAATAAATAAATAAATAAATAAATAAATAAATAAATAAATAAATAAATAAATAAATAAATAAATAAATAAATAAATAAATAAATAAATAAATAAATAAATAAATAAATAAATAAATAAATAAATAAATAAATAAATAAATAAATAAATAAATAAATAAATAAATAAATAAATAAATAAATAAATAAATAAATAAATAAATAAATAAATAAATAAATAAATAAATAAATAAATAAATAAATAAATAAATAAATAAATAAATAAATAAATAAATAAATAAATAAATAAATAAATAAATAAATAAATAAATAAATAAATAAATAAATAAATAAATAAATAAATAAATAAATAAATAAATAAATAAATAAATAAATAAATAAATAAATAAATAAATAAATAAATAAATAAATAAATAAATAAATAAATAAATAAATAAATAAATAAATAAATAAATAAATAAATAAATAAATAAATAAATAAATAAATAAATAAATAAATAAATAAATAAATAAATAAATAAATAAATAAATAAATAAATAAATAAATAAATAAATAAATAAATAAATAAATAAATAAATAAATAAATAAATAAATAAATAAATAAATAAATAAATAAATAAATAAATAAATAAATAAATAAATAAATAAATAAATAAATAAATAAATAAATAAATAAATAAATAAATAAATAAATAAATAAATAAATAAATAAATAAATAAATAAATAAATAAATAAATAAATAAATAAATAAATAAATAAATAAATAAATAAATAAATAAATAAATAAATAAATAAATAAATAAATAAATAAATAAATAAATAAATAAATAAATAAATAAATAAATAAATAAATAAATAAATAAATAAATAAATAAATAAATAAATAAATAAATAAATAAATAAATAAATAAATAAATAAATAAATAAATAAATAAATAAATAAATAAATAAATAAATAAATAAATAAATAAATAAATAAATAAATAAATAAATAAATAAATAAATAAATAAATAAATAAATAAATAAATAAATAAATAAATAAATAAATAAATAAATAAATAAATAAATAAATAAATAAATAAATAAATAAATAAATAAATAAATAAATAAATAAATAAATAAATAAATAAATAAATAAATAAATAAATAAATAAATAAATAAATAAATAAATAAATAAATAAATAAATAAATAAATAAATAAATAAATAAATAAATAAATAAATAAATAAATAAATAAATAAATAAATAAATAAATAAATAAATAAATAAATAAATAAATAAATAAATAAATAAATAAATAAATAAATAAATAAATAAATAAATAAATAAATAAATAAATAAATAAATAAATAAATAAATAAATAAATAAATAAATAAATAAATAAATAAATAAATAAATAAATAAATAAATAAATAAATAAATAAATAAATAAATAAATAAATAAATAAATAAATAAATAAATAAATAAATAAATAAATAAATAAATAAATAAATAAATAAATAAATAAATAAACAAATAAATAAACAAATAAATAAACAAATAAATAAATAAATAAATAAATAAATAAATAAATAAATAAATAAATAAATAAATAAATAAATAAATAAATAAATAAATAAATAAATAAATAAATAAATAAATAAATAAATAAATAAATAAATAAATAAATAAATAAATAAATAAATAAATAAATAAATAAATAAATAAATAAATAAATAAATAAATAAATAAATAAATAAATAAATAAATAAATAAATAAATAAATAAATAAATAAATAAATAAATAAATAAATAAATAAATAAATAAATAAATAAATAAATAAATAAATAAATAAATAAATAAATAAATAAATAAATAAATAAATAAATAAATAAATAAATAAATAAATAAATAATATCTGAATATTCTACCCCGGCACCTAGACAACTATACCGGGGCATGTATCCAAATTTTCTCTTTATTTTTTCCATAAAATCCTTACAAATGTTATAATTATACAAATCTCTCAGAAAACTACTCTACAAAACTAAAATGAAATAAAATAACAGAAATAAACACAAAAAAGCAAAAAACAAAAGAAAACAACTATAAAAATTACAAAATCCTTATTTCCTAAATCTACATCTAAATCTACTAATTCTGTAGTCCACCATGGCCTCTGCCATCACTCTCTCCCTCCGCCGCCCATGCAGTCAACTCCATTGTTAGATTATTCAATAATTCTTCCCGTCTTATCCTATTTTGTATTCTAGAACTCCTTCTTGGATCTTGTACTATTCTTCGCCTATTATCAACTCTTTCTCCTTTGAATATTTTTACCCCCCATGCTTTCTTACTTACAAAGTTAGTCAAAACTTGTAATTTATTTACCAATTGTTGATCTCGAATTATGTCATTTACGATATATCCTGCTAGCGCATGCCTCTCTTCTTGTTGGTGAATTGCATATCTTCCACATTCAAATACTACATGTTCAGGATTATCTTGTTTGTTACATAATTCACATATATCATTTTCAGTTTTATTGATTTTCTTCCAATAGGTCTTATAAGGTCCGTGTCCAGTTATATAATGTATAAATCCCTTTGTTGGTTGAATAAAATTCAATTTTAGTCTCTCTTTGACGATCTGAAAAATTTCAAACACTCTTCTACCTTCTAGACATTCTGTCCATTCTTTTTGCCATTTATCTTTTAAACTATTTTTAATCACCCAAGATTTGTTTGTTCTGACTCCAGTTATATTATAAACTTTTTCTAAGTTTCCTTTTTTCGCCCAAAATTTTGCGCCCTTCAATCTTATTAATAAATCAATCGGCCAAATGGCCGTTGTTACTAGCAATGCCATAGTTGGTGTTGTTTTTACAGCTCCTGTCAGACGTAATAATACTTTTCTTTGCGTTCTTCTCAACAATCTTCTTATTTGCACATCATCCATCCTTTCTGCCCAAACTGCTGCCGCATACGTCATAATTGAAGCAAAAATGGTGTTATGATATATCTGTATGTTACGCAATGGAAGTACAAAATTTAAATTGGTTATTCTTGCTAGCTTTAGCATTATTTTCTCTGTTTTCTGCCTAATATACTCCGTGTGTTTTCTGAAATGAAATTTTTCATCTATCATGATACCCAAATATCTCATCTCTTTTTCCCGTTTAATGTTCTGATTATTTATCTTCACTGTAGGATCCCGCTTTAAATTTCCCTTAAAAAGCACATAATTTGACTTGTTTGGTGCAATTTTTAGTTTTGTTCTGAAACACCAATTTGATAATGTATTTGTAACTTCTCTTGCTTTATTTTCTAGCTCTAGTCTGCTCTGTCCATCCATCATTATGACTATGTCATCAGCATACGCTATTACATCCAAAACCTTATGATCTCTTTCCAGTAGTTCTAATAAATCTTCTGATAAAATATCCCAAAAAAGGGGCCCCAAGATAGAACCCTGAGGGCAACCCTTGGTTATCTTCTTCCTAGTTTCAAAATTTGATCCACCAATGAATACTTCTCTATTGGAACAATAATCCTTTAATAAATTATAAAGAGTACTTGAATATTTGCATATTGTTGAAAGACACCGAGTACTATTTGGACGGGTTACAGAGATGGGAGCATCGTTGGGAGAAGTGTGTAGAGTTACAAGGAGACTATTGTGAAAACCCCCGAGTACTATTTGGACAGGTTACAGAGATGAGAGCATCGCTGGGAGAAGTGTGTAGAGTTACAAGGAGACTATGTTGATAAACGCCGAGTACTATTTGAACGGGTTACAGAGATGGGAGCATCGCTGGGAGAAGTGTGTAGAGTTACAAGGAGACTATGTTGATAAACGCCGAGTACTATCTGAACGGGTTACAGAGATGGGAGAACCGCTGGGAGAAGTGTGTAGAGTTACAAGGAGACTATGTTGAAAAACGCCGAGTACTATTTTGGCGGGTTACAGAGTTGAGAGCATCGCTGGGAGAAGTGTGTAGAGTTACAAGGAGACTATGTTGAAAAACGCCGAGTACTATTTGGACGGGTTACAGAGACGGGAGCATCACTGGGAGAAGTGTGTAGAGTTACAAGGAAACTATGTTGATAAACGCCGAGGACTATTTGGACGGGTTACAGAGATGGGAGCATCGCTGGGAGAAGTGTGTAGAGTTACAAGGAGACTATGTTGATAAACGACGAGTACTATTTGGACGTGTTACAGAGATGGGAGCATCGCTGGGAGAAGTGTGTAGAGTTACAAGGAAACTATGTTGAAAAACGTTGAGTACTATTTGAACGGGTTACAGAGATGGGAGCATCGCTGGGAGAAGTGTGTAGAGTTACAAGGAGACTATGTTGAAAAACGCCGAGTACTATTTGGACGGGTTACAGAGATTAGAGCATCGCTGGGAGAAGTGTGTAGAGTTACAAGGAGACTGTGTTGAAAACTAAAAAAAAGAAGAATTCTAAAGGAATATCTTCTAATTTTATTAGGTCGGAAGCTTTTCAGACCATACTCGTATATTACAGCATTTGCTCCAAGAAAATTTTATATTGGCATATGTAACTATTTAATCACTGATACAAACAATGGGAATCTGTCCAAAATTTGAGATAGTGGACTAATATTTTCAGTTGGCCCTTTTCTCTTGTTCATGTACAAATACTCAAGTTAATCAAAAAAATTTTATGCTTAGTTTCCATAAATCTATGGCTCTAGGTTAATAATCATGTTTGTTTTACTTCTATTCTAATTACAGTTCGCATATTTAACAGAAGTTTTTAATAGCGGCCTCTTCAGTAAATACCATTCTTTTTTGCGACGCGAGAATATTTTCGAAGTCCAAAGTTGCACGTATACGTATGCGCAAGCAGACAACCAGCCGGTTCAACCGTTGCAGCCAACATGAGAAAGATATGTAAGACTTGTAGCCAACCTCTGCAAAAATCCCCAGACATCGGTGACGCAGTCCGTGTGCAGGCTAAGTTATCGCCCGGTCAAATTTTGTTACTCATGCACTGCTTTGCACATAAATAATCCTACGACACGACGACAATGGAGTGCCCCGTAAGAAGTACATGTATGAGTTCGTGGCCTGTATCGGACTGGTTCGGCTATGCCACGAAGTGTACATGATGTCAAATGACACCAGGTATACTGCAAGGGGGGAAATTGGTGGTCCTGGCCATGTTATTCAACTCGACGAATGCAAAATAGGACGAAGCAAGTTTCATCATGGGCGCGTCGTAGAGGGTAACTGGATCCTGTTAATGATCGAAGTAGAAACGAATGAGTTTCAGATGACGATATGCCCCAACAACAGGAGGGATGCAAAGGCGCCCTACAGTCTAATTGCAGCGCCCACGATGAAACTTGTGTCGTCCTATTTTGCATTCGTCGATTTGAACGACGTGGCCGGGACCGACAATTTTCCCCCTTGCAGTGTACCTGGTGTCATTGGACATCATACACATTTCGCGGCAGTAGCCGAAACAGTCTGATACAGTCCCTCAAACTCATACATTTAGAGTGATAGTGTAATTTCGGGACAAGTAAGAGTTTTGGCAGCATTGCCTTCAGTGGAGAAACAAGGATACTTTGGCTGCACTGAATTCTTCAATAGGGCTACATTACGCAGTAAGTAAATGAATAAACAGTTAATAACATTAAAAGAATGCCCTACAACACGATATTGCACTAAAAAGTAAAGAAATTACATTAGAAATCATGGTTCTATATAGAAAGATAAAAAAGTGTGAAGGAATTAGAAAAAAAAAAAAATCGACGCGTCGCATGTTAGAAAGAAGAGCCCGTAGTTTAATGTGCGATATCTTCAACACAAACTCAAAATTCTTGCAAATGTGTTCTATAGATAGTGCAATACGGACGTTATATTATCCGGAGCAATTTTATGTAACATTGTGTGCAATGTTTAGAGAGAAAAATTCGGTTCATAAACAAGTTAGCGTTTCAAGTACGTATCATGACAATTTTGTAATTTCGCAAAAAATAAATAAATAAATACATTTGCGCTTAACATTTAGTAAACTCTATATTTAACTAAGCAAAGTCTATAATTTTAACGATTCGAATATCTTAGATGTAAGAGGATGATGCTAGTAAGATATAATTAGTTTGGGAGTAAACAGTTGCTTGTCATTGTACACGATAGCAAATAAATGGATTGTACCTGAAGTTCTGATGGTGGAGTACAGCGACTTTACAAATTTTTGTATATTTTTATTATTAATTAAAAGTGCATAATGCAATCCAAGACATTAAACATATTTCATTTTATTCCATGTCTCATGATACTAATTCTTTTGCATGAACTAAACGCAGGAAAATCCGTAATTTGTTAACCAACTTATGTTACAGGAGCAATTTACAGAAATTTGTTTTCTCTGCAGGAATACGCGAAGTGTCAGTTTACTGTGATACAGTATTTTCTCCGTAAGAATAACATAATTTTATTTTCGTAACATGTATAGGATTACTACGGTTTTGAACAGAAGTTGCTTCTCATGTTAATCTCAGTTATATACATAATATTAATTAATTGTTTGTTTCATATTAAATCAATACAACAAACAATGTAAGTCAGCATTAAGATCTAGGATGCCATAACAATATAAAGGCTATTATCCCTATTTATAAAAGGTATACAATGTTTTAATGATATTGCGGCAGCCAACAAATTCCAAGACTGTTCATCACACAGATTGGGTCTTTAAACGTACTTAAGGGGAAATGGGACACAACATAAATCCAAAATTGGAATGATGTTATTTACAAAGATATAATATTGTCACGAACATTGTTGCGGCCGGGTGCACAAAGGAACAGATAGGGCAGCGCGGAGATAAAAGCTTGCCGAAACAGATAAAGAGACAGATAGCTGACTGGAATTTTCAATTTCTTGTTTAGTACAGAACATTTCAGAAATGTCTAGAAATATCAATGGACGTATAGAAGGAAGCCGCGGTTAGTTGAGTGGACAGTCGTAATTAGAGTGATATTCGGAACTGATTCGTGTTGCCCGCAGATGTTTTGAAAGTGAACTCTTTGTTTGTGGTCAACGACCTTGTCGATTGTATTTGTGTATGTTACGTAATTCTCCTACTGTGAGGGTTGAACAAAGTGTGTTTCTACGGAAATAAAAAACATTTGGAATTTCTGAAACTTGGACTTTTAATACTACGAACCCACAAAGTCACAATTGTACTTTTGCTGAATGTGTGCTGACGCACTTTCGTTTTCTGTAACTTGTGAGTCACCTGTCCCTATTTATTTTTGAATGTACGTAACGTGATAAGCGACATATGTGACTTAGGCCTTTCTTTAATGTCTTCTAATGGATGATTTACACAACAGTTTATAGAGAAAGGGTAAATAACTCTGTACATAAGTGTTGTATGCTATAGGAGTCACTCATTGTGTAAGTCGATTCCAAAAACATCATACTCAGATACACAGAGCTGCAGTAATAATTTAGACGAGTTTACAAATTTTATTCATCAACGTACATTCACGGACACCTTTAAACACGCCCCTGAAGGAACAACCTATCACATGCATCAGTTAACAATAACATTGGAACACAAAATGGCAGATTTACACATTGGGATCAATTGGATTTAAATCTTCAGCCAATACGTGTTCTCGTTGCACAGCCGTGTCAAAATTACTAAGAATTAGGTGGGTTGCTTTCGCTTCCGTCACAAATTACGGCAATTTTTAGCTCATACAGTAATTGTAACGGTAGATGCAGCTTTTTCATTTGTGTTTGAACTATCGAAACGAGCTCAAAGCACTGTAAAGCGTGTAAAGATTCGAGGTGGGCCTTAGGTTCGCGGTTATTTATTCGTATAGGAACTTAGGCTCGTGACGTACCGTTGGCTAAATGGGATTATACAGTTTACTTCATCACTCTGTCACTTCAACTTGGATTCAAATTCTTGGTGATCAGTTCAAAAGTGTTAAGCTAACTCTTGTTGAAATGCAATTTTTGTAATAACTATTGCTAAACTCGTGTTAAGTCTTAACATCTGATGGTAAAATCGGGCATGAGTATCTTAGTTTTAGTCCCTTGGTTATAGTTTGAAATGACTTCCTGCATAAAGGAAATAGCGTAATCCGAAGCACTGCTTGTGGACTAACAGCTCCTGTTCGATGACTTAAAGCTACCATTCTGTCAACGAATTCTAAAATATGAGTGCAAAGTCACTCTAAGGAGTTCTGCAAAAATTATCTAAACGGAAGCAGCAATAATTCATATTTACTGAACTGTTTGTTCTTCAAATTAAGCTCAAATATTTTTCAAGTAAATGTTTAAAAATATTTAGTACAAAAATTGTAAGATTGGGTTCACCTATGTATAGATAAAATTTCCTAGTCAACAAATAAAGTCAAAATTAAATTTTCTTTTCTCATGGGTTAAATAAAGTTTAACTCTTTCAAATTCAAAGAAATGCAAAACAAGACTGCACAGTTTTTTTAAAATTTTGAACTCATTTATTTAAAAATACACATTTAAATGGTACAATATGATAATAAGAACTTTAAAAGTTACGTAAATGATAACCTGTGCCCAATCTTAATACATCTTAGACATTTCATGTGTGTTAAGGGGAGTCGTAACACCGTATATTACTTATGTTAAAATGGGAATATTAACTCCCCGTTTTCTCAGGATCTATTGGGTATAGGAATCCAATTTTTGCTGTGGATGTATTGGTCCTTCCTAAATATACTGATCCTCATTCGTATAGGGATCCAAAGTTGTACATGTTTTATAATATTTTATTGCAGTTCTAGTTTTTTCGTTAAAAATTGAATTTTTTTTAAATTCATTTGAGGAAATTGAGGATCCACAACATTACTGTGAAAATTAGATTTATATTTAAGAATATTTGTATGGGGATATTACTGATGGTTTATGAGAAAACGGAGCTATTATATTGAAAAATGTAATTTTGAGAAAATTGATGCTGAAGTAAAATTATATATTTATTCTAAAATCCTCAAAGTCACTAAAAACTGAACTCAGTATATTAAAAGTAATTAACATATTTATGTTTGTTTCATCTTCATTAATGATACTACACTTCTTTTCCGTGTTGAGCAGTTTCCTTTGAGAAGCACTGGGTGGACTTTCAACATTCTCAACAGGATTGTTTAACACTAAAATTTCATCTTGTTGTGCAGTTACATCTTCTTCTACCACAGGATATGTTCTATAATGTTGATTTCCTTTGTTTTTTCATTTTTCAAACGAGCCTTTATGTTTTTTCATTGAGAAAACAACATAAAAGGCTGAGTCCAATATAAAAATAAAAAATATCCAATATACTACCACTTGTTTATTTAATTAAACAAACTCTAACCACAAAACTCTGATGCTATATTTAGTTCCAGTATAGCCAACATATGAATCAGAATTTCCTCTAAAATATAACACAAACTACAGCCTTATAAACCAAATAGTTCTGGAGTTATACCTTGCCAGGATTTTAAAAAATTAAAGGATTACAGTTATAGTTATATAAATTAATTTAAAATAATAAACATTTATCTATCTTAATAAAACATGTTTCCACTTAATCAGGATGGATTATATGTTCATAATATGCAAAAAACTGAAAAAGTCAAAATTTGTCATTTAGGGCCTTTATAACTCCCCCTAATCTATGTTTCCAATTTCTATATGTACTTAGGGAGGGAAAATACGCCTCAAGTTCTCAAAATACATCTAACAGCTGTCTCGGCTATTTAAACTTATAATTTTAAATATAATTTAATAACAGCACACACGTGTAGAGGCACCAGCACAATTATTCAGAATTTTTGCTTCTCAATGCTCCATTACTAAAGCATAGGGATACAAATCAAATGCATATTCTGTTACAATATTCACAATATGTTGCCATTTAAATTGAATGTTGTATTTCGTATGAAATCTTTTAGGCATACATCTTTAATTGGTTGTATATATTTTACAAACTAACAAACAAACGGCATATGAACGCCATGGAGAGTTATGAATGACAGTCCTTCAAAGATCTAAGTGGAAAGCTTGCTAGGTAAAACAGCAGGTTTTGGTTTAGAGATATTCTTCTACCTTCGCCAGCTAATTTAATAGAATATATTGCATATGATTCACACATCCAATAAATCAAATGCTAGCTTGGTACCAAAAAGAATTAAATTACTTATACTTAAAACAGAAATAAGCAAGCAGTATGTCAATAGATATGCTATGAAAGAAAGGCAGGACTCATTCTTATGGTCAAATGGTATCAAACATGGTTCCCATTACGAAAAATAATGTTTTGAAGCATAACAGCGTAATAATCACAAGAGGTCCCGAGTTCGAATCTTGGTCACGGTGAGTAACCTCGATAAGGATTTTCCGGGGTTTTCCCTTATCCTGAAAGACGAATGTCGGGTAACTCTAAGCTGCATGGACCCTGGGCTCATTTGAGCATCATTTCACCCATTTCCATCATTTCCATTCATCGTCCGATATGACTTACAGTTGGAGGACGTGAATTACTATATATGTATTTGAACCAACAATGTGATTTTCCTTACGTAATGGGATGCAGTACCTGAGCATCTCATTTACATATCACCCAAATTATTTTATGACCCAAAATGCTTCATTTGTGCTGCTTTATATTTTCATAAACTATACAATGCAACATTTGGTTATAGTATTGATTTCAATGGAGCAACACAAGTCATTTGAATGATCCTCGAAATCCACACATGTACAATATTTCAGTTTCTACCTGCAATCACTGACGCTTCATCTTCCCGGAATGCTTCTGCATCTAAAAGTTAACGTGTAAACTTATACCAGTTTGTAAAATGTTATAAAATTTCGATATTTTATTGTATTTGAATAACTTTTTGTGAAATTTATTTTAAGGATACCATCTATGGCCTAATTAAGTAGAGTAATCCGCGTACTTCAACCTTTTAAAATTGTGGCATATGGCTATTTAAGTAGGTCACCAAGTGGGCACAATGCTTTATATCACCTATTTTGGTGATTTGCTCATGCTTTTAATTTTCAGAACGTAAATGCTCCACACGATGCAGCTTTCAAACTATAAGCTTGAAAATGTTTGTGCTTGGATCAAATCAGTACCAAAGGAAATTTATGAGATGACTTTTATAATGTCACCAGTGTTTGTGCAATTAAATGACAATGCACATATATCACAGGCAAATATTGAAAATTAATAAAAGGAGAACTGAATAATTTTTTTATCCTAAACCAAGGGTCAGATTAAAATTCCATCCCAAACATTAACTACTCATGTATTTATGAGTATAACCGCAAAGTATTATTCTTTTGAAACTAAAATTGCATCATGTGGAACAGTTTAATTTAACGACAATAAAACACTATAAATATATTAATATCACAAGAACTATTTGGACAAAGGTCTGAAAATTGGTCTGCGAACAATTGTTAATACTACAATAATTGTGTTAAAATTTCAAGTCAATCCAAGCAATATTGTTGCTTTTAGGATTTTCTCAGATGAGTGTCCTAAAGGCATTGTAAGTTCGAAATAGCTTCTCGCTTATGAAATCTTTAGCTACATTTAGCATACTTTTCTCCACATGTTTTACGGAATGCAACAAAGCAGTTTAATTGCTTTATTGATTAGAACGTGCCTAGAATGTGCTGTTTAAAAATATCCCAATAATCAGCAATTAAGTGAGCTAGGACAGCAAGGACTTGAGGTGCTGCACGTAGGCCACCTTTATCCTGTCCTTCACCCAAGATGATCTTCATTGTTCCCTCTCATTGTTAGTGGTATACGCAAAATTAACTGGCAATATCCTTAAATGTCGCTTATTTCATCCTATATGTTTGATTTGACCATAAGTATATTACTTCTGTTTCATCAATTAATTTGGTATCGTCAGAAGAGAATAAAACGATTTTATACTGGTTTATATTGCAGAACAAAAATATAAAGTGCCTAAAAATTGACATTTTTTTACATTTCTTGATGTTCTCAAATACCTTGCTACATGCAACTTTTAGGACTTGGTTGTATTTTAATTGTTTCGCTAGTATGTACTGTCACGTATGCTTTGGTGAGGTGAAGGAACTTGATTTATTTTAGGAATTTACTTGATATTTATTTATTTAATAGCATGAATGTTCTTTATACAATTGAAGTTATTAATTTTTTAGAGGAAAGATGTAGAAACCCCATAGCGCATCATTAGACGTCAAACCCATAGTTTGCTAAATTTTCGGAGCATTAACCAAGTAGGAATGCTAAACGCAGCAACTCTATAACGTTGAACCAGGTAGTTAGAAATGGGTGATCAGCAGGTCGTTGGGTTTAAACTAACATGGCGAATGCAATGTTCCAGAAGCTTTGATGCTGATCAAATGGAAGAAGTCCCTTGGTTCAACGTGTGTTGGCCCTCTCCTCTTGGGTTTGGCCGTTAATACATATAGCCGGGGCACGAGAGTCTAAAGTGTATCGTTGCGGCCGGAGGCCACGCCGGATCTTCACCTCACCACGCACCGACACGTTCTCGGTGGTGACTGGGTCTTAATGTACTAATGTAGCTATCAAGTCTCTTCAAGACTTCGGGGGTGACTTGTCTTGTATAGAATCATTAGGTTATAGTAAATTGGCATTTCGCAGAAAATTGTGCTGTCTCTATTTATCTATCTGTAACCCGACTACCAACTTCCTTTACCATTTACCTCTACCATCTGACTCCCTATCCTATTAGCTACGTTCCCAGTTGCAAAGTAGATTGTAAACCCTTACGGTAAAACACCTTTAAGTAAACATAACCCTATCCACAACTTATAGTCTAAAATCTCTCCGGTATACATCACTATATTGCAACGGTTACAATAATTCGCTGCCGTTGAATCAAATCCAAGATCAAAGTTGGACCAAAGTTGGCATTTCTTCACTCTTTCAAGTTAAACAAAATTATATGTAGGGAATGAATGGTTTTGCTATGATAAAGCTGTCATCTTGTGCACGGCAGGGAACCGAGAGTTGTATCTGAAACAGGACCGCCCCCAATGTGTGCATGCCAAGCTGGTAATCAGTACCCTACTGTGACATGCATTGACATCCCGTACACTGTTCTCGTTTTCGTATACGGACGGAACGAAACAGCAAGAATCGAAACGGGGGTGATCAATGTGTCAGCAAGGTGTACCGAAAATCCATGGTCCATCACCAAGTACTAAGTGTCGAGAGGGACTAACTCTGTACCCTCTCTATATGTAATATGGTTCTGGATATTCCACGACCTATTGGCCATAGCAGCCTATCAAAGTGGGATATGTGTATGTCTTTGTGCTTACACGTGAAACATTAAATCTCCTTTTAGTTTTCTAAAATAATACTTAGGTTACTGAAACCTGTTTTTAAACAATCCCATGCTTTTGAATGCTAGTTGCCACGTAATGAAGTAATCACTCCATTACTACCCACATTACCCTTCCTGGAATTCCTCGCTTAAACCTCTATATAATACGGTATCAAACTATTGTTATGATTTCATGGAATTTTCTAGAATACCTACATTTCCATCCTTTACAAAAATTAATTAATATCGTATATGTAGGATAGGTGAGTGTGAAAGAGCTAATTAGTGGAAAAGGGGAATGTGGAAACGTTCTCAATATCCAGTTTTACGCTTTCCTCGTTCCACTTTCCCTTTATACATAAACTTAAGTTAGTCAAAGGTAATATGCATATTGGTGTAGTATGTAAAGTGGGTACTGACGGTCTGTCAGTCGGTCGAGGGTGTCATGAAACTGGAGAGAGTACTAATTTAGGTTACATATGACATGTAGAATAATGGATTTGAGTCACGAGATGTAAACTAGTCCTAGTCAATGAGCGTTTGCTTTGGAGATGCAATTTCCTGTCTTACACACATGCTACAGGATGTAAGGATTAAGGTAGGAACACATTATCAGCTGATATCAGCATCCGTAAAATTGCGTCGCTTCATCCAGTCGTGCTTGATGCAGTGCGTCTTCAGCCGAATTAGAAACACAGCTTCAGCTGCAGTCACATACAAAACACTATATAACACACGACAAATTGGAAAATTTGCATATAAACTTACCTTCAGCTGCTTTCTCTCCTTGTCTTACCTTTCGTATGTGTACTTTAAGATACACGCATTATTTGCAACGTCTCCATATTTTTGGTGGTCTGTTTAATCTGGAGAAATTTATACAACCGAAATATAAGGTCTGGGTTTACCTACATCTTTGGTTAATGTTCCTCAGAGCGAAGCTGAAAAACACTGACCAACGTAAATGTAACTGCATAAACGTTTGTTGTATAGTCTTAGAAGTTAAAATTTTTGGTCATCCCATAGCTGAATCTTGTGTCATGACGTCAGTAGTTCTGATCCAAGCACGCACTACCCAAAAGTAAACTATGAAATGTAGATATGTAATGTTCAGTGAACACATTTCATAAATTTCATGGAAAGGAACGGTACTTGAACTTTATCATTCGCGCTTATGTTCAATAAACTGAATTTTAGAGTAGTATGACGTCGGTCTATCTGTTAGTGAATTATTTTTAATGACACGTTAACCCTTGTAGAAACTTTCGGAACGATGTGCAGTCCTTTAAACAAAAGAATCAAAAACTACGGTGCAGATAAATAATGTACAATGTTCTAAATAATATAGCTGTTTTGGCCGCGCCATGTCTAACACTCTTTTTCACGGCTACGGCAAATGTCCGTTGGTGTGGGTCGACTGTGTTAGAAGATAATGCGGAGAATCAATTACTGTGAACTGTCTGGCGTGCTATACATTTTTAAAAGGCTAAGATAAATCTACTTCGAGTATTTTGATTCAAAGTAAAAATTCTTAAAAAGGTGGAGATTTGTGATTTTGGTGTTCTAAAATATGATGCATTCAGGACGAAAAGGGACATTACATGGACATATCTAACTGAACAGAAGTATTTTAATATATTCTCTCTTAGTCTAACACATTTATGTACATAAAAGGAAAGCACACTTTATGTTTTAAATATGAAATACTAGACCGAAAATTTGCTTTGCTATATTGAAAAATACAGTGATTAGATTAGATTTGAATGTGGCTGAGGGCGTATAGAAGTAGAGAATTTGAACCTTCGTATGAATTTGCAAATACTAGACTGAACAGATTTTTCTTCAGTTTTCACTCCTAATTTTAAGAACAAGTTTATTAATGTAATATGAATTGCAGAAGAGTGCAGATAAAATATATATTTCAACTAAAACAAGCGAGAAAGATTATTTACTTTCATTTGTATATATGAATCAGTTCCTTAATCCATTCGAAATTAAATTGTGTAAAGACTGTGGTGGAAGAATTCCGCATCATCTACTTATTAGCTAATGTGAATTGAAAGTTTTTGCAGTGTTAAAGGTAACAATTGTGCTGCATTGAAACACAATTTTCACGTAATAACGGAAGTAAGTACGACATCTGGAATGCAGTTTGGGAGGGATGAACAAAACGACTACCATTCTGTATTTCAGGGCATTGTTGCCACCACTCCTTGTCAGAACACCAGACACCTTCAGTTACGGTTCCGTTTTCCAATCTAAAATTGTTGATAAAACCGTAAAGCTGAAGATATGATCTTACCAGAGACAGCGAAGACGAGAAGGTAACTAAAGATGAAGATGCCCGCTACGATATCCCGGCACGCAGACATGGCACAGAAAGCATCGTGAAGTATGTAACACTCGGCACCATGAGAGCACACAACTGGCGGCCCGTCGCGTCGGCCAGCAGGACGAACACTGCTCCAAGGATCGTCGCGACGCGTCGACTCCGGAGGGAGGAAGGCAGACTCCGCCCCCCACGTGTTTCGCCCTCCTCCACCATAACCACAACCACTACTACCTTCTTCGTCGGTCATGACCAAAATAATTAAAAATGCGGTCGTCATTATGAGCATTATTTATTAATTGCGACCAGAAACTACATCAGATTTTGGTTGACCTCGGATGCTGGCACATTAGCGCCAATAAAATGAGGTGAATAACAAAGTAATTGCGGAATAAATGAGCCCCTTTACATGAATAGCTAATGTACCGATAGGTACTGATCTGGCTAGTTCAGGCCTGTGGCCTATATTCTGCAGGTCGTGGGTTTGATTTCCATAGCCTCCCATGGGGTTTTCAGGATTCCTCCGGGTCGCTAGCACAGTGTTGGAAGGGATAATTAAATCATCTACATTTAATTTCACCTCTGATTAAATTTCACCTTTCTTCCTGGTTGGCTTTTTCATGGTTCCAATTGTGTCCTCGTCGTCCAACACCAGGGAGGACTTCGAGTCCCGGGACGAGGGGAGACTGCTGTATGAGCAGCCACCGGGGAGTTCAAATCTCTATATCTTAAGGACCTGTCGTTTGCTGTTGTAACCTCCCAGTCATTAGGAGCATAGGTAAAAACATTTCTTTGATCGAGATGCTATGTACCTCCTCTGGACGTTGTTTCAGGTGACACAGTGAGACACGCGGTGCATAACAATTTGGTAATTTTCAGTTAGTGTACACAGTAACTATCTCTTTCAGCTATTTCGGAGAATATCATAAAACTATAAGTCATAGAAAAGATTTATTGATGCGATATGATGCAAAACCATCGCTCCATTGGAGCTGCTCTCGCTTGAAGCAGATGCTCTGCTGGAGCGTAAATAATCTACATTCAGCTAACACATCCGGAATAAAAATTTACTACACCAAAAATTTCGTAAAGGTATTTTACAATTATTGTTAGACTCTCTCTGTCGTCATTTATATTCTATATGCTGCTTTGATAACCCAGCTACGAATTTTGCTAGGCACAATTGTGCGTCTCTGTTTTTCCCCACAAGATTTGCAGCTTGTTTACATTCGATATGTGAATATCGCACAACTTACCTTCCATTGAAATAGTTATCAAGAACCTAAGTTTCTCTACTCGAACTGCGGAATATTTTTCAGCTGATTCAATGAATTTCCCGGTGAGTGAAGCAGCTATCATATAGATTAATGCAAATCAGTCCATGTGGAATGGTGTGTGTGTACATGTGTACGTTTAGCGATGAGCTAATGGAGAACAATTTATCATGGAACGCTATTGGTACCATTACTATTGAGTCCATTTTTTTCTCCTCTCTCTCTCCCTCCCTCCACGAAATTATCTACTCTACTCTCTGCATTATTAAGCTTCAGAATTTAGGCTAATCCCTGCCTGGTAAAGCATCATGTAACATATTTCCATTTGTGCAACATATTCGTTACAGTAAAATACAGTAAAATGAGAAATATAGCACATTTATAGGTGTCCAAATGAAATAAAATATTCACTAAAAGTTTTTATTTATTTAAATAGATAAATAATTCAATTCTCGTTGCCATTCCAAGTGGACAAATTAAAGCATCAGCAACAGTTATAAAGAGGACGAAAGAAGATGACAAAGAAACAGCTGCAGTCGACATTAGACGTCGCCTCTACTATTTCTGTGCTTTAATTAAGAAGTTATGCAATATTTTATTTCCATATTTGTTTCATGTTCTTGATTAGGGCATCGAGGCCTAATATGCGATGTTTCATTCCTGCCCACTTCTGTAGCGTAGGTGGTAGCGTGTCTGCCTCAAGTTCAATGGGTCCCACTCGAATCTCGGTCATGCTGTTATCTGGATCAGGTTCTCTTCGGGATCTTCCATTATCCTGAAATGTAAATGTCAGCTAGCTGTAAGCTCTATGGACCCTGGTTTCATTAAAGCATAATTTCACCCATTTCATTCATCGTACGATATGACTTAACGTTGGAGGATGAAATTTAAAAGAAAATAAAACAGTTTAACATACATTCAAGGTTATGTGAATATAGCTGCCATAAGCCTCGTGCATACTAAAATGGTATTTTGCATTGTACAACCAATATGCAACAAGAAAAAAGCATTTGTTTCCGCGTAGCATTAACTTTAGCCATTTTTGTAGAAACCGCTTTTAGAGTAAGGCATGATCGGGTATGGACTTGTATGTGGCGAGCCGGGACGGTTCTAGTCACATTGACATTCGGTTTCAAAACATAATCGTTTCCCTTGTACACCAAGCTTTTCACAGCATCTTCCAATATGAATTACCGAATCCTAGAAAGCTACTACAAATGATATGTATCGGGTATCTAATCATTTTAAAGTCAGAACTTCCCACATAAATTTGACCCTCGAAGGCGTTTGAGACTAGATATGTGAAATTTAGTTCACATGAACTATGGTGTAAAATAAAGGGCTAAAGTAACGAAAAATCACTGATTTGCAATTATAAATAAAATCAGACAATGTGCATCAGCATATTTGGGATTTGCAATGCAAAAGTTTACTGTCAAAAATGATCTAAACGGAAGAACTGACCTAAGTCGACATGCTACTTTCCCACTCCCCAAACACAATATTGTAGCATTGTGAATCTCATTCTTATGTTGGGAAGAACTAATGCAGAGGAAGACAGGTGGTGGCGGTGTGACGTCAGTTCCGTCAGCTGTATCCGCCAAATATGCCCCCGAACGAAAGGCAGGTTAGCGTGTGACGTAACCGCGCTGATTACTGCTACCTTAGAGGAAGGAAACAGTTTGATAGGTTGGGGTTCCGACAGCGTAGGAAAGACAGGAAACGTATGGGGTATTAATAACATGTACAACTTACATCTTGGGTGTTGTAATATTAATGCTGACTGCTTTAATTACACAATTAGTCACAGTTAATAAACAATTACATTTTGATTTTGTGCTATGAGAAAATATATAAAACGTCAACTCGAAGTTTATCTGAAGTTCACGTATGTTATAGAGTAAATAAAATAAAACAAAGTAATTTCCTCTGCAAATTTGAGGCGACCCATTCAGAACAAACTTACGTGGACATTTTCCGACACTTTCTGTTTCGTTTTCCTTTAACTAGTTTATCAATGTCAAGGCGTAATGTCTGGGAAATTTGTAATCGAAGGCTGCATGTTAGATTGTAATACGACAAGATACTTCCGGGATTGGACTTAAATTTCATAAGAGAAAAAAGAAAATTGTTCGCACACATATATCGAACCAAACTTACACACTGTCAACGCGGCGATGGAATACAATCTCGGAAATCTGGTTTGGGGGATATTCTTGTAAAAATCAGCCAAGTCTTTCTTGTGTGTATATTTATCCTTCAATAAATCGTCACGTTGTACATTTAACAGTTCCATTTAGTACATGGCAGCTACAGTGTTGTCATGTAGTGCGCTACACGTGACTGAACGCTCAGATTCTGTACTCACAGCGCCATTTATATAGACAACTTGGTACTACACGGCTCTTGCCTGACGTCACACGCACTGCAGGCCTCGCTCCTGGCTAAAATATGTCACATCTCTCGAAGCTGTCTTCCTCTGAACGAATTCCTCTACCTGCTTCTAAGCTTCAAGTATTCAAGGTCCAAATGGTGTGACTAACGTAAGCCCAGTGAAAAGCTTCCTGTTATTTAATGGACCCGTTTAGGACTAGATGGAGCGAAATTGCTATCAAACCTAGTCCTATTTGCTCTAGCAAATTTTCGGGATCAAGGATTGAAGGGAGAGAAAGTGTACGAAGGCTGATGGCGGCTAGCTCAGAACAGCTACGTTCCTAACCTGTTTTTGATTTCTGCAAAGGTACAAATAGTTCCGTCCTAATATTTTCCCACTGCATACGCCGTACGCTATTTCACCTGACCCTTCCACTCTGAAAGATGAAAGAAAATAAAATAAAATAATTGGGAATGGGAAAAAGGAATGATTATGTGCACTAATGATATCACATATTTGGGCTTCAGTGACAATACCTTCTCCTGTTCCTTAACTTCCCTTATTGTCTTGTGAACTGCAAAATTACAGTTTTGCCGGGGAGCAGTCCATAAGGAAAAGTTGTGCATGGTGCTAACCAAAAATGAGTCGGCAAGTTTAACCTCACACTGTCGTCCTGCAGGAAGGAAAAGTCATATCAATGAAATGAACCCAGGGATTAGTTTTCGCTGGACGAGGCAAGCGTTAACGAGCATTGATTTCATAGCAGGTGTCGCAGAATACATTAGCCTTTCGAAAATCACAAGAAGAGAAACACCAAAAGCATTGTATAAAGCTGTTTTGGTGAAGTCATAACGTTGGATCAAAATGGATAACCTTATCTATCTTTTCACATATTTTAATGGTAATTTTTTAATGTAGCGCTTAAATGTGGTAGATGTAAGTATTTATAGGTTTGTATTGATCTGCCGTTTGGTTAGTCTCCCAACTCCCCCCCCCCCATCTGAAGTAATCCAACATTTTGTATATCATTATATCACGTAATCGCTTATGCTTCATCATATTGCTCACATGTTTGTCTCTCATGTTTTCCACTCTCTCCGCTCCCTATCTGTAATGACAAAAGTTACAAGTCGCTGAGCTTTTAGGGCATTCCTTATTTCTCGTGTCACTTACAGGTCACAATGTCACATAGTTTACTTAATATAAAAATTAAAATCCACCCGTGGAGTAACAGCCCAAAGTGGGCCTGAACCTGCCAACCTGAGTGCCGGTCTCGCGCCAACATACACAAGGTAGAGCTGGGCGATCAGTCAAGTGACACGGAGTGAAAATACGGTCAGCACCTCCGCCTCCCATCCGGAAAGTTGGCTTACACAAACAGGGTTCGCTACCTAGCGTAGCTCCTCAACTTTCTTACCTCAGTGGATATTGGTTTTATACCCAGGACTTAAAATCTACACCCCCCTCCAAGGAGTGTGATCGATCTCAGGTGCCTTCCGTGGCAGAGAAACAAAGCAGGATGCTTTAGCCCACTACGTCATTGCTCAGATCAATTTACTTAACATGGTAATTAAAATCATTACTATAAATTTCATAAATATACACAACACGTACAACGAATACTCATTACTTATCTGTCATATTGTAATAAATAACAAATGTATATCAACATCTGTTTGAGGTTACTTTATCCAAATGGAGAAAGCATCACCACACAAAGTTAACTGCGACTCTACAGACTACAACTTTGAAACAAATGGATTAAGTAACAAGTTAGGTTTCTTAAGTTAAATGATGGAAATTAATCATTTCTTCACACTAACCTTATACAGGCTAAGGTTTAGAATAGATAGGGTCAACCTGAGGAATTCAATGCCATGGCCGGGACTTGAACCACGGATCTCCTGGTTTCCGTCCAGTCTCTCTAATCCCTTGAGCTACCATGGCCAGTATGCCGATGTGACATTAAACTCTCCAATTGACTCATTATATTTTCCCGGTAAATCAGTTAGAGTTCTCATATTCCAGATATACATTTTTGGCGATTTACTATTGTAAGTACTTAAATATCATTGAACTCTTAAATTTATAGTGATATTGAGGAATTAATCCTTTCAGAATTAATCCTTTTAAATACATTAGACCTCTATATGGAGTATGCAGTATGGATTATAATATGTTTTCTTATGAATACTGATACGATTTCCTGTGCCCCAACCACAAAAGGTGTTCGTTAGTTATATTGTTTACATGATATGCATCTAAATCACATTCTTGGATCCGGGTCAGAAGATTTGTCAGATACTCATTGGTGAATGCAACTGTAGTTTTCGCATAGGGTAATTTACATGAGTGGAAGGCTTCAGAACACAGCTCGTGTCTCTTACTGTAACCAATAAATCCCAGAGACGCAGGATAAATCACTGGAAACAGGAGCTGTCTGCAGCTTTAAATATTAGCGAATTAAAAATGCACATAAGTGTTAGCATTTGAAAGTATAAAATTGGTTTCAGAGCGTCGCTCAGTAGTAAATCTTGCTGGATGACTGGCCTGTAAACACATTGCCCAAGACGCTGCAAAACAGCAGACTGGCTTTCAATAGTAGAATTACATTCCATTACTTTCTTTGTCTTCCCTTCAGTAACGTTGTTTTACCGTGTACACTTGGATGCTAATAGGGTTATCTACCCATTCCCCTAAACAGAGTAGTGACTTTTTCATTCGTTCGTAAACTATCCCATTTCTGCCATATCTTAATAAATAATTCAATTTAAACAAATTCCGAAAGAGATACAAGAAACAGTGACCTGTGGTATCGCACACAGGCAATCCCAAATATCTTCTTCCTGGAGAATTCTACTTTGATTTGTGTAAGCAGCTGGAGGTAGGGTAACTCAATGTAACATGCACAGACACTAGCTGTCCGTAGTTGAGACAGCACTAAGCTTCACTACAGTCAGATATTTGGGTCAAACGTTTCTTCTAAAGTTAAATGGAAACAAAGTGTGGAACTAATGCCTTTATTGAATATGATACACTTCCAGGTATAGAACTCGATGATGACAAATGAATGTTGAACACTTAAGTTTTTCATTTGGCTCACCAGGATTAAAAGGCGCTACTAATAACGGTAGAGGTAACCGTGATAAGAACAGAGTATCTCCTATATTATTTCACTGAGGAATACAGAGGTTTGGAGCAAATATTAAGAACAGTACCTAACGATATATGTGTCAGGGCACGCGTATAACAACTTCATCAATTCAAAATTCTATGACTCCAAATAACCATAAAGTTGAACTAAAGTAACGGTAACTAACAGCAACAGTACACTGGGGCATGCTGTATACCGCAAGCCTACACACGCCGATCTCTATCTGAACGCTCATAGTTTTCATCATAAGTCTCAACGACTGGGAGTTTTCAATACACTGACCCACAGAGCTTTGTCCATCTCTGATCCCGGTTACTTAAAACAGGAATTACAGCACCTGAGACTCATTTTCTGTCAAAACGGCTACTCCGAATATGAAGTTGAAGCCTCGATCACCAAAGCTAGGAAAGGGAAACCTGTAATACAGCAAGCGTCAGATAAGCCTACCGCTACAGCCTGCATACCGTTTACCGGCAATCTATCCGACAGAATCAGCAGCCTCGATCACCAAAGCTAGGAAAGGGAAACCTGTAATACAGCAAGCGTCAGATAAGCCTACCGCTACAGCCTGCATACCGTTTACCGGCAATCTATCCGGCAGAATCAGCAGCCTCGATCACCAAAGCTAGGAAAGGGAAACCTGTAATACAGCAAGAGTCAGATAAGCCTACCGCTACAGCCTACATCCCGTTTACCGGCAATATATCCGGCACAATCAGCAGCCTCGATCACCAAAGCTAGGAAAGGGAAACCTGTAATACAGCAAGCGTCAGATAAGCCTACTGCTACAGCCTGCATCACGTTTACCGGCAATCTATCCAGCAGAATCAGTAGCCTCGATCTTCAAAGCTAGGAAAGGGAAACCTGTAATACAGCAAGAGTCAGATAAGCCTACCACTACAGCCTACATCCCGTTTACCGGCAATATATCCGGCAGAATCAGTAGCCTCGATCATCAAAGCTAGGAAAGGGAAACCTGTAATACAGCAAGCGTCAGATAAGCCTACCACTACAGCCTGCATACCGTTTACCGGCAATCTATCCGACAGAATCAGCAGCCTCGATCACCAAAGCTAGGAAAGGGAAACCTGTAATACAGCAAGCGTCAGATAAGCCTACTGCTACAGCCTGCATCACGTTTACCGGCAATCTATCCAGCAGAATCAGCAGCCTCGATCACCAAAGCTAAGAAAGGGAAACCTGTAATACAGCAAGAGTCAGATAAGCCTACCACTACAGCCTACATCCCGTTTACCGGCAATATATCCGGCAGAATCAGTAGCCTCGATTATCAAAGCTAGGAAAGGGAAACCTGAAATACAGCAAACGTCAGATAAGCCTACCGCTACATCCTGCGTTGTCTAGGTGCCGGGGTAGAATATTCAGATTTTATTTATTTATTTATTTATTTATTTATTTATTTATTTATTTATTTATTTATTTATTTATTTATTTATTTATTTATTTATTTATTTATTTATTTATTTATTTATTTATTTATTTATTTATTTATTTATTTATTTATTTATTTATTTATTTATTTATTTATTTATTTATTTATTTATTTATTTATTTATTTATTTATTTATTTATTTATTTATTTATTTATTTATTTATTTATTTATTTATTTATTTATTTATTTATTTATTTATTTATTTATTTATTTATTTATTTATTTATTTATTTATTTATTTATTTATTTATTTATTTATTTATTTATTTATTTATTTATTTATTTATTTATTTATTTATTTATTTATTTATTTATTTATTTATTTATTTATTTATTTATTTATTTATTTATTTATTTATTTATTTATTTATTTATTTATTTATTTATTTATTTATTTATTTATTTATTTATTTATTTATTTATTTATTTATTTATTTATTTATTTATTTATTTATTTATTTATTTATTTATTTATTTATTTATTTATTTATTTATTTATTTATTTATTTATTTATTTATTTATTTATTTATTTATTTATTTATTTATTTATTTATTTATTTATTTATTTATTTATTTATTTATTTATTTATTTATTTATTTATTTATTTATTTATTTATTTATTTATTTATTTATTTATTTATTTATTTATTTATTTATTTATTTATTTATTTATTTATTTATTTATTTATTTATTTATTTATTTATTTATTTATTTATTTATTTATTTATTTATTTATTTATTTATTTATTTATTTATTTATTTATTTATTTATTTATTTATTTATTTATTTATTTATTTATTTATTTATTTATTTATTTATTTATTTATTTATTTATTTATTTATTTATTTATTTATTTATTTATTTATTTATTTATTTATTTATTTATTTATTTATTTATTTATTTATTTATTTATTTATTTATTTATTTATTTATTTATTTATTTATTTATTTATTTATTTATTTATTTATTTATTTATTTATTTATTTATTTATTTATTTATTTATTTATTTATTTATTTATTTATTTATTTATTTATTTATTTATTTATTTATTTATTTATTTATTTATTTATTTATTTATTTATTTATTTATTTATTTATTTATTTATTTATTTATTTATTTATTTATTTATTTATTTATTTATTTATTTATTTATTTATTTATTTATTTATTTATTTATTTATTTATTTATTTATTTATTTATTTATTTATTTATTTATTTATTTATTTATTTATTTATTTATTTATTTATTTATTTATTTATTTATTTATTTATTTATTTATTTATTTATTTATTTATTTATTTATTTATTTATTTATTTATTTATTTATTTATTTATTTATTTATTTATTTATTTATTTATTTCGTTTACCGGCAACCTATCCGGCAGAATCAGCAGCCTCGATCACCAAAGCTAGGAAAGGGAAACCTGTAATACAGCAAGAGTCAGACAAGCCTGCCGCTACAGCCTACATCAAGTTTACCGGCAATCTATCCGGCAGAATCAGCAGCCTCGATCACCAAAGCTAGGAAAGGGAAACCTGTAATACAGCAAGCGTCAGATAAGCCTACTGCTACAGCCTGCATCACGTTTACCGGCAATCTATCCAGCAGAATCAGTAGCCTCGATCATCAAAGCTAGGAAAGGGAAACCTGTAATACAGCAAGCGTCAGATAAGCCTACCGCTACAGCCTACATCCCGTTTACCGGCAATCTATCCGGCAGAATCAGTAGCCTTGATCACCAAAGCTAGGAAAGGGAAACCTGTAATACAGCAAGAGTCAGATAAGCCTACCACTACAGCCTACATCCCGTTTACCGGCAATATATCCGGCAGAATCAGTAGCCTCGATCATCAAAGCTAGGAAAGGGAAACCTGTAATACAGCAAACGTCAGATAAGCCTACCGCTACATCCTGCGTTGTCTAGGTGCCGGGGTAGAATATTCAGATTTTATTTATTTATTTATTTATTTATTTATTTATTTATTTATTTATTTATTTATTTATTTATTTATTTATTTATTTATTTATTTATTTATTTATTTATTTATTTATTTATTTATTTATTTATTTATTTATTTATTTATTTATTTATTTATTTATTTATTTATTTATTTATTTATTTATTTATTTATTTATTTATTTATTTATTTATTTATTTATTTATTTATTTATTTATTTATTTATTTATTTATTTATTTATTTATTTATTTATTTATTTATTTATTTATTTATTTATTTATTTATTTATTTATTTATTTATTTATTTATTTATTTATTTATTTATTTATTTATTTATTTATTTATTTATTTATTTATTTATTTATTTATTTATTTATTTATTTATTTATTTATTTATTTATTTATTTATTTATTTATTTATTTATTTATTTATTTATTTATTTATTTATTTATTCCGTTTACCGGCAACCTATCCGGCAGAATCAGCAGCCTCGATCACCAAAGCTAGGAAAGGGAAACCTGTAATACAGCAAGAGTCAGACAAGCCTGCCGCTACAGCCTACATCAAGTTTACCGGCAATATATCCGGCAGAATCAGCAGCCTCGATCACCAAAGCTAGGAAAGGGAAACCTGTAATACAGCAAGCGTCAGATAAGCCTACTGCTACAGCCTGCATCACGTTTACCGGTAATCTATCCAGCAGAATCAGTAGCCTCGATCATCAAAGCTAGGAAAGGGAAACCTGTAATACAGCAAGCGTCAGATAAGCTACCGCTACAGCCTACATCCCGTTTACCGGCAATCTATCCGGCAGAATCAGTAGCCTTGATCACCAAAGCTAGGAAAGGGAAACCTGTAATACAGCAAGAGTCAGATAAGCCTACCACTACAGCCTACATCCCGTTTACCGGCAATATATCCGGCAGAATCAGTAGCCTCGATCATCAAAGCTAGGAAAGGGAAACCTGTAATACAGCAAACGTCAGATAAGCCTACCGCTACATCCTGCGTTGTCTAGGTGCCGGGGTAGAATATTCAGATTTTATTTATTTATTTATTTATTTATTTATTTATTTATTTATTTATTTATTTATTTATTTATTTATTTATTTATTTATTTATTTATTTATTTATTTATTTATTTATTTATTTATTTATTTATTTATTTATTTATTTATTTATTTATTTATTTATTTATTTATTTATTTATTTATTTATTTATTTATTTATTTATTTATTTATTTATTTATTTATTTATTTATTTATTTATTTATTTATTTATTTATTTATTTATTTATTTATTTATTTATTTATTTATTTATTTATTTATTTATTTATTTATTTATTTATTTATTTATTTATTTATTTATTTATTTATTTATTTATTTATTTATTTATTCCGTTTACCGGCAACCTATCCGGCAGAATCAGCAGCCTCGATCACCAAAGCTAGGAAAGGGAAACCTGTAATACAGCAAGAGTCAGACAAGCCTGCCGCTACAGCCTACATCAAGTTTACCGGCAATCTATCCGGCAGAATCAGCAGCCTCGATCACCAAAGCTAGGAAAGGGAAACCTGTAATACAGCAAGAGTCAGATAAGCCTACCGCTACAGCCTACATCCCGTTTACCGGCAATCTATCCGGCAGAATCAGTAGCCTCGATCACCAAAGCTAGGAAAGGGAAACCTGTAATACAGCAAGAGTCAGATAAGCCTACCGCTACAGTCTACATCACGTTTACCGGCAACCTATCCGGCAGAATCAGCAGCCTCGATCACCAAAGCTAGGAAAGGGAAACCTGTAATACAGCAAGAGTCAGATAAGCCTACCGCTACAGTCTACATCCCGTTTACCGGCAATCTATCCGGCAGAATCAGCAGCCTCGATCACCAAAGCTAGGAAAGGGAAACCTGTAATACAGCAAGAGTCAGATAAGCCTACCGCTACAGTCTACATCCCGTTTACCGGCAATCTATCCGGAAAAATCAGCAGCCTCGATCACCAAAGCTAGGAAAGGGAAACCTGTAATACAGCAAGAGTCAGATAAGCCTACCGCTACAGCCTACATCACGTTTACCGGCAACCTATCCGGCAGAATCAGCAGCCTCGATCACCAAAGCTAGGAAAGGGAAACCTGTAATACAGCAAGCGTCAGATAAGCCTACCGCTACAGCCTACATCAAGTTTACCGGCAATCTATCCGGCAGAATCAGCAGCCTCGATCACCAAAGCTATGAAAGGGAAACCTGTAATACAGCAAGAGTCAGATAAGCCTACCGCTACAGCCTGTATCCCGTTTACCGGCAACCTATCCGGCAAAATCAGCAGAATTTTCGCCAAATACTACATCAGGACCATCCACAAGCCACCTCCGAAGATTAAACATCTGTTGAGACTGGTAAAAGACAAACTGGAGTTCCCAGTTCCGTGAGTGTAAAGCATTTCCTGTGAATGTAGGACACCGTATACAGGATAAAGCGGAAGGACTATTTCTACCAGAATAAACGAACATGAACGGAGCATTCGTTTAATATAATCTGAGAAGTCTGTACCGGCAGCGCATTGTTTTGATAACGACAATCGAGCCAAATTTCGGGAGACGATCAACTTGGCAAAATGCAACAGTTACTGGCAGCGGAGAGTTAAGGAGGCTTTAGCCATTTCCTCCGAAAGGAGTACGCTTAACCGTGATGCTGGATTTCAGTTCAGCTCCTCTTGGAAACCGGACTTAAAAATGGAAATCCATCGTCGTAAGAAACACAGATCTATACAGCTTGATCACCAAGTTAAGTAGTGACGTTCTTTGACCCAATTAATTTTCTATACTCACGCCATCTCCTGACCTGGCATTTAATTTACTGAAATCAGTGTTTTGTTCAGCGATGGGAATATTGATAGTGTTTTGTCTTTTTTTTATATTTGTGTTATGTCCAGTGATACATTTGTGGTTGTAACATTTATTAAAATATCCTGATGATGGAAGAGATGTAAGATCCCGACATCGCTTTCTAGTCATCTTTTCACCTGGTTTGTTTCCCGAGAAGATCTCAAACAAATTCGTCGCCAGGAAAGCCTCAGGTCTTATTGAACTAAAGTACCAAAGTTGCATCAGCCCTTGTGTTCAGTCCTTTATACCACAATTACTTGTGTGTTTCCTTCATAGTTAAGGTTACGCTTGTCATCGACTTCGTTGACAGTTTTACTTTTCAAAAGTGAACATTTATTACTTATTAAAACATTAAATCTAAACTTATGATAAACAACAAGATAAAACTTTGCTTATATCCCATCATACATTGTTTACAGAATATATATTTCCACCCTAAAGAAACTGAATTAATATTAGGATCATGTGACCCATACTACATTTAAAGTTGTAGAAGTGCAAGAAAATAAGAGACACAGAAGCTGGCCCCGTAGCTCTGTCAGTAAAGCACCTACCTGCCGTTTTAGGGCTCCCGGGTTCGATTCCCAGCAGTGGGGGTGGGGATTTTTCTCCGACCAAGTTAATTCCCCATCTTCCCCAGAGTCTGGCAGTATGAAAGAGAGTGTGAATGTGTGCGTATCTAATGATTAAAAAACGCAACGAAATACGAGTTAACACCTTCGGTATGTTCCAGAGGAGAACCGCCGCTGATATGACCATATCATGGTATAAATGGAATAAGTAAAAAAAAAGGGGAGAGAGAGAGAGACACAGAACATTAATTTTTGAATGTTCAGGATAATGCCCTACATTTTCAAACACACTGATTATTTTAACCACAAAAAAAACCAAAACCGCAATAGGAGTCACATTTCACTAATTTGAGAAACTATTCCAAATAAATTTGAAGATAACAGCATCTTTGTTATAAATTCACAACCAAATACACTATCTCGGTACACCTATAAACTACGATAAACCGAAGATAAAGCTAAGCTCACTTTCTAATGCAGGTTCCCTCCTTGAACATGTGATGTAGGTTTGTTTTCATAATCTTGGACATTTCTCCAAAGCTCAGCCTAACAATAATTTTAGATAAGACGAACATAAACCTTTCAGCCAGATAACCATGATTCTTAAACTTATCATCCGATGACAACAAAAACTAGTTCTGAATAAAGAGTACAAATGTATCATTATTTGTGGCAAAGCCATTGGTGGTTACATTAGCACGCCATGACGTCCAACTACAAAACACACGGTACATTTAAAGGGCTGCAGTTGTTGGTTGTGTGAAACTGTAGCTTTCGAACATTATCGACAGGCAATGGCCTGTTCCAGAATTTGTATAGAATCAGGAGAGTGCACTTTACTTAGAGCTTTTTCTATCTTCTTTTTGTATTCAAAGGCTCACAACCTGAAATTATATTGAAGGTTGGCTGTTATTAATAAGCAGGCATTGGATTCCATACACTTTTAAAGGGATATGAAGTTAACGAGTGTCGTAGTATACAACTACTGACGTCAGTCCCGGGGACGACACGCAGGGATAGTCCGGTTCACAACGCGTAGTTTTGCCACGCTGGTAGATCTGTCTTCCAGGGAGTACAAGGTGTTTGACATATTGTGTTAATAGCATTACTATCACAACAATTACTGGGCAATCTCCATTTTATAAATCAGAAGTTTTGGATGTTATCAACAACCATTACACAGCTTGAAGAATGTAATTTCGAGCTGTCTAAAAGCAGTCGAGGAGGTGTCTGCAAAAATTAACAATATGTACAATGCACCACCTACCAAACCAGCAAAAAATAAACTGTCCAATATTCTAAACAAAAATACTGGATTTTCAGTACTGAATAATATAAGAAACAAATGTCTGGGAAAAGCACAGGAAAATTATTTGTTCTACTCATATGCAACATTAACGTCATGTGACGTTGAACGAACTTTCTCCCAATATTTTTATAATGTTTCAGCGAGAGGCGCAGAAAATTCACATTCGACAATTTACAAATGTACGTGGTTGTTCACTGTAATTCCCACATCGAAAGCAATGAGGAGGATGACATATTGTAACGTAGGTTACATTTTGTATCTGTCCTGGAGTGTACACACACAGCGCATCGGTATACTTGTTGACACGGACGTTTGTTGATGTCTCACTTGGCCTTGTACAGTATTGTTTTCTTTTTGTAAATTGCGTCCTTCAACGTTAAGCCATATCAGACGGTGAATGAATGGGGTGAAATGATGCTCAAATGAGTCCAGGGTCGACGGAGCTTAGATTTACCCGATATTTGTCGTTTAGGATAAGGGAAAACCCCGGAAAAAACCTTATCCAGGTAACTCACCCTGACCGAGATTAAACTCAGAGCCTCTTGGACGTGAGACAGACATGGTACCATCTACGCTACCGAGGCGGGCTGTTCAGTACCTGTGTACGTCCATTGATTGCTAAGGTGTATGCGATCCAATGCCTGGTAATAGGTATACAAATTGCAGTCTATATTCTTTACAGTGTTTATGGTTTTCTAATAAGACTCATGCAATTCCCAAAAAGATTTTTTTTTTTAATTTCCTCAGTCACCTTTTTGGATTTCTGAGCTGCGCTGAATTAACACACTCGATATATGCACATGCAATCTCTAACATTAGAAACTACATTATTTGAAACAGTACATGAATTACGACAAATGTTTTGTTAATATTTTGTTACTGTGATTATACTATAGGATACTGAATGTAGTACTGAAATGTTGACAAAACAGTCAGTTGATGTAAAACTACTGGGATATTATGATATCCAGCATGTGAGTTGTGTGCTAATAGTTAAAGTATTGATATTACCAACTTTTCTCATACAACATATTAAAATAAAAAATTGCTCCCCAAACTCTATACTTTACCGTCTGATGGAAGATGTATATATATTATTCCATTTTCACGTCATTTTGGTAATGTGAGTTAAGTAGTTCAGTTTGACTGGCACTGCACTAATGTGAGATAGGTTAGTTTCGCCGTCACTTCACTAATTTGATTAAATTCGGTACTACGTCACTCTACTTTCGTGAAACACGCGAGAAGTCACCTATTTTTCCCTCTGCTTTACTCGCTGGAGTATTGAACGAAAGAATTCTTTATTATACCTCAGTAGACAGCCGTCACATTGTCCTCAACACTTGAAAGCACGTGATATGAACAGTTTCTTACTATCTCACTGAGGAACTGGTTAATTAACATATTCGCTTATATACGGGTGACAGAGCTCCTAAAATGTTCGCGAGGGTTAGGAGAGAATCGTCCCGAAGGATTCTTCTGTCTCCCGATAGCGCTTTTCAAATTTAGGTTAAAGCGATAACGTTGTTCAATGACCTGCTGTTTGTTTATCTTTCCAACTAGAAGTTGGTCAGCAGGTGACCTTTACCCGATAAGAAACGCCCAGAAGTGTGGCATACGGAATAGCTCCTTCCTCAGAGCTGTTTGTCCTGAGCAGCTCTGTCACATTCAGACGGGTGCACAAATATGGACTTTTGCCTAATGCTCTGTATCACATCGCTGATATGAGTGATTAGCTGATACAGGCCCTCCCTGTGTAACGTGTTTGGTCAACGTCTCTTGACAATATAGCGGCTGCCTTGTTCGTCAGCGCCCGACATCGTACTTTTCCCTCAGGCTACACTGTATTATGGGGGCCATGATCTACCTCGCAAATATTTTGCTGACACCACCTCTCCATGTACTTCTCCGAGGCAACAAATAACGCCTACGTGGCCCCCACCAGGTCTGATTTTCTCCCAGATGCCCTTCAGTGTGCATTGATTGAGATAAGGTACTTTTCTCCATTTTACTGCTTATTGTTCCACTTGACAGTCTTCAATACGCCATCCTGAGTATTAGAAAACCCTTGAGGTGACGTCCATTCACACTGCAGATGAGCTAGATTGTTTATTACTCACATGGGCCTTATGACTCGAATCTGAAGTTGCTCCTAGTTAAAGTCTCTTCCTACAAATTTGCTGTAGATTGCATCTTGACCGAAATTGGTCCTACAGGTCGCTAACTTCCGCATGCTTTATTGTATCAAATTTTGCTTTATGTGGAATACCTTTTTTACCTTCGTTCCCATCTTTACGCATTCGTTCCTCTTTTCCCAGCCCGAAACTTGAGAAAACCTCTGCCCTGGAACGGCATACAGCAGCCTGGTGTTCCGCTTTGAAGATAGGCGTTGTCTGCGAAAACGTGGTCCTCTTCAAATAGTTTCTTAACTGTTTTCCTTGTCCCTCGCAGTTACTTCCTAGTTGTCCATTCAGACTTTCTTTAAATTCAGCAAATATGTTTCTAGCGTCCTATTCCACGTCAACAAAGGAGCTTTTGGCATCCGTTATCCTCATGGCAGCACCAGCGTGACCCTTCCGGCCGTGAACTTTCCCGCTACCACGCAGCTGTCAGGACGTCACTGACATAGTGTTGCGTCAGGGGAAGCTGATTTTTCACCTCTGGTCTCTTATCTCATCTAGGAATGCGCGGGTGCCTCTTCAAAGATATAATCATAATCTAGCGAAAAATACGACAGAGCTATGACTGGCAGCCGCTCCACAATCATTTGGAATTATTTTAAGGTCTAGTTTTATTGCTGCACACTAACCTTGAACTGGGCTGCATGAGCTGTAGCCAGACAAGGGTTTTATGGTATCATTCCAAAAGTTTAGTCATGTCGTCTGTCAATTCCCGATCGAGAAAGGTGCAACCAAAAGCTGTGCCATCGTACCCTCCACCGTCTATCCACTGCGAGTAGCTAACCTTAACCTGGAATTGTGATATTACGAATGGCAAAGCAAGGTTGAACTTCGGTGGCTTCACCATTTTTATAAGTAGGTCTCATGATTTTGGAACGCTTTCTCATTTCAACAAATGTTTACCTCTATGTTGCGTCATATCCCCTGCACTGCGTCGTCCATTATCCTTTTGCTTTCCTTGATCCTTTGGTCAATAAATAAGGCTTTTCTTGCTGATGCCATTGCAGTAGTCCTTCTCTCCACTTGGATTTGTTTCTTATAATCCCTTAGTGAAGATATCCTTCATTACCTACACCACTGTGTTTACAGATTCAATGTAGAAATAAGTTTTGATTACCTTTTCGTTAATGTCTTCTCCATGTCTTTACACTTTTCGTTTCGGTTCCTATCTTACCCTTAGCAAAATCAATTTTTGTCTGCATTTTCTCCATATCAGACGTCATACTGTTCACGTCAATTAATCATTTTTAAGCAATTTTCTCAAGCGTCAAATTTATATCTCTTTGCTGTCACAAGTGTCACTTTGGTCATTTAATGTGAGTTAGCCATGTTTCACTGTACCTCACTTTTTTGACCACCAAGCCAAGGGCGAAATCACCTCTTCTTCCGACCACTTCACTTTCTAGAGAGTCGAACACGAGACTTCTGTACTCACAGGTGTACGCTACGACCTCTTTAGTAGAACATTGCATCAGAACAACTCACTCTATGTTAACTAACTGGCTCGTTTGTATAAAGGCGCGAGAAAATTTCTGTAGTGTTTGCAAGAGGAGGTAAAGAAGCTTCTTTTCTGTTTATATGCTTATCTCTCGATAGAAGTTCTGGAATTTACGTTGGGGTATGACGCTATTCCTTGTTCTTATCTTCATTTACCTCTCCAGTCGGCCAGTCAGTTGGTTGGCTGGCACCTTACACCTGATAAGCGAGGCCGATAGCTACGTTACGTAGGTGTATGTACCAGGTGAGCCAGCCTTCCCCACGTTTGCGTTTTGTGCAATCAGTAACGTATACACCAACATGAAAGTATCGGCCACTGTGATAGGATCGATTTTAAAGTGCGTGACACGGATGTCCTCAGTTCACTCACAAGTTCACTCACACAAATCACCAGTTATATACTAGATGTTATTGCATCGTCATTAAATACGCCCAAAGTAACGCAGCTGATGACTGCACAATTAAAATGTTTACTATGACAAGGAAATACTACACACGATATTAAACTGACTGTCCATCTCTAATCTTATTGGGCAGCTCAGTTACGAAGAACTGTGGTTCATAGGAAGTATAACTGCAGTTAGGTTAGTTCGAATCGTCTGCGTGTTACTGGTTAGAATGTTCATAATTAATCTTAGTTTAAACTAATATTATGCTTAGCACTGCTATTATTAACTTTATTTATGATTTGATGGTTCTGTATTACAAGAGACCGATATAAACAGTCACTTCAGAAAATATTCATCTAATGCATGCGTTTATGTTTAAGGATGTATGGATAGTGGAAAATCATCAGAATAAAGTACAGCAGGGACACTGTCTTATTTATTGACTATTGAAAAAGAGAATACAATAGAGAAATCTAGTATATATTCATATAAACATAGTTAAGCATTCAAAAGTAAATATATGCAGTATAGGATGCAAAATAAGTATTGGTCTGCATAATGAAAATGGTGTAGAATGTTACGGTTAGTACGTAGTAGGCCCTCCATTCCTCTTTATAATTTCTTGCATTCTCCTTGGCATGGATTTCACCAAAGATTGTGTTGTTTCAACTGTAATTTTACGCCATTCCTCTAGTAGAGCGTTCTTTAGGTACTTTATATTAGATATCTGATAATTATTAATATTTTGTCCAGTATACTCCACAAATTCTCTATTGGATTCATGTCTGGGGATTGCGGTGGTGTCGTCACCCATCGTGAAGTATTATACAACAACCATAGCCTTACATCTAGAGCTGTATGTTTGGGATCATTATCTTCTGAGAAAATATAATCCTCAGAAAGACCAATATTATTCACACTTCTGGATAAATGTGTTTTAGGATGTTTATATAAACCTTACAGTTCATAATTACATCAACAAAAAGATCCCCCGCACCATTTGACTCGTGTAGCCCCAGACAAGTACTGAACCGCCTCCATATTTAACTGAAGCTGTTATATTTTTCTCCTCAGACTCACAATTCTTTATTCTCCAAACTATTACTCGCACTTTTGACTTAAAGAGCTCAAATTGACTCTCGTCAGTAAATACAACCTTCTTCCAGAAATCAAACCCATAGTATTTATGTTCTTTTGCAAAAGCAACTCGCTTCTTTCTGTTGATTTTACTGATGTATGGTTTTCTACGGGCTGTTGGGCCTCCATACTCAACTTCATAAAGCACGTTTCTTATAGTTTGTGCTACAACGGAATTTCCTCTGTGTGTTTGTAGTGCAATAGCAAGTTTTGGAGCACTTGGTTTAGGACTTTATCGACCTTTCTAAGTAAATGTCGTTTCTGCATCTCGGATAGACTGCAGCATGACCGTTTCTTGATTGATTTTCGTAAGTTTTGTTCTGAACAAACCTACAGTCTTTACTATACTGATAGGTCTTCCAATGGTTTCTCCAGTTTCTTGAAAATATTTTCCTTTTTAAATAACTTGATCAAATTTCTCTCTCTTCTTTTGTATTTTCACGATGATTTCGACCCATATTACTTAAATAGCAGTCAACGGCTTTGAAAACAGAGATGGAACTGTCAGGATGAAACACAACTACATAACAAAAGGGAAGGGGTGTGTGTGATCGAGGTACCATATCTGGGATCTTGTGTACTAGACGAGTACTTGTTAGACATCAAATGGGACATGATTTTAAATAACGTAGAGCTCTTCACTAACTAAGCAATATATGAACCTAAATTGTGTTTTATTTTTAAATCTAGATATCAACCGATGTAAGGAAACAGTTATTGTTCGTTTCTTATCTATATTTTTCTGATTGTGCTAGTGGACGAATACTTTTTGAGCATCTGTAAGTTGTAAAAGTTTCATTATGATAGATTGCAAAGCTTTCAAGAAACACTAACGTATATTGCATTGAAATTCTACATGGAAATTGTTACTCTGACACTGCCTAGTGTCCCCAAGGAAATAATAATCAGAAAAGAAAACCAATAACTTAGTGCCAAACCACATATGATTTTCTCTTTGGAATGTACTATGCCACATTAATCGAACTGCAGAGTAATTAGTAAAATGAACTATTAAGGATACAACCACAATGTGGCCTTTTACTATTTGGGGGTCTACTCTGAACGCTACTCGAAGACACGTAATAAAGTACTCCCTTTTACAGCTCTAAATTTCCAGGGAAGATTATTAGAAAATACGAGGCATAAGCCCTCTGGCCTCTTACTGCCCTTCCAAAGACACACCATCTCTAATTACTGTTGCGGAAAGGAATCCTATGGCCTATTTCTCTCGAGGTATTAAACTGGAATCTCTTCCTTATTGGCCCGCGAGGACATATATCTCATTTAATTTTTTCTGTATCCCTCCACTCTTTTAAGGAAAATGTGAAGGTAAGAGGGGGAAAAAGCCCTCAGAATATTATCAAAAGTATATATTAAGTACTCCTTAAAGGGTTGTAATGACCTTTAATTGCAAGCATAAGCGCCTTCCCCTGGTTTCCCGTGAGACGGCAAGTTCAGGCCCCCTTCTCTCCCTCGTCTCTCTGGTTGGTTACATATATGGTGTATATACTTCCCTAACTGGGAGACTTTACCCGTAAAAGCAAGGAAATATGGTAGAGAAGTCTTCCTTCCACTTGGAGAAATGTGGAATAGGTGCCAAGATAATTGCTACAGATGCCTTCAATTTGAATTTGACATGAACTTTACTCCAGTTTTGATATCTTGTAAAATAACTGCAGTGTCAGCATTAAAAGCCCAATGCGAACATAGAAAGGAAGCGATTCTCAGATAAAACAATACTTCATTATGCAATCTATGCTGTTTACGACAAGAAGCTCGATGAAACATTTAGTGGAGAAATGCTAACTTCATAACGCACTCCATTTTACTACCATCTCGTTTATCATAAAGCGACGTTGTTATAGGCGCGCTATCCTCGTTAACGACTGGGGGGCCTTTACTCCACAGCAAGATGTAACGTAATCCAGTTGGCGAATGTCCTTTTCTGCATCGCACCAATAAACATTTCTCTCTCTCTCTCTCTCTCTCTCTCTCTCTCTCTCTCTCTCTCTCTCTCTCTCTCTCTCTCTCTTCTCTCTCTCTCTCTCTCTCTCTCTCTCTCTCTCTCTCTCTCTCTCTCTCTCTCTCTCTCTCTCTCTCTCTCTCTCTCTCTCTCTCTCTCTCTCTCTCTCTCTCTCTCTCTCTCTCTCTCTCTCTCTCTCTCTCTCTCTCTCTCTCTCTCTCTCTCTCTCTCTCTCTCTCTCTCTCTCTCTCTCTCTCTCTCTCTCTCTCTCTCTCTCTCTCTCTCTCTCTCTCTCTCTCTCTCTCTTGTGTACTGCTGACATTCCTCAGAGCCCTAGATTTGATATTTGCTGCATTCTTTTTTGTATGTATCGCTAACAGTGTTGCTGCACATATTATGCATATTTACCTCAGAAATCCCTCAATCAGTCTCATCGAACATAAGACAATTCATACAACCATTCGCATCGTAAGCAATATACGTTAATTTAAGGCAAAGCTACACTGAAAATTCGCTGAAAATGTTGAAAATCAAGGATTTTTTGGCACTTTTGGTAGCTTAGGGTGTGTAGTAATAGATGCCATTCTATTTCTATAACATGCACCATTTTAGGCCATCACGTGAAAATTTAAAGAGACCTTTAACAATCGTTACTTTAAAATTTATTTTTTGAGAAATTTTTTTTCTAACACTTTTCAGTATACAAAATGCGTCAAAAGAAACTTCACTTTCCCCTTTTTTGTTAATGCTCATGTTTTGAAAATTATATGGTGTTAAGGAATAAAAAACTTATTATTTTCAAACTTTTTAGAGCTAACACATGGAAAATATTTTAGAACAAATGCTATAAGAATATTCCAAAAAATAATAATATGGCTTCTTTAAACTTGCTCTCTATTAGCCCAAAACAAAAATTCAACTTAAAAGCTCGAATATTTTAACGCGTAGAACATTTTGTATGGTGAGTAATTTTTACAATATTTTCACAAAAAATAATTAAAAATTAATTAACTATTTAGTGCAGCAACATGAAAATTTTCACGCGGCTTTAAAATGGTACTCTAATTATGTGGCTAAATTTTCATAATGATAAGTTTATTATTATAAAAGTTGGAATTTTCAGTGTAGCCTTGACTCAATGTAAAGAAAATTACAAAATTAAACAAAGAGATTTTGCCTCCAGAAATTTCAAAAATTTCCCGAGATTTAGGCGAAAGTCAAAATATGCAAGCCAGAAATGAGAATTTGGAAGCAAAACACCTGGACTCCTAACCACTCCCTCTCCCTGCCACTCAACATAGAGACGTTTTCTATTTCCCAACACTGCTCTGCTATCTGTACTTGAGAAGCTGTCATAACCTACAGTTGTCCATCTTGTCCGTTATATTTCTTGAACAACCAATAAATTGTGGTTACGTCGTGAAGGATGACCTTAGAGGTTTGCCTTTATTTCAGTAAAATTTAGCAATGTAAGAACACCTTCATCAGACAACTCCAAATGACGACACTGTCGGGTATATTGTTAACACAACGCTAGAGTACACTCAAATGGCATTACCCTCTACGGGCGTCCTGCTAAGCGACCGTAGAGCCAGGTGCCTCCGAGTGCAACTTTAGAAAAAGCTTTGAGAATGCTCTGTGAATGTTATTGAGGCTTTAGCACGATAAATGTTACCATTCCGCTATGAAGGTGATCAATTTCTAGCCGTGAGTGTATTTGTGTGTATGTGTGTGTGTGTGTGTCTGTGTGTGTGTCTGTCTCTGTGTGTGTCTGTCTGTGTGTGTCTGTCTGTGTGTTAGTGTGTGTGTGTGTGTCTGTGTGTGTCTGTATTGTGGAATAAATATTGCGGGAAATTCTTCATTACAAAAGTTTCAAAAATGAAAATAGGTAGATAAGTACAATAATTGTTTCCAAACTCATATTAAAAACCTAATTAGGACAGAAGAATTTATATTATTTGGCATAGGGAAAATAAATGTTGAGCGAATATAGCCGAAAAGCAGTAAAATTGAAGAAATCGCTAACTTAAAGAAACAGAGGAAGAATGTGAGAGTTGGTATACAAGAAGAAAGTTATTCAATAATCTCTGATTCAGTACGATGTTGTCGCCAGAATAGGAGGCACATGTCCCTGTTTTATTTCATCATTTCGATATTAACATCGAGCTCAACATTCGAACGTTCATTCCCCCCTCACCTGATTGGTCCTCTACGCCCGCTTATTCCAGATGCGCAGTTGGATTTAGAAAATGAAATGTGTAGTGTTTAACGCCCGCTTTTACTACATACGGCACCGCAGGTGGTGACACTAATGTTTGGATTTAGACCTAACCACTCTTGTCCTCAGCAGTTACATCGAGTTTTAAAGTCGATACTTGATGCCTGTCAAGAGAAATCTGTCCGCTTTGGCCTGTTCCTCGATACAGATAAGACATTCGATAAAGTGTCGCATGATGGACTTTTTACAAAATAAAATCTTTTGTTAATGACACCATATTTTTAGTAATTAAATCCTATATTTCTAGGAAGAACATTCTCGGTGAAATGCAAGTTCGGGAAGTACAAGCAGGAGTCCCTCAAGGTGGTGTATTGGGTCCATTCCTCTACTTAACCTTTAGCTCCGATATTTCTACACAGAATAACCTGCTTACCTCACAACTCGCAGAAGATGTAGATCCTTAGCAAAAGACCTGATATTGCACCTGCTAGTGAACTACAATCTATCGCGGATAAATTTGACGAATGGTGCAAAAAGTGGAGAGGAAGGATGAATCCAAAGAAATCTAAATTAGTGAAATTCACCTATAAAAGAAATACTGCTGATACCGAAATAAGCTTTGCGAGCGAGATAGTGCCACATTGTGATACAGTTATATATCTTGGTTCAATCCTGGGTTCAAAATTAACCTGGAACGCACACATCACTGATCTTATCAAGAAACTGCGACAGAAAATTCACTAACTGAAGTTTCTAATATCAGATACTTCTCCTTTGCCCTTACCTTCAAAAATATTTATTTACTTCCCGCTAATCACACCTATTTGGGTATATGGTTTGTAACCAGATTTCTATGTTTAAGATGGGATGCACTTTGACTGTTTCGAAGCTCCAAGTCGGAAAGCCAGATATAACAGGATTACTTCGTTGTAGTTTGAATTGCTTCTTGATTATTATGTCTGCTTAAATCAGAGTCATGGCATCTCTCGTTTTCAAGCGTGGTTACAAGTGAAATAAATAAAATTTTGGATAAGTCCAATTTCGTAATACATAATTTTATTGTATAATCTGGATTACACTTTACTCGAACTTTCTTTCCTAGTCAAACATTGCAGGTTACCTCCAGAATATCTATAAATCATTAATTAATAGTTTCCGTTAATTGCATAAAACTTCTCACTACTGCACGTCCACACATCACTATCAAAACTTTTTATTTTGCCCGCGTCGACTTTCCACCATCAAGATTACAGAACATATCTTTTTGAAGATTATAGATTTTCTGTTATTTATCCAAACCTTTTATATTTTCAGCGACATTTTTCCATCATCAAACCAGATTATTGATTTTTCTTCCCATAGCAACTGTTCATTTGTCATTACATGGCCCACTAATAGTCAGATCGCAAAACAAGAATTTCCAACTGGATATACGCAAATAAACAGAATGCAGACTTTTCAAAATGAGATTTTGTCCCTAATAGCTAATGCACCTTGATACATTCGCAGTTCAACATTAGACAAAGATCTGCTTACTCCAACATCGAGCTCTGCTATTCTAATTGGAAAACGTGGTCGTATACTCCATCCAACTATAATAATAACCCATGGCGCGACAGCCCTTAGAGGGTCAAGGCCTACCAACCCGACTGACGGCCCTACGCCCACTTACGCACGGCACAGGTGGACGATTATCAAACCGATTCGGGGAGGAGATGTGCTCAGCCGGAATGTTGGTTTTCTTGACCAGGGCAAGTTACCTAACGTAAGCTCCTCACTTTCCTCACGATGCTGAGTGGGCACCGGTCCTATACCCGGGACTTAAAATCCCCACCATATGGGTGGGATCGAACCCGGGCCGCTTTCCGTAACCAGGGACCAAGGCATGCTGCCTTAGCACAGGGCATACTCCATCCAACTGCAGGATACAAAATCTACAGAAGAACGGCACAGTGATTTATTGAACGGCGTTTGAGCTCCCAATTCGATTGAAACAATTTTTACAATTCTTGTACAGTGATTAAAGTTATTGTAGTATTATGCAAGAGAAGGAGGTTCGATTGTACCTGCAAGAGCCCCACGTGGAGGAAGCGCGCAATAATATTTCACTCCACCCGACGGTCTAAAGCAATGTTTTGATTTGGCGTCTCTCAAGCAGTTAGGAGCTTTGCCAAATGGTGTCATATAACTTCCTTCATCCTGTCGCAAGATGGTGACAAAATGTACGCTTAAAACAATGGCTTTTCGTGCCTTCTTCTCGTAAAGTGCCATCAAACTATATCTCAAACATATATAGGCCTAATGTATTTCAATTTGAAATTATTAATTTTTGCTATAAATTACTTTACATACCAGCTAAGTCAGTTGCTCCTTACTCTCGAGTTTTATGCAATATGCATTTTATACTGCAACATGAAAACATCGACCCCATTACTAGGTTCTACCCGCGTATATAACATGGATGTTAACACTCAATGAAATTAGTACTAATATAGATGTTATCATATCGCTTGTAGTATATTCGTAATTAGACAGTTGACGTTCGCACGTCTGTAAATGTTCACTGGAACCAGCCAATACTATATGTTAGACGGAATGTTTATCTCACACGTTACTAGATAGCTCAGTTGGAACTAGCGCAGAACTACATACTCATTTGTCTGCTGTGATAGTGGTTCGAATCCTCTGTATAGGTATACTGATTTTTTTTTACAGCCTAATACTCACAATTTGCAATTACGATTCTGAAAACCGTTTTTTTATTTTTTTTTATTTATATTTTATGGCATTGTTTGACGTTTCTTTATTGGTGAACTACAAGTAGGTAGTTGTTTAAACACACCTAATGGTAGGTCGATATGGACAAAATCAAGTATTGAGTTGTCATTAAACATTATTTTAGGAAAGGCAATACGCCTATGCAAATCAGAGATGAGTTGGATTCCGTGTATGGGGACTCTGCACCATCATTTACCACAGTGAAATTTTAGGCAGCTGAATTTAAACGTGCCGTAAGAACTTGGGAGACGATGAACGTTCGGGACGTCCAAAACTGCAACTACCGACAAAAACATTGTCAACGTTCACCAAATGCTGGTAGACGACCGCCGAATTTAAGTGAGAGAGATAGCAGAGGTTATGAACATCTCAAAAGAACGTGTTTGACACATATTAAATCTACATTTAGACATGAGAAAGCTGTCCGCGCGTTGACTGCCGCGTTTGCTTACGTTACACCAAAATCGTGTTCGAATGAATATTTTCAACGATCTGTTGGTGCAGTTAAGGCGCAATAAATCCGAGTTTTGGCACCGATTAATTACTGTAGATGAAACATGGATACACCATTATACACCCGAAACAAAAGTACCGTTCAAACAGTGGACTACAAAGCGAGAACCGGCTCCAAAAATTAACTGCTCTTTTCGGCTGGGAAAGTGATGGGCACTGTTTTTGGGATAGTCATGGATTTATTTTAATCGATTATCTTCAAAAGGGAAAAACAACTACAGGAGCATACTACGCATCATTACTTGACAATCTGCAGGCAGAACTTGCGGAAAAACGGCCACATTTGCAGAAAAAGAAAATCCTGTTTCACCAAGACAACGGACCGTCTCACACCTCAGTGGTTGCAATGGCGAAAATCCACGAATTACGGTTTCAACTGCTTGATCATCCGCCTTACTCTCTAGATCTAGCCCGAAGCGACTTCTTTTTGTTCCCTCATCTGAAAATTGCGCTCCGAGGACAGAGATTTTCGTCAAATGTAGAGGCAATCACCTTCGTGAACAATTATTCTGCAGAGAAAAACGTCGAGTACTATTTGGACGGGTTACAGAGATGGGAGCATCGCTGGGAGAAGTGTGTAGACTTACAAGGAGATACTGTGTTGAAAAAATATATCAAAAAATCTGAAAAGAGTCTTCTATCTTCATTAGGTCGGAAACTTTTCAAACCATCCTCGCAAAGTTTACAGGAAGACGAATGACAGACAAATCGAAGGTATAGGTAAATGAAGAGAACATGTGATATATGCTTCTGTAACAAATCGCAGGCTAACAGCACAAGTTAGTAATAATTTCGAGCAAACTTTCAGTGTCAATACCATCACTACACATGAGAACCAAACGTCACTTTTTCTACAGAATATGTTTATGTAAGAGGTAAAATGTTAGCCACATCATGTCCCAGTTCGTGAGCTGTGTATTTTTAATTTGTAAGAGATTTGTATGTACGCTAGATAATAGTGCAGTGATAAATGTTTTGGGTATTGTCATTTTCAGATGACAATATAAGAATGACTAAATGAGAGGTGACCCAAATAAGATCAAATAGAATCTCAGGCAATAATAAGTACATTGGGTAATCGACGTTTGCCTTCTAAGTAATTTAGTTTCGTAGAATGACTCAGTGAATATTATAATGTTACTTAATTTGAAATAAAATTAATATTACATTTAAATAATATTCACGTAAGCACCAAAGCAACAACGACGGTTATGTACCTCTCAGAATAACTAACGAAAGTACGTCCATATGAGGAATGGCACTTTGCAGTACACTACACAATATGCTATTATGGAAATAATTAATTTGTAATGTCTTTAAATATATTATAGAACTAGTGTAAATAATGAACTGCATTTATTTGGAAATAACAGGGCAATGAGGCGGCGCAGATTTTCATTTGTTCACTTATCCGTTTCAAAACTATTAGCTCACAACTGCTGAGGAGACTGTTAAAGAAAAGCACACATTACAATCAGTTGCACTACTATAGCTTTAAAAATTACTAAATTTTAAAACAATCGGCATTTATTTTCTCTTTATTATATAAACATATACATCTACTAAATACATAAAGTTAATTGATGGAAATTATTCATTTCTTCTCACTAGCTGTATATTAGACTAACATTTTGGATAGAGTCAACATGAAACGTTCAATGTCATAGCTGGGATTTGAACCATGGATCTCCAGGTTTCCATCCAGACGCTCTTACCCATTGAGCTACCATGGCCAGCATGCCGTCGGGACATTAAATTCTCCAATTCACACATATTTCCTCGGTATATGGCCAAAGACATTTAAAAATACTCCTCGGAGCGGAGAATGAATGAGGCTTTGGCCATTTCCTCCGAGAGGAGCACGCTTAATCGTGATGCTGAATTTCAGATCAGCTCCTCATGGAAACCGAACTTAAAAATGGAAATCCGTCGGCTTAAGAAGAACAGATCTATACAGCTTGATAATAAACTTAAGTAGTTACGTTTCTTTGACGCAACTAATTTTCTATATTTACGACATTTCCTGACCTGACATTTAATTTACTGAAAACAGTCTTTTGTTCAGTAATGCGAATTTTGATGGTGTTCTGTCTTTGTATATGTTTGTGTTATATCTAATGTTTTATTTGTGGCTATAACATTTAATAAATATCCTGATGATGGGAGAGATACACCATCCCTAAACGTCGATTTGTAATCGTCTTTTCACCTGGCTTGCTGCCCAAGAAGATATTGAGAATACATGAAGATAAGTTCTGCATTTAATAATACACCACGAGCAGCTGTTTTTGTGGCCATGTGTATGAGGGTATAAAAATTTAATACTGAAATATTAATGAATATCATAATATTTTACCTGAGAAAAATATAATACTCGGTTTCACAATTCATAATTGTTACCATTTAATCCATTCTTTAACCTCATATATTTAAATCCTCGCGGGTAAATGATCCGAGTGAACATTATTGCATCTCATTCATTTGTCAAATTTATTATCGAGTAAATAATACCAAAAATAGTAGACTGCAGAGTTACTTTTACGTTCTTCCTCAGCGATGTTGGTATCAAAGCAGTAATATCAAGTTGATTTTTCCAAGAACCGCCAGTAACTTTGGAACATACATTTTTTCCCTCCATTAACAGAAGGAGGACATAAAAATTCAAATGATGCCTGAAGCAAGACATCCAGCAAGAAGAGAGAAACATTTTAGGAACAAGTAGACTATTTCTCTTGCTTCTCCCATGTTTTATGGGCTCTCCTTGCATCTACGACTTTCCAGAGAACAGGGGAAGCATCCAGAAGTTTTTCATTGCTACAATCTTTGCTGGGCTTCTGAATTTTTTTTTCACTTTTGCAGGAGAACAGAAAGATAATTTGTGTTAAGAGTGAGCACATTGGAGTTTGGCAAACAGTTTTAACTTTCCAGTTATTACCATTATCTGGGATTCCCTAGATTGTATTTGCTTTTTATCCATTGGAAAATTCGTTCTAATTAATTAAGGTATAATACTCTCACTTCCAAATCTACTTGACTCTAGCGAACAATAGTTCTTCTCCCCATCCACAGCAATAGTACTAAACTGAGAGCAGTTAATGGAAGTTAATTGTTCTTTCACACTGGCCGTGTGTAGGACGCATTATGTAAGGGTAGAACCAGACAGAAAAATTCAGTGCCATAGCCGGGATATGAACAACGGATCGTCTGGTTTCCGTGCAGTTGCTCTAACCATTTGAGCTACTATGGTCAACATACGGACATGAAATTAAATTCTCAAACTGACTCGTTTGGGCATTGAATTTTTCAGTCTGGCTCCACCCCTTCATAGTGTGTCCTATACACGGCTAGTGTCAAAGAACTATTAATTTCTATTAATTGTACCTAATAGTGGTCCGAACTATAAAGCCCGGGCCTTAAAGTACTTGAACATCAAATGTCCGTGGCCTATTTTTGTACACTCTATTTTTATACCCCTACAAGAATAAATCTGGTGAGGTTAGGTCAGGGAATCTGAATGTCCACAGACCTTTTGAGATTATTCGATTATCAAAGAAAATGGTTACAGGTTCCGTGGTGTCATTAGATATACGACCCGTTGCTCTATCTTGTTGGAAATAACTTTCTCTTCAGTTCGATCTCATCCAGCTGCTCCACAAATATATTGAAGATACCCACATAAACTTCAGTGTCTAGGGTCTTATGAAGGAAAATGGGACCAACGATCCTGGAAGCTGACACCGCGCACCATATTTCAACACTTTCATCATGCAGTGGGGTTTGGTGTATCACTTGGGGGTTTACAGCAGGCCATTATCTGCTGTTTTGTGTGTTCAGGAAACCATGCCTCATCTGTAAACCACGTCATGGAGAGAATGTCTGGACGTGGAGTAAGAGTACCCTGTAACCATCGACAGTAACTGATTCGTTTATCATAATCTGCTTCTTTCAGTTGTTACACCATATGCACTCTGTAAGATCGCAGCTCTTTGACATGTTCCATGTGAATACCCTGATTCCTGACTAAATCGACACGCAACGATTTGTTTGGAGAATTCAATAGCCTTCTGCGAACATGTGTAACAGTCTCTGCATTCAACGGCGGTCTATGTCTTCCACTCTCACTAATGAGTATACCACTTGTCTCCAGGTTTCTTACGAGCGATAAAATTGTTGTCTTTGTCAGAACATCGCGTGCATTAAATTTTCTTCGAAATTCCCGTTGTGTTGTTACTAAGGAATTTGTCTTCCAATATGTTTTCAAAATGTAAACACGCTCTCGTAGTGCGTACTGCATGTTACTGTTATGACTGCACATTTAAGACTGTCAACTGTTAAAAATTGTCAGTGTTGTCAATTCTCCAGAGCTACTGAAATCATTAAAACAAATTTCCACATTCTACGAGCTTTCAAAGGGAAATTATGGCATATTGAAATGGTTCAGGTTTATATGGATCGCACTGTACTAATAGCTTTTACAACAAGAACAGGAAGTACTACTTCTAATAATAATAATAATAATAATAATAATAATAATAATAATAATAATAATAATAATAATAATAATAATAATAATAATAATAATAATAATAATAATAATAATAATAATAATAATAATAATAATAATAATAATAATAATAATAATAATAATAATAATAATAATAATAATAATAATAATAATAATAATAATAATAATAATAATAATAATAATAATAATAATAATAATAATAATAATAATAATAATAATAATAATAATAATAATAATAATAATAATAATAATAATAATAATAATAATAATAATAATAATAATAATAATAATAATAATAATAATAATAATAATAATAATAATAATAATAATAATAATAATAATAATAATAATAATAATAATAATAATAATAATAATAATAATAATAATAATAATAATAATAATAATAATAATAATAATAATAATAATAATAATAATAATAATAATAATAATAATAATAATAATAATAATAATAATAATAATAATAATAATAATAATAATAATAATAATAATAATAATAATAATAATAATAATAATAATAATAATTGTAATAGTAATAGTAATAGTAATAGTAATAGTAATAGTAATAGTAATAGTAATAGTAATAGTAATAATAATAGTAATAGTAATAATAATAGTAATAATAATAATAATAATAATAATAATAATAATAATAATAATAATAATAATAATAATAATAATAATAATAATAATAATAATAATAATAATAATAATAATAATAATAATAATAATAATAATAATAATAATAATAATAATAATAATAATAATAATAATAATAATAATAATAATAATAATAATAATAATAATAATAATAATAATAATAATAATAATAATAATAATAATAATAATAATAATAATAATAATAATAATAATAATAATAATAATAATAATAATAATAATAATAATAATAATAATAATAATAATAATAATAATAATAATAATAATAATAATAATAATAATAATAATAATAATAATAATAATAATAATAATAATAATAATAATAATAATAATAATAATAATAATAATAATAATAATAATAATAATAATAATAATAATAATAATAATAATAGCACAAGTTTATTTTAATATTTGACTAAATTAAGCTGAGACGCCTTGTAGGTATAAGTAATTTGTTGATACTGAAATACCTTACTTCAAACTCCCAGACGAAAAGCAGTTACTAATTTGCTTTAGTTTAATATTTATGTAGTGATTAAGGCACAGCAGTAAGTAGGCTACTAACCAGAAGAACTAGATCTGCAAATAGACGAAGGACACTACTTGAAGCTGCTAAAACGAAGCGTTTTAAAATATTTACGTAGATCGTATTCTAGACGATATTTCCAACAAATGGCATGAAAACTTTGAAAGTTTTTACTTGTGGTTTCCGTAGCAATGCTCGAACCTTTCTTTGCTGAAGTGAGAGTGCAGTCAGCTGCTGGTGACTGTGCCTCTAAGTCCAGAAATTCGAACAAAACCTTCTCTCTTGGGACAGAATACCACTTCCTACTCTCCTCACAAAAAGCAGAAAAAAGAGTCACATGGGTCTGGTGGATATGCAAATATGTCTAACGTGCGAGCCTCAAGTGGGCCGAACATAAAATCCATACGTTACACGCGTCTGCTATACCTAACTATTTTAATTATCACTTTCCACGTGCAGCAACAGATGTATTCGCTACGTCAATGAAGCACAATTCACCTTGGCAGTAAACAGCTGTGGAGAATTAACACTTACGTCTCCTGGAAACTTTAAGGGTTTCGCGCATTTTTACAGCAAGTTGTTATTATAATGGAAAGAACTAATTTTGGATTGGATTGGATTGGATTACAGTATGGAGAGGATTCAGCACTGCGGCCAGTCTTGATCTATTGTACTTATGCCCGAAGTGGGGCATCTCCGAGAGTAAGGATGAAGCAATAAGAGACAGAATGGTCGTCCCACGGATCCATGAAAGTGCAGAGGGCAGGCTCCCTACATTTCCGTAGTTGGAAAGTCCCCAACATATTGGTGTTGTACCTACTGATCATCAAATTTCATAAACTAATTATAATTTTGTGCTATACATCTAAATGAGGTATTTCCGTAATTAATAGCTGAATTTGTTAACCTTAATCAACTTATGAGTAGCTTTTACGAAATTTAGTTTTAGTCCCGTGAATACGATTCATTAAAACAAAAGAGGCCTACCATTGTTACTGACAATAGTTGGTAAACACACAGGCACGTGGCGACCCATCTTTAAAGCGCTGGCCTAGCCCTTTGCAGGTGTGAATGCACACCTGGCTGCTAAATCCAAACATAAACACTCAGCTGTGGAATCCTACTCTGTTGCCACACTGTGCACATAATGTGTTCATTAATGTTCAGTTATCTCCTTTGTCTTTCAAGATAGATGAAAATGTTATGGGACTTCACTGTTCGTCATATTTGGATACTCAAGCTTACGAAATCAAATAGCCGACCACTTGGCTCTCACCATTGGCGGCCCGGATTCGATCACAGGCTACCGCAAAGTGGCATTTTTGGTGGAGAACATGGCGCTGGGGTAGGTTTCTTCTGGGTCCTACGGTTTCCCCCACTATCATTCCACCTTTTGCTCATTCATTCATTCATCCTTGGCGTTCCGCCGATCCCCCAACCTTGATCTCATCAGGTCAATATACTTCGGCTCCCTCGCTCTGAGGGAACGCCAGCGACTCCAACACCAGCATTGGTGAGAAAGGTGTTTCAAAACGACACTGAACGAACATATTGAAGTAGTTGCTCCGCTTATATATCACACATACAGATAGTTTTTACCGCCAATAGAACCGCATAAAAATGCTCCAGAATGAAATAATTAGGCAGTGAAAGGAACAACGACGCGTGCCTCGTGCTAATAGAGTTCGCAGGTATACGTCACATGCCGTGTCGCGTGCTGTAACTGTAACTAAACATACCGGCATACTCCGCAGTAACTTTCTTTCTACTATTAAGAATTTCTTAGGGTTATGAAATGCAATAAATAAGCTATTGCTTAATTATTGCTTATGAGTGTTTAACGTGTTCCAAAATCCCGTTATAGCAGTCCATGATCGCAAATAAGCTGGTGGACATATGCAACTTATACCTTTTAGAGGGAAGTTAATGTTAGTGAGATAGAGGATGGAAGCATTAAAATATAAAAAGAACAGAGATTAATATGAAAGAATTGTAGATAAAGTTAACCAAAACTAAATGCATTATGGAATGAGACAAGCATTTTATTTCACTGTATTTGATAATACTAAATAAATCACTTGTAACTGAAAAGGAAGTTGCTGATTTTACAGTAACTGGTTGAAAGCATTGTACAATTAATATCATAGCAAAATGAGCAATCTTGGAACAGTCCGAGTTATTAGTCGATTTTTTCACAAGCAACTGCCCTTTAACTGAAAGTTACACTAGGGTCATTGATAAAGAGCAATGCTTTTGTTTTCGAGGTTGGTGCCTCCCAATAACTTTTGAGGTTCGCACACCAGTGATTCCTGCGCTGCCTAATCACAAAATAATGTAATAGTTAATGCTGCATAAAATTATACCTAACAGAACTTCTAAGCTGCTACACCGAAATTCGGACTAGTTAAGTCATAAACTACACAACGGCTATATTCGTTCGGTGTCGTTTTGAAACAACCTGCAGATATAAGCAAAGAGATGAGATAGAGATAGAGAGAGGGGGGCAGGCAGAGAGAGAGAGATTACACGCAATGCCACCTGATGTATACTGCTAGCTGTTTGCAATTAGATCCCAGGACTGCTATGTTTTGGGTATGTATGGGGCTGCACCAGAAAGCATGTAGGAATAGGCCATGACCAGAAAACAGAGGCAATTTCAAACGCCTAGTGACGAATGTAGTTCGTATTTTATGCCTGCTCTTTTAAGTAACGCTGTATCCAAACTTAAATAGCGTTTCTCACAATTCATAATTTTCAAATTTAATCATTCACTTTACTCTGCATCAATGTCCTGCGCCGTGGCGTAGCTGGCTAAGTCAGCATGCTTTGGTCGCTGGCCGCGGAAAGCGGCCCGGGTTCGACCCACCCATGGGGTGCGGATTTTAAATCCCGGGTATAGGACCGGTGTCTGTGACGAAAGTGAGAACCTTACGCTAGGTATAGATGTATATTTTTATCTTGAAAAGTGCAGAGCGATGCGCAGTGGTATCTCGACGAGTCCACGTCAGAACGGTTACAACTGGAGGGGAGGGCAGGTCAGTTGCGTATCAGGTGCGAGCAAGTAAACGCGTGTAGAGCTACTCGGTAATACTACAGCTTGTTTCGAAATGTGCTTGTCTCCTGGTTCCAAGAGAGCATTTATAAATGACGCCTCCTAGCAGCACATTAGGAAATAAAGTGCTACATTTAAAAACACGAGAAGTAATAACCAATACCCATAGATTTATAAAAAGGAACAATGGTCTGTGTCAGCTATAAAAATCTGGGGAAGGGTATCTGAGGCAACAGTTGTGTCTGAAAGCAGTTTAGGAGAGTTATCAAAGAAAGAAAAGCCATTGGTGCTAGTGCAACAACGTCCTTCTCTATGCCCAGTATACAAAGATTCAGAACAGGCACAAAATCTAATTTAGATGTTTTAATTCAGAAGTAGTTAGGCGAACTATGAATAATTTTTAAAGCACAGAAAAACAAAGACCAACTTTGAAGAAAGTGCTTATGAAGCTTAAAAATTCTACTGACTTCCAAGGCAGTGTCTGAACATTAAGAAGAGTTCTTTTGAAGCTAGGATTATTTGGAAAAAAACACTAAGCGTGACAGACAAATTTTAATCGAACATCGCACCATACGTGCAAAAAGGCTTAAGTATTTACGAAATATTCGGAGATATCAAAGTGAAGTTTATATAGTTTATATGGATGAAACTTATATAAATACAGCACATACTGGACCATATGCTTGGAGCGAAATAAGTTACAGGGACTCTGCAGCGACATTGAAAGGCCGACAGTTGTTTATGATGCCTTCTGGAGAAGAACAGGGTTTTGTTCCAAATGCCTATGTACTATTTAAGATCCAACAAAAGTGTAGAGATTACTACTATATTAAGGATTACAACTTTGTTTATAAGAGCTGAAAAACTGGCTTCGAGAATGAAATTTGTTTTTAGACACCTTATACACCGCCCTCCCCTCTCGTAATCTTACGCGTGTGAAGCATTGTGGCTATAGGTGCACTATTCCCACCACAGTTGCTACTCATCCCTACCGCGCAGGATTCCTGTCAAGATAAAATAGTACATCTGTACTGTTTGCCCAGGACAAGAACACATGCTAGAACAATGGATCACGTAATCAATTTTTGCAGTCCCCTCGGAGAATGATAAGGATTTAAGGCTCATTTAAAATAAACAAAATTTGCCACAGAGCTCACCTATGTATAATACCTATCATTGCGTTTGCTGAAATAAACATTAGATAGCATGAGTGACTCATATGCACTCTCGCACACTCATTTCCTAGTAAACAGATCCGTTACCGGAGCAGGTAAACAGTTCAAGCTCCTCTGCCCTTCATACCCCTCTCGCCTTCTTATCGTGGGCTTACAGTAAGCGGTCCTGGTCACGAAAATGTTCCGGCTGAGGGATGCCGAGATGCTGACCACATTTCCTCCCCGTATCGACTGGATGGTCGCCCACATCTAACTTGCGTACGTGGGCGTGAGGCCGGCAGTCGGGTAGGTAGGCCTTGGCCCTCTTAGGGTTTATATTATTTAACTCTACAACAAGAAACGAAATTGTTGTAAATTTGTTGTCTTGCAAAGAAGAAAGTACACGTTTTGGTGCGACAAAGCTTCCTTTCGGCTATTCATTTAGTGTTGACTTCTTAGCAATTCGTAGAGCCTTGGCTTTAGTTGGATGCTTAAGTATACGAATATACTAAAGAGTCGTCTTGAGGACTATTCACAAACAACTCAATGAAAAATGTTATAGGAAAGGATAAAGTTTCAGAGATACATACTGAACAGTTTCTCCGGAATAGACCTAAAGACCCATTAATTACTTTTAAAACAGTGAATCACCATTACATGAGTTATAGTCTTGAGAACTATGAGAAAACCCTAGAGATAGTCGTTCCTCACTTGCACTTCACCTTAAAGCGTGTCCTATCTCATTCCGTTCCAAAGTTTCGATTGTCCTCCACGATAGATAAGAGCTTCAAAAAGTAATACATTACATCTTGTAATGTTGGAAACCTAAGGCGTCAGGCGTCCCTTTAGAGGGAACAAAGAATAAATACAACAAAAGTTGCGCTCATTATTCATTTGTTATTGTATTGTGCTTGGCGAGACAGTCCAACACATCAACAAATTTCATCGAATGATGTGGAGAAGCACAAGTGTTTGCTTTTGTGCAAGTTTGTGTTTCGCTCGCTTAACGAGCGCACGCACATTTCAATTTTTTGTTTTCCTGCTGCACAATTATTCTCTCTTCGTCCTAACCACTTTACCATGAATACTACCTCAGAAAAATGGAAGAAAATCCCTTATGCATGAACAAAGAAGAAAAAGCAAAGGGTGCAGCACGATCTGGTACATTCTAACTAAAATAAAGTAATGGTATTTTTTCTTATCTGTGGACCGCGTGTGATGGGGGCCACAGAGCATTAGAATGTTTGTTGATGTTAGAATATGTCATGAATTTGTCACTTCTTTAAGCTGTCATCCGCAGAGGTCGGTATTTCTTCCAGGAAATTTTCTTTCTTCGCGACTCTTGTAAACCGATAAACCTCTGCAAGTTCAGCACCTGTAACGTAATCTGTAGGAACTAATACCAAAAAGGCAAGGCTTCAGGACCAGCACGGTCAATTAAAACAGCTACTAGAGAAAGAAAAAGCAGTAAAGAGAAGAAAATAAAGGACCGGAGATTTGTGAGTGGTGCAAGTTTTTAATTGTGATTATAAAATTAAATAAATGATTGATTGATTGACTTATTTACTTATTTATTCATCCATTCATTGTGCATATTTCAGAAATTTACAATTTACAACTTTTAGCTACATCTGTTTGTCTTTACCTTGTTGCTACCCTGGCTTACATGACATCCTGGTCCTCTGCTCTGCCAGGTAACTCTTAACCTCCATACCTCCTTGTTACTTAATTAGTCCCATTCTTCCCGCCCCCCTCCATCTTCCTTTCTTATATTCTTTACATTTCTTGCCTATTTTTCTTTTACTTTCTGTAAAACTCACCAATACGTCTTACCTTCTTTTCCTCCTTTCCTGTTAATATTTTTATAGCTACTATCCTCTTCTCTACTTTCTCCCATTTTTCCTCCCGAACCTTTTTTCTTCACATTGCAACCTCCTTGCATTCTGTAACATAGTGTTCTATACTTGCTTTTTCACCACACAATTCACAAATTCCCTTTCATCTACTTCTTATCGCTCTTAGGAATACTGCTCCTGTTCTCATCCAAGCTAACCCTTCCCAATCTTGCCTATTGCACTAATCTACGTATGCTTCTCGTCCCTAATTTCTTTTTATTTGTTTGTAAAATTGTAATGATTTCAAATTTCCTATACTTCCCCATATTTCCTCTCTTTCTATATCTTGTACTCTGCATTTTACCAATTTACCCACATCGTTTGTATTCATTTCCTCTAATCTCCATATATATCCCATTACTTTTTTCCATAATTCCTCCTATCTATGCCCACCAACTGTTTGAGTTCTATAATATTTGTTGCTGTCTCATGCATAATTTCATATTTTCCCCTTCTTCTTTGGCCAAGCACTGATACAAACATGTTATAATTTTATCCATTGTTATTCCATTTCTCATTGTTTTTCCTAATTCTACTAAAGCTACTTCCCTTGGTGCTGATCTTGGTAAGTCTATTAGCTCTTTACAAAACCTTCTGTATTGTTGGTGCACCGTTTTGTTTACCTCTCCGCCCCCCCCCCCCCCCCGATCACCGCTGCATACGGCTTTTTGGATTCCACTAGTACTTCATACATCTTTTCTAACCACTTGGTTGTCACTTCTAGCTATTATCATATTCTTATCCTATTCATTGCCGTCCTTCCTTTTGCTTCAATTTTTCTCCTATGTGCTCCTCACTTTCCATTGTTATTCAACCTTACTTCTAAGGATTCAAATTCATTGGCCACGTCTACCTCTTTGCCATTTAGTACCCAATTTTCATGTCTTTCTTTCTTTTAGTTTAGCTCCCTTTTTGAAGTCTATAACCTTCGACTTATTTATATGTTACGTTCACAGAATTTCTGTATTTCATTTATTGTCTTCTGCAATCCTACTACCGTTATAGATCCTACCATTAAGTGATCCGCATATACCAGTACATATGTTTGTTATTACCGGATAACGCTGATTTCCTTCTTTAAACTTGTCTATTATCTCGTCTATAAATAAGTTAAATAACATTGGACTCATTGTGCATCCTTGTCTTAGGGCCAGTTTTGGTTCTGTCAAGATGACAGACTATAACATAACCATTTACGTGTGTTCAAAACTATAATGAAATATCGGTGTGCGGAGTAGCCGTGTCCATTGTCCCATACTTATCCTTTCAATGTATATCCACACATTAAAGCGTATGAACAATGCATTTCATGACAGTTCCATATACTCGGTGCAATTTTGCTTTCTGTCTGCAGTTGTGTCACGTGCTCAACCGATTGGGCTCTAATGCAAACATCGAGTAAAATGAAACCAAGTAGTTGGCGAATCATATTATTTTATATTCTGCTAACATTTCCTATAGTGCCATTAAAAATCTGCTTACATATGACGTTACCAGCTCAGCAAAGATTCCGGTCTCCGTGGCGGTACTACTTCAAATGCCATGCCAAAAGTACAAATGCCGTCCAAATAGTACTCGGCGTTTTTCAACATAGTCTCCTTGTAACTGTACACACTTCTCCCAGCGATGTTCCCATCTCTGTAACCCGTCCAAATAGCACTCGGCGTTTTTCAACATAGTCTCCTTGTAACTGTACACACTTCTCCCAGCGATGCTCCCATCTCTGTAACACGTCCAAATAGCACTCGGCGTTTTTCAACATAGTCTCCTTGTAACTCTACACACTTCTCCCAGCGATGCTCTCATCTCTATAACACGTCCAAATAGCACTCGGCGTTTTTCAACATAGTCTCCTTGTAACTCTACACACTTCTCCCAGCGATGCTCTCATCTCTATAACACGTCCAAATAGTACTCGGCGTTTTTCAACATAGTCTCCTTGTAACTCCACACTTCTCCCAGCGATGTTCCCATCTCTGTAACACGTCCAAATAGTACTCGGCGTTTTTCAACATAGTCTCCTTGTAACTCTACACACTTCTCCCAGCGATGTTCCCATCTCTGTAACACGTCCAAATAGTACTCGACGTTTTTCAACATAGTCTCCTTGTAACTCTACACACTTCTCCAAGCGATGCTCTCATCTCTATAACACGTCCAAATAGTACTCGGCGTTTTTCAACATAGTCTCCTTGTAACTGTACACACTTCTCCCAGCGATGCTCTCATCTCTGTAACACGTCCAAATAGTACTCGGCGTTTTTCAACATAGTCTCCTTGTAACTGTACACACTTCTCCAAGCGATGCTCTCATCTCTGTAACACGTCCAAATAGTACTCAGCGTTTTTCAACATAGTCTCCTTGTAACTCTACACACTTCTCCAAGCGGTGCTCCCATCTCCGTAACACGTCCAAATAGTACTCGGCGTTTTTCAACATTGTCTCCTTGTAACTCTACACACTTCTCCCAGCGATGCTCTCATCTCTGTAACACGTCCAAATAGTACTCGGCGTTTTTCAACATAGTCTCCTTGTAACTGTACACACTTCTCCAAGCGATGCTCTCATCTCTGTAACACGTCCAAATAGTACTCGGCGTTTTTCAACATAGTCTCCTTGTAACTCTACACACTTCTCCAAGCGGTGCTCCCATCTCTGTAACTCGTCCAAATAGTACTCGGCGTTTTTCAACATAGTCTCCTTGTAACTCTACACACTTCTCCAAGCGATGCTCTCATCTCTGTAACCCGTCCAAATAGTACTCGGCGTTTTTCAACATAGTCTCCTTGTAACTGTACACACTTCTCCCAGCGATGCTCTCATCTCTGTAACACGTCCAAATAGTACTCGGCGTTTTTCAACATAGTCTCCTTGTAACTGTACACACTTCTCCAAGCTATGCTCTCATCTCTGTAACACGTCCAAATAGTACTCGGCGTTTTTCAACATAGTCTCCTTGTAACTGTACACACTTCTCCCAGCGATGCTCTCATCTCTGTAACACGTCCAAATAGTACTCGGCGTTTTTCAACATAGTCTTCTTGTAACTCTACACACTTCTCCAAGCGATGCTCTCATCTCTGTAACCCGTCCAAATAGTACTCGGCGTTTTTCAACATAGTCTCCTTGTAACTCTACACACTTCTCCCAGCGATGCTACCATCTCTGTAACCCGTCCAAATAGTACTCGGCGTTTTTCAACATAGTCTCCTTGTAACTCTACACACTTCTCCCAGCGATGCTCTCATCTCTGTAGCCCGTCCAAATAGTACTCGGTGTTTTTCAACATAGTCTCCTTGTAACTCTACACACTTCTCCCAGCGATGCTACCATCTCTGTAACCCGTCCAAATAGTACTCGGCGTTTTTCAACATAGTCTCCTTGTAGCTCTACACACTTCTCCCAGCGATGCTACCATCTCTGTAACCCGTCCAACTAGTACTCGGCGTTTTTCAACATAGTCTCCTTGTAACTGTACACACTTCTCCCAGCGATGCTCTCATCTCTGTAACACGTCCAAATAGTACTCGGCGTTTTTCAACATAGTCTCCTTGTAACACTACACACTTCTCCCAGCGATGCTCTCATCTCTGTAACCCGTCCAAATAGTACTCGGCGTTTTTCAACATAGTCTCCTTGTAACTCTACACACTTCTCCCAGCGATGCTACCATCTCTGTAACCCGTCCAAATAGTACTCGGCGTTTTTCAACATAGTCTCCTTGTAACTCTACACACTTCTCCCAGCGATGCTACCATCTCTGCAGCCCGTCCAAATAGTACTCGGTGTTTTTCAACATAGTCTCCTTGTAACTCTACACACTTCTCCCAGCGATGCTACCATCTCTGTAACCCGTCCAAATAGTACTCGGCGTTTTTCAACATAGTCTCCCTGTAACTCTACACACTTCTCCCAGCGATGCTACCATCTCTGTAACCCGTCCAAATAGTACTCGGCGTTTTTCAACATAGTCTCCTTGTAACCCTACAACTTCTCCCAGCGATGCTACCATCTATGTAGCCCGTCCAAATAGTACTCGGTGTTTTTCAACATAGTCTCCTTGTAACTCTACACACTTCCCCCAGCGATGCTACCATCTCTGTAGCCCGTCCAAATAGTACTCGGTGTTTTTCAACATAGTCTCCTTGTAACTCTACACACTTCTCCCAGCGATGCTACCATCTCTGTAACACGTCCAAATAGTACTCGGCGTTTTTCAACATAGTCTCCTTGTAACTCTACACACTTCTCCCAGCGATGCTCTCATCTCTGTAACACGTCCAAATAGTACTCGGCGTTTTTCAACATAGTCTACTTGTAACACTACACACTTCCCCCAGCGATGCTCTCATCTCTGTAACCCGTCCAAATAGTACTCGGCGTTTTTCAACATAGTCTCCTTGTAACTCTACACACTTCTCCCAGCGATGCTACCATCTCTGTAGCCCGTCCAAACAGTACTCGGCGTTTTTCAACATAGTCTCCTTGTAACTCTACACACTTCTCCCAGCGATGTTCACATCTCTGTAACCCGTCCAAATAGTACTCGGCGTTTTTCAACATAGTCTCCTTGTAACTCTACACACTTCTCCCAGCGATGTTCCCATCTCTGTAACCCGTCCAAATAGTACTCGGCGTTTTTCAACATAGTCTCCTTGTAACTCTACACACTTCTCCCAGCGATGTTCCCATCTCTGTAACCCGTCCAAATAGTACTCGGCGTTTATCAACATAGTCTCCTTGTAACTCTACACACTTCTCCCAGCGATGTTCACATCTCTGTAACCCGTCCAAATAGTACTCGGCGTTTTTCAACATAGTCTCCTTGTAACTCTACACACTTCTCCCAGCGATGCTCCCATCCCTGTAACCCGTCCAAATAGTACTCGGCGTTTTTCAACATAGTCTCCTTGTAACTCTACACACTTCTCCCAGCGATGTTCACATCTCTGTAACCCGTCCAAATAGTACTCGACGTTTTTCAACATAGTCTCCTTGTAACTCTACACACTTCTCCCAGCGATGCTCCCATCTCTGTAACACGTCCAAATAGTACTCGGCGTTTTTCAACATAGTCTCCTTGTAACTCTACACACTTCTCCCAGCGATGTTCACATCTCTGTAACCCGTCCAAATAGTACTCGACCGTTTTCAACATAGTCTCCTTCTAACTCTACACACTTCTCCCAGCGATGCTCCCATCTCTGTAACACGTCCAAATAGTACTCGGCGTTTTTCAACATAGTCTCCTTGTAACTCTACACACTTCTCCAAGCGATGTTCACATCTCTGTAACCCGTCCAAATAGTACCCGACGTTTTTCAACATAGTCTCCTTGTAACTCTACACACTTCTCCCAGCGATGCTCCCATCTCTGTAACACGTCCAAATAGTACTCGGCGTTTTTCAACATAGTCTCCTTGTAACTCTACACACTTCTCCCAGCGATGTTCACATCTCTGTAACCCGTCCAAATAGTACTCGACGTTTTTCAACATAGTCTCCTTCTAACTCTACACACTTCTCCCAGCGATGCTCCCATCTCTGTAACACGTCCAAATAGTACTCGGCGTTTTTCAACATAGTCTCTTTGTAACTCTACACACTTCTCCCAGCGATGTTCACATCTCTGTAACCCGTCCAAATAGTACCCGACGTTTTTCAACATAGTCTGCTTGTAACTCTACACACTTCTCCCAGCGATGCTCCCATCCCTGTAACACGTCCAAATAGTACTCAGCGTTTTTCAACATAGTCTCCTTGTAACTCTACACACTTCTTCCAGCGATGCTCCCATCTCAGTAACACGTCCAAATAGTACTCGGCGTTTTTCAACATAGTCTCCTTGTAACTCTACACACTTCTCCCAGCGATGCTCCCATCTCTGTGACACGTCCAAATAGTACTCGGCGTTTTTCAACATAGTCTCCTTGTAACTCTACACACTTCTCCCAGCGATGTTCACATCTCTGTAACCCGTCCAAATAGTACTCGACGTTTTTCAACATAGTCTCCTTGTAACTCTACACCCTTCTCCCAGCGATGCTCCCATCTCTGTAACACGTCCAAATAGTACTCAGCGTTTTTCAACATAGTCTCCTTGTAACTCTACACACTTCTTCCAGCGATGCTCCCATCTCAGTAACACGTCCAAATAGTACTCGGCGTTTTTCAACATAGTCTCCTTGTAACTCTACACAGTTCTCCCAGCGATGCTCCCATCTCTGTAACACGTCCAAATAGTACTCGGCGTTTTTCAACATAGTCTCCTTGTAACTCTACACACTTCTTCCAGCGATGCTCCCATCTCAGTAACACGTCCAAATAGTACTCGACGTTTTTCAACATAGTCTCCTTGTAACTCTAGACACTTCTCCCAGCGATGATGACATCTCTGTAACCCGTCCAAATAGTACTCGGCGTTTTTCTCTGCAAAATAAAGGTGATTGCCTCTTCATTTGACGAAAATCTCTGACCTCTGAGCGGAATTTTCAGATGAGGGAACAACAAGAAATCGCTTGGGACTAGACCTGTTGTGTAAGGCGGATGGTCAAGCAGTTGAAACCGTAATTCGTGCATTTTCGCCATTGCAACCACTGAGGTATGAGACGGTGCGTTGTCTTTGGTGAAATAGTATTTTCTTTTTCTGCAAATGTGGCCATGTTTCCGCCAGTTCTGCATTCTGCTTGTCAGGTAATGATGCGTAGTATACTGTTTTAACGGTTTTTTTGCTTTTTGAAGAAAATCGATTTAAATAACTCCATGACTATCCCAAAAAAATAATACATTTAATTATTTCCGGTCTGTTTTGCCGTGGTCTGTTGGCGTAAGAACGAACATGCCGAATATGCTATTTAGGCGGAAGGCGAGCATGTGATACAGTTCCAGGACACCAGCATCTCTTCTACTACAGAACATTACCACACAGGACTTCAGCGGGAGGCCATCGAAATTTATAAGCATCTTAATAATTTTAACAGAAAGGAAGAAGCCTTAAAACTCTATAGGAACTGGCATCCTGTTATCGAAAACAAGAAACGCCATTTAACTACCAAAAATGACGCGGACCAATCACAGGACACCATTGCCGGACTACCCAGATTCCGCCTCCCAACAACCAGTACAAATAGCGCGACTCAGGCACCCATCAAGGCTAGATATAACACTGCTCAAGACAAACGTCTGTTACACATGACTTTCTTTTTACTGCTCAGATAGAGCCGCACAAAGCGGTTAGGTGCTGAGAAACAAACACTCCGCCCAGGAAAAACCTGGACGACTCGGCTGGGCTGCTGGTCTGCTGAACCCTTCAGACGCAGCGAAACTCTCTGCAAGGAAACTTCAACCGCGCCACTGATGATGTCTACCAGTTGTGGACGAAACGTTTAAACGTTCTTACGCCAACAGACCACAGCAAAACAGCCCGGAAATAATCAATTGTACGATGGACTCTGGCCTTGAAACCTACGTTCTCTCATATCCCAAAACAATCACTATCACTTTTCCAGCCGAATAAAAAAGATTTTTTTGAGCCGAATCTCGCTTTGCAGTCAATTGTTTGGACTGTATTTTTGTTTCTGGCGTACAATTGTGTGTTCAAGTTTCATCTACAGTAATTAATCGGCGCCAAAACTCTTATTTATTGTGCCTAAAGTGCACCACCAACAGAGCGTTGGAAATGTTCATTCGAACACGTTTTTGGTTTAAGGTGAGCAAACGTGGCACTCAATGCGCAGACAGCTTTCTCATGTCTAAATGTTGATTTAATATGTGACAAACACGTTCTTTTTATATGTTCATAGCCTCTGTTATCTCTCTTTTTAATTCGGCGGTCGTCTAGGAACATTTGGTGAACTTTGGCGATGTTTTGTCGGTAGTTGCAGTTTTTGACGTCCTGAACGTTTATCGTCTCCCAAGCTCTTACGGCCACGTTTAAATTCAGCTGCCCAAAATTTCACTGAAGGAAAAGATTGTGCAGATTCCCCATAGACAGAATCCAACTAACCTTTGATTTGCGTAGGCGTATTTCCTTTCAAAATATATTTAATGACAGCTCGATACTTGATCTAGGCCAATTCTATAAAAACACTCACATCAACTCACTCAAACGACTGTTTCGTAACAACTGAGCATCCAAAATGGCTGAAACTTTGCTGAGTAACTGTCAACAGATGAACAACGAAATTCACTGCCACTTACGAGTACTGCCATCTTCATGTTGAGTTCGGAAACTTTTCAGACCAGCCTCTATATAATTCATATATATATATATAATTACAATTATATATATAATTGACAATAAACTGCGTATAATGATAAATTTCAGTACTATAAGAATATATTTAACTAAAGGCCGTCAGGATTTCACTCATCCAGGTAAGCCCTTAGGAAATAATTCTCAGAAGGGTTGGAAGTTTTGGGAACTGCTCAAGGAGCAGGAAATGAGGAGAAAAACCGAGTAAAGACATATTAGTGCTCGGTGCATAGATTTTATGTAGAGGGTTGTGCATTGGAACGCAAGGCGCAGTAACCTAGTTTGATAAAATCTCGCGGTCTTTCGGGTCCAGACAATCCTGAGAGGAAACTGCTCTTCTCTCCTATCTCGATGGCATTCCTGCTGACCATTTCGGCAGCCTGGCGCCAACATGCTCCGATGTCTGCCTAGATTGAGAATTTAAACACTTCAATATCGAGGATAATGCGCACTTTATAAGACAATGTACTCAGCTAGAGGAATTTTGTATTGAATAAAGAAACCGGTGAAAGCAATCGAAAAAACAGTCCGATTTTTCACACTCAGACGATTTTGTCTCCACATTTCAAATTCAGAAACATCATTTAAATAATATGCAATGTTTGTTTTCGGAAACAAAGGTTTCCTTACTAAAAACGTTAATTTAGCGCTGTTTTCTTTAGAAGATTCGGTTTGGAAAATTTGTAATGCACGCTTTTCTTTCCCGTTAGGCAAGTCGGTTCACGTCAGTCACTAGGAATTGGTTATTAAGCAGCAATATTCATGGCAGAGCGTTGATCTTCGCCAGGATATAAGAAAAGTTCACGAATTTTCCTAAATAAGGTTCTTAAGGAAATATATATTTGCGTATTTTAAGAGATAATTTTTTTTTCATTTTGTTATGGAATTTTTGGCTCCTATGTATTATTTTCTCTACCTCAGATATCCAAAAGAAAGGGATATTAAGAATTACGAGGGCTTTTCAATAAAGAATGAACAAAATTTTTTGGGCAACGTACCTTTACTCGTCCTCATAATTTTGAAGGTCCTTTTCCAAATAGTCTCGCCTGAACGCGATGCACTCGTTTCTGCGAGTCTTCAAAGACATGCTGGAAACCATTTTTGAGAGATCCTTCAAAATCCCCTCCGTAGCCTTCATCACTGCTTCTGATGATGGATAAAGCCTCCCACGAAGGCTTTTCTTCAAGTTAAGGAATAGAAAAAAGTCACATGGGGCTAAATCCAGACTATAGGGAGAGTGAGGTATGTACTTCACGTTGATTTTTGCAAAATATTCAGCAACAACATTGGCAATATGCGGCCGCGCATTATCGTGGTGCAGCATCCAGCCTGCTTCATGGAATTGTGGTCTTTTGCGCCCGATATGGAGTTGCAATGTTTTCAGGGCATCCCTGTAGTATTGTCCAGTTACTGATGTGTGTGCAGGTACAACATGCTGATAAAACATTCCATGAATATCAAAGAACGAGATGACCATAACTTTCCCAGCAGATGCAACCACTTTTGCTTTTTGGGGTGTTGGTGATGAAGGAGATTTTCACACTGAGCTTTGCTGTTTGCTCTCAGGATCAAAATGATGTAGCCAAGTTTCATCAGCAGTGATTATGTTTGAAAGATGCCCGGATCTTCCTCTAACATCAACTTTAACTGCATGTTACCTCCATTGCGGCGGTAGGTGATACTGAACATGTCTGAACTTGCCTGGTTCTCACAGGCGGGAACCAGGAATACCAACAATGAAACTACAACGGCGTGTTTGTTTCACATTAAGCTAACAGAATATAATAAGACTGAATTTCATTGCGAAAAATTATGACCGTAAAAAATTATGATTTTTCTTTACTGAACAGCCTCGTAATATTAGATGTCAGATGAATCGCATAACTTAACTAGACTCGCATGGCTAAAATTTGGTGTCCGTCAACTTAGGAAGCATAGATCAATACAGCTTGATCATGTTATGTAGTTGCTTTTCTTTGGCCCAATTACTTTTCTATGCTCACGCCGTTTCCTGACCTGGCATTTAATTTATTGAAAACAGTCTTTTGTTTAGTGATGCGATCATTGGTTGTGTTTTGTCTTTGTTTATATCTGTGTTATATCTAGTGACACATTTCTGGTTGTAACATTTTATAAATATCCTGATGGTGGTAGAGATGCACACTCCCGAAAGGTCGATTTGTAATCGTCTTTTCGCCTGGCTTGTTTCCCGAGAAAAATCTCCAACATGCTCGTCGCCAGGAAAGCTTCTGCTTTGTTAATACTGTCAGTCATCAGCAGTATAAATAATAGCGAGATGAAAGTTTTCCCCAAAATTAAGTTTAATATTGAATAAATAGATGTAACAAAACTCTAAATCAGTTACGATGATCCACTCAGAATTAGCTTCTTGGTGTAAAAGTGTTGTATGCGACAAAATTGATTTAGAAGAAATAAATAAGAAAGTTGTGATGCTGGTTAGGCTGACACCATGAGACCATTAAGTAAGCCTCGTAAGCAATCTTGTTGAACCTAATTGGGGCGATGTCTCAGCAATCAAACACTGTACACGTATCGATATCACCTTCTTGCCGCCCTTTGTACGTTTTGGGAAATTAGAGGAGGACCATTCAAGGAATCTATTGTTTTGTAGACACACCCAGTGATCAGTGCTGTCTCAGCTGAGAGGAAATAAACATCAGCGGGGCGAGTGTAATGAGAAAAGCAGCCTCCAGCGTTCTGGTGAAATGAGTAATTCGGAGCAATAGGGAGACATATCTTTTTTCCAGCAAGGTTGCCGCCTTCCCATCAACACCCGCAGTGGGCTAATATTTCTTCTATGTGTATTCTTTTCCTAGGCGCTACAGTTTTGTTTCAGCCTTTTTGGTACATGGGCACAAAGACTTCTGTGCTGGAGCCAAAGGGATGCTCTGATTGTTTCACGTTTATTATCCTTTGTTCCTCGTGACGTTTCATTCTTCCTCTGCTTCTCGCAAAATTAAGAGCGGTTACATTTATGTTTTAGATCCATTATTTCACTGCTCACGTGCTTTTTGGCACGCTTTATCCTCTTTTTTTTTATCTGCGCATATTCCTCATATGTGATGGGCTTGGAAGGCGGTATCATTAACATTTCTGGCGTCTCTTCTTTCAAGTCGAGAGTTTGACAGTTTGAGAGCACTTTCCTTTT
>CM060948.1:19109366-19124366 GCA_030765055.1 Mantis religiosa
TAACTTACATGGTAATGTTTTATGTTCTAACATGTAATATTCCTTTATAAAAGTTCTGTAACTTATGTTTTGTAATGGAGCCGCTCTCTTGGCGCCCGCGCGTCGGTAATGCAGCTAGCTGAATTCCCGACTAGTGATTCGTTAGTCTGATTTTTAAAAGAAGATACATGAAGGTCATCAGGCAAGGGAGCCGAAAGGTAAGAAGGGACGGTCGCTGCTATGGCAACGTAAACAAATGTTGCCAGATTGGATACACTGGTGAATCACATACTCCTCAGGTCAGTTATCGCTAGTTGTATGCGGGAAACAGAGTTTGTCTAGTTACGCTGTGTATTGTTAGCCTACTTTGTTAAAACACAATTAAATATGTTTTATGGAAGCAAGACGTAGTGGCGGTAGGATTAGAGGTGGACCGAGGAATCATGACCCAAGGCAAAGATCAGCTTACAGTCGGGTTGTTACATTGCATAGCCAAGCTAGAGAATTTGTCTGTTCTCTTAGAGAAGTCGTCCAACAGGAAGACGAGAGTTTACTCCTTATCAATGAACAGCTTATTGTTTTTATCCAAAAAGCGACAGTACCATATCAATAGATATGCTTACACGTAAAAGAATCCCTGTAGGTCAAAATTCCGGAGTATCGGCGGCGTTGATATGAACATGTCAAGTAACAAAGTCGTTAATATTAGTATATTGCGATATTAATGTATACGGAACGAGGAAAGGTTTGAAAAAACGAGACGCCTGCACCGAGTTGTATTTCAATTCTCGAGATTCCATTATGTGCTTACCACATGTGTGTTGCACATTATTTTTTGCACTATGTGTATTTATATTAATCTGAATTTTAGTAGTTAAGATATTAGCTCAAATATTAATAAATATAATTGAAGATAAATGTTAAATTTTAGAACGTGCATCGCGTATATGTGTTTCTATGGAGAAATAATTACCGCGCTAATGCGGGAATGTCAACTTACGATACATAGCAACAATAACGGTAAATATGGAATATCAGTTACATAATGCAAACAATTATTTAAAGGAAATCACATGTGTAGACCCTATAAATCAGTGAATGTGTAAACAACTTATTTCTGTTTTTAAAGATAACTCGAACCCTTGTTTATGTCTCGCGTGTTGAGGGGATAAAGAAAGGAGATCTGCTGGGTAGCATTGCACTAACCACGTGGAGAAACATGACCTTCACCTATCTTCTTTTAAAAATCAGACTATATTAAAAGGCCGAAGTGAGCGTAACACTTGCGGTGAGTGAGGAGAGGTTGGAGGGACAGTATGTATTGCTGGTTACCATGGACAGAGATTCGATTCATAGAAGCCGTATATTCCGCAACAACTCGTCTTGCCAACACAATACAGGACCTTCTTCCTACTTTTTCGTTTATTTGAAAACAAAAATTCTTGGAAGTAGTGGTAAACCGCTTGAAGTGATGTCTCCTAGGGAGCCATTAGTGTTTAGGTGATATCGTTTTATAACCCTCACGAGCATTTTTCCCTCGCAGTAATTTTGCCCCTTCAAATTAAAAACATGAGAACAAAACAAAACCAGCTAAATGATATATGATTTAGGCAATATTGTGACTTTGTGGGTTCGTGAAATGATAAAACGGGGTTACAAAACACAAAAACTACACTTTATTCTCCTCGAAATACACTGTTCACCATTACAAAATTTCTAGAACCTCAAAACTGTTTATTTTCTCAACTCTACATTCAACTGTCCGTCGCTACCGGTCTTCATTTTTCACCGGCTTCGCGATTCTACAGCCAGGGTGACACTGCTCCCTCCTCCCGAACAGCGCCTTCGTAGCGGGCCAGGCGATCCAGGTGTACCACCAACATCTTTCCTCGGGGCACCTTCTGGATGCGGTAGACCACGTCGTTAATCCTCTTCACCACACGGTACGGTCCTTGCCATGACTGCTGAAACTTCGGGCAGCGTCCCTTGGTCCGGGTCGGGCGGTACAACTAGACCAGGTCACCTTGCTGGAACCCTTGGCTGTTGGCTTGCCTGTCGTATCAGGTTTGCGGTCGCTCGCCTTCTGGATGTTCTGGCAAGCCATCTCGTGCATGTCGTGGAGGTGGTCCACCAGGTTCTCCACATCCCTCAAGAGTGGCCCCAAGTCTGCGTCCGCCAGCTGCTCCCTCCTCAGGCCTGTGCTATCCCAGCCATCCGCAGGCACTGCCATGACTACTCGAACTGCTGCGGCACGCTCCTTCCCCTCCACTCTTGTGCATTGGCCGCAATCTTCTGGAGAGGGTCTTCGGGACATAGCGTCCGCGTTACCGTGACTCTTCCCTCTGCGATGTTCCGAGGTGAAGTCGTACTCCTGCTGCCTCTGAACCACACCTGCTGTCTGGCCTTCCAGTCGCGCCGTCACTATCACTTCGCTCCTCGCGGGGACAACCACGTCTTCGCTCAAGACGACCCTGCCAATTCCAAGGCGCTCTTCTGGTTGACGGAGTATAACCCCTTCTCCGTTGAGCCTCAGTACCTTCCTGCCGACGTCGACCGTCGCCTCGTGGCCCCTGAGGGCATCCAGTCCCAGAATCACCTCCACAGCCACCTTCGCGACGAACACCTACAGACGCACGGCACTCCGTCCCAAGTTCAGCTCCAGCAGGGCCTCCTTCTGCACAGGCATGGTGTCGCCCGATGCCGTCACAAGCTCGTATGGTCGGCTCGGCTTCCTCGTCGGCAAACCCTTCGCCACGTCAGGTCTGATGATGGTCACGGCCGCCCCGGTGTCCACCAGCACGCGGCACGGCTTTCCTCTTACCCAGCCGTCCGCGATGAGGTTGTCATCCATCCGCCGGCTGACGGCGTGGATTGTCACTCGAGGGGATGGTGGTAATGGCGCCGACGTGCCCCTCTCCACGCCGGGCCTTTCTCGTTTTCCGGCTGCTCTTCCTGGTGTGGGCAGTCTCTCCGCAGGTGTCCGGGCTGTCCACACCCCCAACACAGGCCACTAGGTGTTCGCCGGCGTCCCACAGCTGGTCTTCTGTCTCCGGCGTAGCGGACACTCCTCGTTCTCGACGTCGGGATAGATGCTACCTTGGCCGCCTCCATCCTTAATGCCGCTGTCAGCGCCTCGTGGATGGTTTTATATTCGCCTAGCATTAGGCGCTGACGAATCTCCGTGTCCCGTACCCCGTCGACAAAATTGTAGGCGGCTTCCCGGGATACGAACTCCAGTGGCAGGTCAACCAAGGCCTTGCTAGCCAGCTGCTCGATTGCTATGGCGAACTCCTGCAGCGTCTCCCCCGGCTGCTGCGACCTTGCCTTTAGCTGTCTGCGGTATGCTGCGGCTAAGCGGTGGTTCCCGAAACGATTCTCCAGGGCCTCCCAGATGTCCTTGGGCGCCGCCGTCGTCTGCACCGCGTTTAGGATTTCCGCGGCCCGTCCCTGGAAGCTGGCTATTAACTGTGTGGCCTCCTCCTCCGGTGACCATCTGTTGTGCTTGGCCACTGTGTCGAACTGGCGGCGGAAGACCTCGAATGTTGACGCGCCGTCATATTTCGGAAGTTTGACGCGCGCCGATGTTGTGTCGCGTCCCGGTGCGTCAGCCTTCAAATCCTTCAGTCTCCTGCCGACGACGTCCTCCACCATGGCGTTCAGGGACTTGACGCTGCTGTCGGCCTTTCCCTCCAGGTTGTTTACGCGGTTCGTGAGGTCTTCGACGTCTTCAACCATGGCGTTCAGGGACTTGGCGTTATTGTCGGCCTTTTCCTCTAGGTCATTGAAGCGGTTCGCCAGGTCCTCGACGCGCTCGCCCACTTGGCCCATCAGCTTGCCCAGCTCCGTCACGTCATCCCTCACGCCGGCCAACTGTTCCTCAAATTTGGCGGCTTGGACCTCGTTCGCCTCCTTCATTTCCGTGGCCAGACCGTCGTTCGCTGCCTTCATTTCTGTGGTCAATTCGGTCTTTATTTCTTTCAACTCTGCGGCCAGGTTGTTATTTGCCGCTTCTGATTTTGTTGTTTACTCGTTCATCTTCGCGGCCAAGTTGTTATTTGCCGCTTCCGACTTCGCTGTTAATTCGTTCATCTTCTGCAAAAGCATTTCCAATGCCGATTCCATGGCCATAATGTTCGGTGATGTTGTTGTCCCGCTTCCTGACACCAATTGTGACTTTGTGGGTTCGTGAAATGATAAAACGAGGTTACAAAACACAAAAACTACACTTTATTCTCCTCGAAATACACTGTTCACCATTACAAAATTTCTAGAACCTCAAAACTGTTTATTTTCTCAACTCTACGTTCAACTGTCCGTCGCTACCGGTCTTCATTTTTCACCGGCTTCGCGATTCTACCGCCAGGGTGACAATATGTATACGAAGCATATCACTTCATGCATAAGACATAGCTTCGTTCAGCATTTTTAGTGAATCATTTCACAATTACGTTTTAGCCAATAACTACAATTTTAGGAGTCGTATTTTCAAAGTCTACTTGCTGTCTTTATGTATGGTATTGCAAAGAAGGAAATAGAGTTAGGTAAAAAATGAAGGTAGCTACGCTGAAACAATAAATATTACACAAATATAACTACTCGTATTTGTAACAAACAATATAAAGAATTATAGTATTAAAATGTACTACATTTCTCTAAAAATATAAAATTGTTAATAATACAAAATTTAGTATTTATCCATTTAATTGTTTAGATTGTGACCAGGTTTACATTGGGAAGACGAAACGTAATTTGGAAACCAAAAAGAAAGAACATTTTCGTAATGTTAAGTAGAAACAAACTGATCAATCAGCCATAGCAGATCATTTTTGGTCATTTAACCATGAAATAAATGCAGAAGTTTAATCATTGAAACAATAAAATGGTCCGATAAATTTAATGGTTTGGAAAAAGTTTTTTTGTGTGTGTTTAACGTCAATTAACCGTTTAAGTCATATCGGACGATGAATGGAATGGGTAAAATGATGCTCAAATGAGCCCAGAGTCCATGGAGCTTAGAGTTACCCGACATTCGCCTTTTAGGATAAGGGAAAACCCCTGAAAAAACTTATCCTGGTAAATCACCCTGACCAAGATTCAAACTCGGGACCTATTGAACGTGAGAAAGACACGCTATCCATCTACGCTATCAAGGCGGGCGAAGAAATATATATTTTGAAAAATAAACTTCGCTTAGTGAATTTTGAAATGCCGACAGTTGATTCTGTTTTGAAGTTTATTTCATTTTCATATTTTGGTAGTACTGGCAAAAACATAGTAGCTTGTATCCTTGACGACGAATTGTGTTGGCCGAAGATGAGGACAAATGTTCGTGAAATCGATCTCAATTATTAAGAAAAGTTGACCTTATTTTCTTAAGTGAAGTTTTTGTTGCAAATAGAACTTTATCCGGAGAGGCGTATGAGATGAGGTGACTTTACTGAACTACCAAAGTAAGCAAGACAGCAAACCTTGGTTTACCCCATTTAAGTTACAAAGGTTTACAATACTTTCATAGTTAATATGTATATACGTATGTGCATCTATCATTTATCCCGGTGCTTTGCCCTTAATGTATGGAAGGGTGCTCCTTGGGATATCAAGAGGATCTTTGGATCACCAAATTGTGCCTGGCCCTTGTTCTGGTATATTTTATGGCTACATCCTTGGGGTAAGGAGCGATAAACTTAATTGCCAGAACAAATTAAGTGTTGATGCTGAAGACACGCAGGGGCAGTGTGTTGGGATAACCATGAGAAGTGACGCGGTAAATCGTGCGCCATCTCACACAGGACGTGCTATAGGGGTTGCCTCACACGAGGCGCATCGACAGTCCTTGCTGATAAAACAGCTTCCTATATGGATCCAATTCTATTCCTGATTAACGTTTAGTGAAACATTTATATTCAGAAAACAAAAGCACGCTTACTTTCGTTTTAGTTTTTAAATTAATTTATATTCTTTAGGGGGGGGGGCATTAAAACGATTTTCTGAGCTACTTAAGCTAGAGTTTCAATTTTTCTCCACAAATATTAATAGTAACTAAAGAAGCTTGTGTACCAGTTTTCATATAAATATGTAACTGAATTATATAATATATGAATTAATTTATATAATTTTATTACCTATTGCACAATAGATGACACTTTGTTACAATAGAATTCCCTAATACCTTTATTATTACATTAGATTACATTATAAGAACCATTTATTGTGCATATTCCAAAATTTTACAATTTACAACTTTTCGCTACATTTATTTTCGTTTACCTTTTTACTACCTTGGCTTACATGACACCCTGTCCTCCTGCTCTGCCAAGTAGCTCTTAACCTTCATACCTCCTTGTTACCTAGTTAGCCACGTTCTTCCCTCATCTTCCTTTCTTATATTCTTTACATTTCTGGCCCATTTTTCTTTTACTTTCTGCAAGAACTCACCAATACTTCTTATCTTCTTTCCCTCCCTTCCCGTTAACATTTTTATAGCTACTATCCTCTTCTCTACTTTCTCCCATTTTTCCTCCCAAACCTTTATTCCCCATATTGCAACCTTCTCGCATTCTGTTACATAGTGTTCTGTGCTTTATTTTCCCTCACACAATTAACAAATTCCCTTTTCCCTACCTCTTATCCCTCTTAGCAATATTGTTCCTGTTCTCATCCAAGCTAGCCATTCTCTCTCTTACCTATTGCAGTAACCTACATATGCTTTTCGTCCCCAATTTCTTTTTGTTTGATTGCAAAAGTGTAATAATTTTATATTTTCTAGACTTCCCCATATTCCCTGTCTTTCTACATCTTCTGTTCTGCATTGTATTCCTTTCCTCTAATCTCCATACACCTCACATTACTATTTTGCTATAACTTCTCCTATATCTGCCCACCAACTGTTTGAGTGATCTAATCTTTTTTGCTGTCTCATACATAATTTCATAATTTCCCCTTCTTCTTTGGCCAAACACCCATCCCAAAATGTTATTATTCTTTCCATTATCACTCCATTTCTTCTTGTCTTTCCTAATTCTACTAAAGCTACTTCCCTAGGTCTTGAGCTTGGTAAGTCTAGTAGCTCTTTTCAGAACCTTCTGCAGTTTTGGTCCACCCTTTACCTCTGTCTCCCCACCGCTCGCCCAGATTTCCGCTGCATGCAACATTTTGGATTCAACTACTTGATAACAAATTAAGGGATCGGATTTCTGAAATTATGCATAGTAACTTTTTAGAACCCTATTTTATGTGTCAAGGAGAAAAGAACTTCAAAAATCAGTGCTTGAGTATAGTAATTACTTTCTAAAAATTTAACTATGACCAATATCAAAATTTCTATACAACAGTTTGTTACAGAGCTTCTGAAGTCTATTGTGTACAATCTTCAGAGCTCTAGCTGTAATATTGTGGAAGAAGATAGATTCTGAATATGGAAAAATAACAAAAAAGCACTGAACTTGAAAAAAAACGGCTTTGAAGTTTTGCATGCAGTTAACATAACAAATATTTAATATCTTTATATTGGTTTTCCCTGGTTCCCGAATTTCCTGTCCCTCCATTTCATCTCCATAATCATTTCAAAAACCTCTCCTCTCCCCCTTCAGGGTGTAAGTGTTGGCGGGTGTCTCGGCGGTGCAGGATGGTATGCTCTGAGTGAAAACTTTTCCTCGGGTAGGAGTCTCAGGCCTGCGTTTGGCGGAGCCGTTTCTGCACCGCAGTCGGGCAGGCTGCAAGTTTTACTGGCCTGCCAGGGAGTTTCAAACTGGTAAACTGTAGGGACGCTGCCCTTTATACTGCCGTAGCTCCCTGGGATCGCCGTACCTGTCGCCTCTTCCCTCATTCTTACTCCCTCGTATGCCCACTTGGGGGCATAGTTACAATAGGTCAAGATGGTCGCACCGGTGAATCCCCCCACCAGTACCTTACCGCAATCTAATTAAAATCCAAACAGAAATGCCGCTTTGAAATGGATATACACTTAATGCTTTTTCTCTGTAAAAATTGGATGATTTTAATCAGGTTTTCCAATCTAATATTTTAAATTACGGATCTTAAACCGTGATATTTTACAGTTGACAGCGCCGTAGGCGTGCAGTTAGACCACTTGCCCGGTTTCGTATGAGAGCTTCATGGTGGACAAAGCGGCGTCCCTCAATTTCACTAAATGCTCTATTACCATCCTTTGAACAATTTTGCTCTCATTTCATACTACTTACCTACTTCTCCAGTGTCACACAAGTTTATGGGTTAGTCCTCAATCTTGGCTATTCTTTCTGATCTAGTATCTCTCTACTGATCTACTCATTAACAGGCATCTGACCCCAGGCGAACACTTGTAAGGTATGCGTCTTGCATAATAGGTGGGTATACAGAGAAGTAAACACATTTCACAATTAACTTAAAAATATTCTTGTACTTATAACAGTTTATTCAAATACGTTCACTTTGTGGGTTAGAAAAATTTAAAAGTCAAGTTTGCAGAAATTCAAAACGCTCTTTATTTGCGTAGAAAGCCAGTTTGTACACCCCTTTGCAGCAGGATGACGTAAAACACCAACACATTCTCTCGTGGCTTCACCACACGTAAACAAATAAACGAATTCATTTTCAAATCACTACACGATTGTCAGTTCCCAACTCGGTACAGTTCAAATGTCCTCATTCTGCACTAAAACTCCACACTCCAAATCTTATTTATAACCGAGACATCGTTTCTCGAAAGCTGCCGAAACCACACGATCTTTCCTGGCGTAGCCAGACAAGGGGAGAATGATTCAGACTAACTCCGTCTCTTTCCCTCTCGGCAAGTGTTCAGCGCTATTGCGCGCGCTGGCGTGGGTTGGGCGCTGTCTGTCTCTTTCACTCCCCACTTCTCTCTCTCTCTCTCTCTCTCTCTCTCTCTCTCTCTCTCTCTCTCTCTCTCTCTCTCTCTCTCTCTCTCTCTCTCTCTCTCTCTCTCTCTCTCTCTCTCTCTCTCTCTCTCTCTCGGCAAATAACAAACGGCTTCGCGACAATACATTTTATTTTTCCTTATGTTTCCATCAGTATTTCTGTTATTAGTAGGCGTATCCGTAAAATAAGGTCTCCAATTTTATTTAATATAGAAAACATATTTGTTGTCAATGAATGTTACATTGATGGAAAGGCGGAACCTACAGATATTTTTCAACGTAATCACCATTGTGATCGATGCGCTTTTGCATGCGCTGTGGCAGTTTTTGTATACCCTTGTCATAGCACTCTCCCGACAAGTTGCGCAGGTAGCGCTCAACCTCGTTTAACAAATTATCGTCAGTCTGGAAATGTGTTCCACCGAGGTGTGACTTCAACTCAGGAAACAGATGATAATCACTAGGTGCTAAGTCTGGACTGTAAGGGGAATGGGTGAGGATGTCCCATCCGAACTGGGCCAGGAGGCCCACCTCGCACACGCCTTGCGATAATACAAATGTTCGCTTAAAATTTTGTCAATCGTAGTCTTACTGACTTCAGGGATCAGTTCGCAGAGATCGCGAACTGTTACACGCCAATCGTTAGACATTTGTTGCTTCACTTTTGCAATTGTTTCGGCTGAAACCGAAGGCCGACCAGAACGCTGCTCGTCATGGACGTCTGTACGTCCGTCTTTGAACTGTCTCACTCACCTTTGCACGTTTTCGACCTCCATACACTGTGGCCCATAGACTTCGCATAACTGACGATGAATTTCATTGGGGGTAGTGTCCTTGGCACTCAAAACACGGATCACTGCACGCAACTGGCACTTGGCGGCGGAAGTGTTAGGAAGTTCCAACGCAAACGGCTGCCCAGCCAAGACTAATGGTTGCCATGGATTTGTTGTGGTTGGGATTTGAAGGGGTGAAACCAAGCTACACGCCAGTATTGCCAGATCTCGCGTAATATCTTTCCTCACGGCTCCAGCGCCTTGGAGACCTTAATTAACGGACACGCTCGTATAAGATAACTTTAGGGTTTCAGGTAACTTGGAATAAGCTTGAATAAACTTTCGGGACTCTATTGGCATGGGATAAAATTTGATGTGTTAATGATCTGTAGATACCTTGTTATCGGTTGGTCACTGTGGCTGTAACAGAATGTGTGGTTCTGTAATCTTGAAGAAGAAAGCCTAAAGTTAGGTCATGGAATCACATATCATGGTATGTAGGTCAAGCTATGAAAATAAGAGCCATTATGTTAAGAGCCATTAACATAATTACAGTTTTCTGTACTGCACTTTCCGACTGGAAGGGCAATAATTCTGAGAAGTACGTATGACTTTGCCAAAGCATACATTAAGGCGCTGTTCCAAGATAATGCTGCAAGTACTGTTCTACTTCACTCCCCTTGTGTCTGGATTCAATTCCATGCAGTTGACTCAGCCTAAAGTGCTGCTTTCCCAACCATTTCACAGCATTTGTTCCTAGCGTTCCCAGAGATATTTTATTTCGTGTGTTGTGTATCGCATAAAATCGCAATAGTTCATGTGAAATATACTTCAAGTTGATACTATAGCTAAATCGATACGCTCCACACTCGGAGGTATCAAACTATCTGTAATACTTCGAGAAAAATCTTTGATCATTTATCGACAACTTCAACTTTTGCGTTATTGCATTAACTCCATGTTATGAAATGATTTATTAAGTACTAAAACAAATATATCTTTGACCACCCTTGAGCTGAGCGCTGTCTCCTTCCCCCTTGTTTGTTATAAGTAATCAAAAAGTCGAGATTTCATGTTATTGATTTGCAGGAATCCTCAAACAATTGCTGGACTACAGTTTTTGATAGACCTTAACTTCGTTTTCTCAGAGTGAATGATTGCGACATTCCATAGATTCGTGTTTAAATTGAAAAAGTCAAAACAATGGAGGAACAAGTAGGGGAACTCATATAAGGTGTCAATAAAAATGTCCATTTCACATAGCCACAAATTCGGCCAAAAATGCCCCTACAATTAGCCAAAATCTGGTGGTTCACCTTAATTATTTCAGGCTGATGTCCGCATACAGCTCAAGTTATTTTTTAAATAACCAACTATTCTGAAATAAAATGTTTTATAACTCATTCAGAAGGTCCATCACATATCTTGGACTTGCAGCCTTTATACTGACCGCGATGCTAATGAACAGCTACGGAGCAATGACTATACAGGGTGTTTCAAAACGATACCGACTAAACATATAGAAGTAGTATCTCAGCTTCTATGTCACACATATAGATAGAAGAGCTGCACAATAAGAATTTCTTTGGCTTATGAAAAAGCAAGAAAGCAGTTATTCTTTTGTTATTTGTTTATCTGTGTCAAAACGTGTTCCAACATTCCGTCATTACAGTCGATGACGGCAAATAAGCTGGTGTACATATGCAATTTAAACTTTTAGAGGGAAGTTAATGTTAGTGAGATTGAGAATGGACGCATTAAATAATAAAGGGAACAGAGAAGAATATAAAAGAATTGTAGATAAAGTTAACCGAAACTAAATGCCTGATATAATGAGGCAAGAATTTTATTTCATTGTATTTAATAATACTAAATAAAGCATTTGTAACTGAAATTGAAGCTGTTAATTTTACAGTAACTGGTTGAAAGCATTGTACAATTAATATCATAGCAAAATGAGCAACCTTTGAACTGTCCGAGTTATTAGTCGATTTTGTCACAAGCAACTGCCCTTTAACTGAAAGTGAGACTAGGGTCATTGACAAAGAGCAATGCTTTTGTTTTCGAGGTTGGTGCCTCCCAATAACTTTTGAGGTTCGCACACCAGTGATTCCTGCACTTCCTAATCACAAAATAATGTAATATTTAATGCTACATAAAATTATACCTAAAAGGAATTTCGAAGCTGCGACACCGGAATTCAGGCTAGTTAAGTTATTAACTACGAAACGCCTATAATCGTTCGGTGCCGTTTTGAAACAACCTGTATACCGACCTTGTCGCCTTCGCCCAGCAATAACCCTTTTCTAGAATGTTTAGCCCGCTGGACAGTTTATGGTAGACCGTTGACGGTCAGAGTTCAGTAGACAGTGCCGAGTGTAGTTCAATTGTGACTCAACAGTTCAACTGAGATTCAGTTCGACAGACAAGTTCAATTTTTTCTAAACTGTAACACTAGCGCTAAGCACTCGAGCTTCCATTGAGCCCGCCAACTTCCGTGACGCCGTTAGTCACAGTGTATCTGCAGGATACATATGACGTTAATTGTGTTCTGATATCTGTTTTCAACTGTTTTAAAACGAATGCACCTTATTATGAATCAGAAGCGCTTCTAGGACATAGTCATTCTGAAAATATTGACACCAAGGACATCTGTTGTCCAGAAGTAGTAAATACAAGGGCTGTTCAATAAAGAATGATCACTTTTTTTGACAACATACCTTTACTCATCCTCATAATTTTGATGGTCCTTCTCAAAACAGTCTCCCCTAAATGCGATGCACTTGTCCCAGCGTTTCTGCCAGTCTTCAAAGACATGCTGGAAACCATTATTTGAGAGATCCTTCAAAATCGCCTCCGCAGCCTTCACCACTGCTTCTGATGATGGATAATGCCTCCCACGAAGGCGTTTCTTCAAGTTAGACTATAGAAAAATGTCACACGGGGCTAAATCCGGACTATAGGGAGCTTGAGGTATGCACTTCACATTGATTTTTGCAAGATATTCAGCAACAACATTGGCAATATGCGGCCGCGCATTTTCGTGGTGCAGCATCCAGCCTGCTTCACGGAAATGTGGTCTTTTGCGCCTGATATGAACTTGCAATGTTTTCAGGACATCCCTGTAGTATTGTCCAGTTACTGATGTGTGTGGAGGTACAACATGCTGATAAACCATTCCATGAATATCAAAGAATGAGATGACCATAACTTTCCCAGCAGAAGCAACCACTTTTTCTATTTTGGGGGTTGGTGATGAAGGAGATTTCCACACTGAGCTTTGCTGTTTGCTCTCAGGATCAAAATGATGTAACCAAGTTTCATCAGCAGTGATTACGTTTGAAAGAAACTCCGGATCTTCCTCTAACATCAACTTTAGCTGCATGTTACCTCCATTTCAGCGGTAGATTATAATGAACATGTCTGAACTTGCCTGGTTCTCACAGGCGGGAACCAGGAGTACCGACAATGAAACTACTACGGCGTGTTTGTTTCACATCCTGTGTCACTGTAATCACTCTCACGTTCATATTTTACTTTGAAATCACCTATGCGTCTGTTGGTGTGTTACACAATTATGCAGAATATCATCACCGACGATAAGTTTCCAGCAGTCAAATACAGTTTTCATAGTTTTGGTATTCCCCACTGCTCTAGGCAGTTTATTGAGAATGTTATGGGGTGTAGCCTGTATTGCTTTCCAAGGCATGTCTTTTTCCGTTTTGTTCCGTCTTTAATTAAAAAAGATACATAAGTATGTTTTATTATCGGCATCATTATTATCATTATTACCATCATTATCAATATCTTCATCGTTATCATCTTGTGTATTTTGTACTTCCAAAATAGTAATTTTCATAATCTTTTGGCACTTTATTACTTTACTCTTCGTCAACATCATGATCTGTATCGGAGTCCACAGATCGTGTTTCAGTTAGGTCTTCATATTCGAAATCAGTTTCTACAAAATTATCTTCAATCGTCAGCGCATCATCGTCGAAAATAAGCTGATGTACCTCCTCCAAATCCCTTGGATTTTCCAAATCATATACTTGACTTACTTTCAAACCTCGATTCACAGTAATAAAGAAAGGCACTATCATTTTACCGTGCAGCAACGCAACCATTTACATCAGCATTCTCTAGCAATGACGTTGTTGGATCCGATAGCAATGACAATGAATAACGTGAGTTGGCACGATGTGTCTGAAAGGTTACAACAGCACACACGTGATGAAGTTTGCCACGTTTTCAAACTTAACATCAGGGAGAAATGGTTAAAACTTACAGGGAACGACAACAAAGGTATGGTGGAGGATGTCCTGACTCGGCAAGTGCCAATCCTCGATTTATTGTCATAATAATGATACAAACTTAGGCCATGTATGTCAGAGATACATGCGCGACTATCAAAGGGTTAGGAGATAAAGGGTGTTTGGCACTTGCAGGTGTGTTCACTTGTTACAATGTTCATAATAATTACTGAGTCAATTCCCTAAACTTCATAAGTGATTAAAGACGTATGAACTAAGTGCTATCTCCTTATGTCATATTTTGCAAGTAAGTTTCTGAACACTGACGTAAAAACACATTTACTAACAAGGCCCGTTAGAGAAGAATCTTTGAGCTCGATACGGCTCAACCAAGTTCTCTTTGAGGCGCCATGTCATTTTCCTCTGTTGAGATTTTTTTGCCTTCCTTTCCCCATACACCGTAACCTTCATCTTCTGTTCCCTTCATTCCTTGTGTGTATGTGTGTTTCTCGTGCAATTTACGAGGCCCGTCGGGTTTTTCATTGACTGCTTATTAAAACTGAAATTTCGTGCACTGTTAGGGCGCTGGAGGTAGGAAAAAGGCCATGCTGCAAAGGCAAGAACTAAGAGAAGTGCTTAACAAATTCAGAACAAACTACAACTCCTTATACCGTGTTGTTTCCCAATCGATAAATCAATTTTCACAATTTCGTATCCTTCAGTTGACTCAGGAGTTGAATCCTCCGTAAATCATTTCTTACATTTGTTTCAGTAACGACCGGAGTCTGTACTGTTGTGTAGCCGGAGGTAGTAAGCAACCAGATTAAAGCAGATGTGTCACCCCAAGTGCACAGCAAACTTTCCCTTTCTCTTTCAGCAAGATGCCAACTTACAGCATTGCATTCTGCTCATTCCTGAGTGGCATACTTCATTCATTGGCTGAATGAATGTGTACACTTTAAAGCTCGCTTTTACTACATGAGGCATCGCAGGCGGTGACACTGATCATACATAAAAATGACATTGGAACACCGGTGGAATGAGACGGCGGGAGAAAATACGCTCCAGCGCCATGTTGTCCACCACAAATCTCACATGCGGCCGCCTGGGATCGAACCC